>CM032879.1:42293527-42655500 GCA_019176425.1 Megalops atlanticus | reverse complement strand
CTAACCCTAACCCTAACCCTAACCCTAAACCCTAACCCTGACCCTGACCCTGACCCTGACCCTGACCCTAACCCTAACCCTAACCCTAACCCTAACCCTAAACCCTAAACCCTAACCCTAACCCTAACCCTAACCCTAACCCTAACCCTAAACCCTAAACCCTAACCCTAACCCTAACCCTAACCCTAACCCTAAACCCTAACCCTAACCCTAACCCTAACCCTAAACCCTAAACCCTAAACCCAACCCTAACCCTAACCCTAACCCTAGCCTAACCCTAAACCCTAACCCTAACCCTAACCCTAACCCTAACCCTAACCCTAACCCTAAAGGGTCGCTGGACAGAACCCTAACCCTAACCCTAACCCTAACCCTAAACCCTAACCCTAAACCCTAACCCTAACCCTAACCCTAACCCTAACCCTAACCCTAAACCCAACCCTAACCCTAACCCTAACCCTAACCCTAAAACCCTAACCCTAACCCTAACCCTAACCCTAACCCTAAAACCCTAACCCTAAAACCCTAACCCTAACCCCAACCCCTAACCCTAACCCCTAACCCCTAACCCTAACCCTAACCCTAACCCTAACCCTAACCCTAATTTTGGCCCCTTTAACCCTGGCCCTAACCCCAACCCTAATCCCAACCTTAACCCTGAATGGGGCTTCCCCAACCCTGACCCTAACCCTAACCCCAACCCTATCTTTGAATGGGGCTCCCCCAACCCTAACCCTAACCCCAACCTTAACCCTTAATGGGGCCACCCCTATCCTACTCCTAACCCCAACCCCAACCCTAACTTCATCCTGACCCTCACCCAACAGGCCAGTGCATCAAAAAGCTTGCAAAAGCTTTTTTTAACTTAATATACCTAAAAAACCTAACCCTAACCCTAAACCCTAACCCTAACCCTAACCCTAACCCTAACCCCAACCCCGACCCCAACCCTGAATGGGGCCCCCCTTACCCTACCCCTAACCCCAACCCCAACCCTAATCTGGGCCTGACCTTCACCCAACAGGCCAGTGCACAAAAAAGCTTGTAAAAGCTTTTTTGAACTGAATATACCTAAAAACCTAACCCTAACCCTAACCCTAACCCTAACCCTAACCCTAACGACACCTATGATTTTATAGAGAAAGTTTTGCCTGTAAGAGTTCCTCCAGAAGCCTGGTTATTCACAATTGATATTGATAGCCTGTACACTAACATCAATACGGAGATGGGTGTGAAAACAGGTAGGTCAATTTTTCAGCGATTTCCAGATAAAAAAAGACCAGATGAGGAAATATTACAACTCTTGGAAATTAGCTTGACAAGTAATGACTTTGTTTTTAACGCACAATATTATTTACAGGTAGAGGGAACAGCTATGGGTAAAAAGTTTGCCCCGGCTTATGCAAACATCTATATGGCCGAGTGGGAGAGGACTGCCCTAGCCAAGTGTCCTTATAAACCATTGATTTATTACAGGTTTCTGGATGACATTTTTGGAATATGGACTCATGAAATCTCTCTGTTTGAACGTTTTATAGAAATTTTAAATACACATTATCCGTCTATTAAGGTAAAGTACTCAATAGACAAACAAGAAGTAAACTTTCTAGACACAACTGTCTTTTTTACAGAGGGGGATATGGGTCAGAGAAGATTGAGGACAAAGGTATACTTTAAAGAAACAGACACACATGCACTTTTGCATAAACACAGTTTTCATCCGAAACATACCTTTAAGGGGATTGTGAAATCACAAATTATCCGTTTTTATAGAATTTGCAGTAGGAACAGGATTTTAAAGAGGCAGTTACCATTTTGTTTGGGGCTTTGAGGGAAAGGGGGTATTCTAAAAGATTTCTGAGACAAGTGAAAAACAATACTTTAAAGGAAATAGCACCTGGGGGGTATAAGATTCTAGATGTTTTTAACCCCAGAGATAGAGAAAATCATGTTCCTACACTTGTTCCGGATATCTCCACCTCAAGGACCAAGGGTAACTATACTCCTAGAACTCTGTGTAACTCTAATTCACATTCTTGTTTGCAATTTGAATCGGATTTTAATTTAAGTGGCAATTCCAATTACAGTTTTAGGCCCAACCCTAACCCCAACCCCAACCCCAACCCTAACCCCAACCCTAACCCCAACCCTAACCCCAACCCTAATCCCAACCCTAGACCCAGGCAGAACCTTCAGGGCGTTGGTGAGCAGGAAGCTGGGTCTAAGGGGAACCCAAACCCAAACCCTAACCCTAACCATAACCATAACCCTAGGGTTGGGCCTAACTCTGGTTATAGCCCTAAATCACAATCTAACCCTAATTGGAAGCTAAATTCTAGTTTAAAGTATAACTTTGGGCCTAGCCCTAACCCTGATATTGTTTTTAATTCGGATCTTAACCCTAATGGAACTTTAAACCCTAATTTTAGGGGTGATAAGTCAGAACCCAAATTTAATTGTAACTCTGATCCTAATCTCCAACAAAAAAGGAAAACATAAATTGAAATGGAGTTGTAACCCTAATTTGGAGCCTGATTTTAATTACAACCCTGGACTAAGGGGAATTGAAAAGGACTTAAGGGGAGATTCCTATGACAATTTACAACTTATCCCATTCATTACTACATATTCTAGGACAAACAGAGAGATTCAATCTAAGTTTAAAACAAATTTCAAACAAATGCAATCCATATTTGCTCCATTGGAAAAATTCAGAGTCATCTCTGCGTATAGGAAAAATAAAAATTTGCATGGAATTACTTGTTCAGTCTAAATTCGGGGCAAAACAAAGTGTCACAGAATAAAGAAATTCAGTACCTTAAAACTGAGTCTTATATTTATAACAGAAAAATGAAGAAAGGGCATCCAATCACACAAAGATTGTCTGTACATACAAAGAATGTTATTTATGCCATACAATGTGAAATGTGCCATATTTTATATATTGGGGAAACGCAGAACAGTCTGCAAGATAGATTAAAGCAGCATTTGAGAAATATTAAAAAGAATGTTTTGTGTACACCCCTAGTGCAACATTTTCAATTTCATTTGCCTGTTCATTTACGTGTGTTGGCACTGGAGAGCAGCTCACTGTGGACCAGGGAGGAAAGAAGGAGAATGGAGCGCAAATGGATCCGGATTTTAGCAACAGTAACTCCTGGGGGGTTAAATGATAAATGGAACTAGAGAACAGATCTAAAATGTATATGTTCCTTTTTATGATTACTTTATGCATTGAGTAAGTTGAAAGGGGAAGGAATAAAGAACTTGGGGAGTTTGTAAAAGAGTTATCATGTGTTGTCTGGAGGCCTACTGTGATGTCTGGACAAATTCTTTTAGGGGTCCAAAATGAATTGAAATGGACAAAATGAATTATTCTAAAAGGATTTAATAAACAAAAGAGAAATTTTGGATATATAACTAGATAGATATACATTACAAGCACAAATATGAAATAATGTGTGGTTGCATGAATGAATAAATTGCATGATATGATATGGGTGTTGGTACAAAAGCACTTATTCGTAACCTATATGAACTCTAATGCACTTCTATGGATTTTTTTATGTATTCAGTAACTTTATTTTATCTATCTACTTATACAAAATTTATCTACATTAGTAGGAGTATGAATAGTACTCAAGAGTATTATATGACAAAGCACTTAAGTAAATGTGGATTGGAAGACATAAGTGGGTCAAAATAAGTATATCCTCTAAACTCTCCCCTCCCCCCCAGTTTTTAGAGAAAATATTTTAAGATGGCTGGCTGGATCTGTTTGGGCTCCATGTCTCCTATAAGGTAAAAAGGAGGGGACAAAAAGATAAAAAGGGAAACATAACCCTATAATCTGATAGTAGGCCAGTGCAACTAAGGTATAACATACAAAAAATAAACCTAAACAACTAAAAACCTAACCCTAACCCTAACCCTAACCCTAACCCTAACCCTAACCCAACCCTCACCCTGGCCTACACTGAATTTAGGCCAACCTATTAGGGTGACCCTAACCTTAACCCTAACCCCAACCAGACCTGGCCTTAATTTCACTAACTCTAGGCGGGGTTGGGAACATAACCCTAACCCCAACCCCAACCCCAACCCCAACCCTAACCCCAACCTCAACCACAACCCTAGTTTGGACAGTTAACCCTAGGCTGGGCCCTGGTACGGATCTGAACCCTAATTGGGGCCTTGAATTTCTTTTTTTAAAGGGGACTGTAACCCCAACCAGGGTCTTAACCCTAACCCTAGTTCAATTTTAAGATTATTTAGCCTTTTTAACTGCAACCCTAGGGACAGTTTTTACCCCCTCTCCATATATAGGTATATATATATATATACATATATATGTGTATGTGTATGTGGGTGTGTATATATGTAGATATATACATAAAAAAGAAAGGATGCAATAGGCCAGAGCATGGAAGAGCTTTGTGCTCATTCTTCAGAAAAAAATACATAACTCAACCTAACCCTAAAACCCTAACCCTAACCCTAACCCTAACCCTAACCCTAATTAGGGTTTGTCAGTGGAACACATGGTTTTTTTTATGGAACAGATTTCCACAATTTCTACCTGTGTCTTAAAACGCTTATAACTCTTTAACGATTGCATCTTTTTAAAAAATTCTTTCTCTGGTAGAAGCTCCTTACTCCCTAGAATTTTTCAATATATGTTTCATCTAGACTTTGTCAATATTTTAAGAAAAAATTGAAGAAAACCACATTTCTCTGCTTGCAATATATTTTTGGACACTTGGGGGAGTAGAGAGCCATCAAAAAACGTTCAACCCAAAATGACTTTTTTGCTACTCAGCTTCCATAATTTCTTCATAAGTTCACTTTATTTTGAAGCACAGATTTTAGAAAACTCAGTGAAAATTGCACATCTAAAAGGGAAAACAAGGCCTACTAAATACAAAAAAAGAAGGAAAGCTTTCGGAAACTCATAAAAAGAGCTAAATCTCGCAGGCCTCTAGGACGGGGGTGTGGAGGCCTAGTATTGAAAGGCCGAAGCGCCCTATGACCCTGACATACACTGCTGATGATGTGTCCAAAAATGCAGTGAATATTGCACATCTGAAAGAGTAACAAGGCCTACATGAGCAATAATGAACCTGAGATTCAGGAGATAACAAAAATAAGATGGTGAATGAAAGAGAGAGGGCATTGGGACAAGTGTACAGCTTAACATGCGTCGGCCCGTGCCTTGCCTTTGAGCCCTCATTTCAACTACATGGTCTGGAAAGACTAATGTAGGGGGGACCATCGGAAACTTTCCAAAAACCTAACCCTAACCCTAATTTTCAGAACGGAAGCTCGCAGAGTCGAGAGTGGTACCGTTGGAAAGGGCATAGTCAAATTATGTGGGATAGAACTTGGTTTCAACACTGTAGCACCTTCCTATCAAAAGTTATTCACCAAATTTATTATCTGCACGGGATTATGCTTCCCTGTATCTATACTTTTCAGTCCGCAGTAGCCAGTAATCTATCAGCACAGGAAAGTGTGAAAAGACAAAAATGGTGTTAGTAAATATGTAAATTAGAAAATACTCACCTGCAATATTTTAATATGGTTAGCAATAATTGTTGCACTTAATTTATAGATGGGTTTATGTTTGGGGTTTATATATATTTACCTTCAGAAACAATCAGTCTGGAAAGGCAGGCATTCAGTAGGGACAGAAAGATCATTAGGAAAATGTTATACATATATACATTAAATATGGAGAGAAACAGATTTGTTTGAATAGGTTTGTTCCTTTCAAAAACAAAATCAGATGGAAGACGAGTAAAGAAGGGGGGGATGACAAAAAATCCACACAAGACCGTACAACAAAAAGGTGTTTTTTAAGATATAATTTAAACCAACCCTAACCCTAACCTATAGCCTATTTTAAAAGGTAATTGTAACTATAATTGTAGCAGGACTCGTGACCAAAATGTTGCCGGCTTGATACCCACTGGGGCACTGCTGTTGTACCCTTGGGCAAGGTACCTAACCCCAAATTGCCTCAGTAAATATCCAGCTGTATAAATGGATAACATTGTAACTGATGTAAGTTGCTCTGGGTAAGAGCATCTGCTAAATACCAATAATGTAATAATGTAAAGACATAAACCTAATTCCACCACATCCCCTACCCCATCTCTGCTCATGTGTACTTCTCCTTGGACTCTCTTCCCATGATCATCACCCTGACCCCAACTTGCATTTGTTTCCATTCCCCCCACTCCCCCATCTGAGAGTGTCAGCCATGGTATGGTGACGAAAGCTTCTGAAACGCTACCAGCGGGAAAGCTGCTGATTGCCTTGTATAATGTACAGCCCTAAATAGCCATTACAAAGCATGGGCTGAGCACTGATTTGTCATGCAATGCCCAGCTCCCATATATCTCCCCTTCAGGGGTCCATAGCTCTTCTTTACGGCTCCTGTCCCAAGCCCTGCAGTGTACAGTGTACTGAAAGAAACAAATAACTCTGCTTTAATAATAGGTCCTGGCTCTGCAGTAATGATGGAAGTGCCCTGCTCATAAAAATACCTTCAACAAAACTCTTGTTTTATTAAATAGGAGTCTCTCCATTAGCTGTGTGGAACTGACTCTGTAACAGACCCCCTAGAGGGATGCCAGAGAGACAAAGGAGCTAATTATCCTTTAAGTATCACATACTATCTAACCCCTGCCCACAAGTGAAGGACAGCTTATCACAATTTGACACCTTCTCTTTTTCAGCCCTTTATACATTTCCTGCCCTCTGCAGACCTGAACTGCTGCATGTCCAGTACACAGTGCATTGACTTCAGCAACAGTACAGCTCTCCAAAATGTAATCCCTGCACAAAACAAAGAGTGGAAGTTTTTCTCTGCTGGTAAAACACATTCACATGGCATCCATCCAAAACTGCTCTACATGAAAGACCAATTAACAGGAAAATTTTCAGTTTTAGATTTGATAGCAATCACAGCACTGCAATAGAGGATTCATTTGTTAGTTTTTCATTATGGGTGGTGACTGTGACATACTGGTATAAAGGCTACAAACCCACTCAATCAAAGCCCTTTCAGTCTCTCCCTACACAACCCTCTGTCTGCCAGTCTTGCTTTATCTCGGTCACAAATCAAACACTGCCTCTCCATCCAAAAAACATATTGACCCCCTTTCAATCCAACAAGCACTGGCTGCCAGTGAAATGTAGCCTCTTACATAAGAGTAAATTCCTTCTTTTCTCAGTACACTACCTTATTACTGCTCTGCCACTGGAGAAATGAGCATCATCATTTTGGATAAAATGGTAAAGGGGCAGCAATGAACGCCACTGGAAAATAAGAGAAGGAAAGGTAAAGGGCCACTTAAATCTGGAGGAAAACTATATTATACAAGTTACTTGTATTTATTTGTGAAATATTTTTCCCGTAATTTCTAAGTTGATGAATAGTTATGATTTTGGTCCAAATATGCTTCCCATAATAGGTTTCAGAAAGACTTTGAGCAGATGATGCCTGCTCTGTTGAACAGAGCATGTGGCCGTGTCTCTGTAGTGAGGATGCTGACGTGTGCACAGCTTCTCAGTAAAGAAGGCGGGCCTCCACTGACAGTTTTGTAAGGTTATCAGCACAGGTGAAATTTCTACGTTTCCAAAAGAAACCATCAAAGTGTGGTGATGGAATGACTATCCCATACTAAGACTACCTATATAGGCAGCTAAAGACTGTACATTTCACATTTTATCTAACCACATTATCAAGGGGTTTGTTTAAAAAAAAAAACAGACCTAACTTGAAGGAAGGGAGCATCTTCCTGAACATGTCTGTGACTGCAGTCATTGCTACTGTGTGGGTAAAGCTGCAAAAGGCTCCAGAAACACATTTTGGCATCAGTCTGAGTAGATGAATAAAGGATGCTGTTGCTGTAGAAGTTCACTATTGTAAACAGTCTTTTTCCTCCAAAAACATTTGCTTATCTGCTGTAAAAGGTCTGGATATGTACATGTCAATGGTCACCACATAGGATGCCTTGCAGAGCACATTTACATATAATGTAATGCAGATGCATATTTAGTGGGTATCTATTTAGCCATTTTGTCTGAGGATACAACAGCCCATGTAGGACAGGGACATTTCTGAAGTTCAGGAGTATGTATGAGCTCCTATGAATGTAGAAAAATGCTAAGCACAAATTAAGTATAAACAAATGTTAATAGTGTCATGGTTAGGATATGAAACTGGATTAAATAAGAAGAGCGTTTGATCTGAGCTCTTGTATAGAAATATAGTATATAGAATCATGTCCCATTAAATATATGTTGAAACATAATCACTAACAGGATAAACAAGAAAAAAAATAGGAAATGAAGATGAGTGTGGTGCACACAGATCGAGGCACACACAACCTGAAAGAACAGGTGAGACCAATGTAGCATATTCAAATATATTGAAACCATGGGCCATACAGACATATAATGATCATTTTAATTTTATTTTGTATTTTTGGACTGCTTCTGATGGTCTGATAATTAGGAATGAAGTATGGAGTGGAGAGCACTCCCTTCACTTTATCATTTTTTGTGAAGTGGACTGCTTCAAAATGCATTGAGTGCAATGATAGCAATGACATGAGACAATAAAATGCACTGAAAGCGTTTGGAGTACTGTTTTTGTGGGCTGGGGACTCAACCATTTTAAAAGGACTGATTTACTTTCTCCCCTCTCTCTGAAAAATATAGGAACACATCAAATACTTTAATGAATGAACTGATTACAGTGAAAATGGGGTTGACTTTGGTCTTAAATAACAAATGTGCCAGTTGATATTGTTGATTGTATTGATGACTAAGATTAAGAAATCAGTCCTCTTGATGGTTGATGATAATGTCCTCTTGCTTAGCACTGTTAGTTGGCAGTAGTCTGCCATAATTTTCCACCTGACACCTCAGAATTTCCTTGAATGCTTTGAATTGTGCAATAATCGTACCCTCTGCAATGTGCATCTAAAATAAATGGCATCATTTTATGCTACAGCAAACCCCTGTTGGGTCAGCCCTGCCAAGTAATCAATTGACCTGCACTCTGAGCTCAAGAGAATGAGGTAGACTGTATTATTTCATTTGACTCGACAGCAAAGCTAGAAAGTCTGCAGGCCGTATTGGCTGAAGCATGCAATTTATTACATCCAGTCAGCTCCCTATAATTACATAGTAACTGCATACTACATACTTTTCTAGCATGGTATATAGCTGGTCCAATTTTAATCCAAAAGGCTTTACAGATTTGTGTTATATGCATGCTCTGGTTAAGTGCATAATATCTCAAAAGTCCCGAACATACGGAGTTTTTGGAGTCAGTTGGGCAATTGTTGCTGGGCAGGTGAGAATGAAGACATTGAAGTTCCAAATGAAAATTTGTAGCAGAATTTTCAGACAATCCCTACACAATTAACCAAACATAGACAAACTGAACCTGTCCACAATTACAAAAATCCCACTCACCACTTCCCTCCTACACCAGCTGCTCATGGAATCCCTCCTCCACCCCATCTCCCCCTTACTTTTCCCTCTTGATGGTGTCCAAATGGGGCATCAACAATGTCAGCCCATGGCCAGGTGCAATACCTTCATCAGACTCCAAGCCAAATACAGGCACTGCTATAATGACATCAAATGCAACCTATACACTTTGATTGCAAGGAAATTCATTTCTACTGAAATGTTTTCATATCTGTACATTTATATCTGATTATGATTAGATCAAAATCAAAATCTGTCATGCTAGCTGGAGCTACTTGCTGGGACTGACAAGTGCCAATCTGTGTTTATTCCAGGTAAACTTGGCCACAGTTTTTAATGGATATAGTTGGATATGGAACCCAGTTATGATCATGGAAGAAATTTAGGACAATTTGCTCGCACCAGTCTTTGCCCTCCTCATGTATTCACAAAGCTGTGTGCACAATAGTGGCATTTGTGGCTGCTGCTATTGCAAATGCTGCAAAGAATGAATGTCTTTGTAATCATCCTCTAAAGAAGGGAATTGTGCAGAGAGTCCTGCCATGGCAATGGTCTGCTTAGGTTCTGCACCTGTGTGTGCCAGCAGGTAGAACCCCCTTTAAATGATGACAGATCATTGGATTGGCTGGCAAATGATAGCTGGGAAATCATTTGAAAAATTGCTGAACAATCTCAAACTTGTCCAGAAGTGGACTGGCTCCTTGTAAAATGTTTTACAGCTGATTCGACAGTGTCTGACCTTGGTAATGGTAATAAAACAGGAAAAAATTTGTATTATCCTTCACTTTCCATCATAAGGCTCAATCACTGTTGAACCTGCTTTGCACTTTACAATGCTCTGCGTGTATCCTTACTGCCATAACATTGCTCAGCTATGGTACCCAGCACAGGCAATGAAAATGCTGTGATAAAAAGTGAGAAATGAAATTGAATCAATAAATGTGTCAGGGAGCTGAAACAAATGGAACAGTGATTTCTTAAGGAAAAAAGCAGCAACAACAGAGTTATCAGATTCCCGACAGTAAAGTCATGCATTTGGAATGTGCAACCAGTGCTAAATCCATGAGATGAAGAATACTGGAAATACAACAATACCACGGATCCCATGGAGCTAAGGCAGCGGAGAATAATCTTATGCAAATAGGAAGGGAATTACCTGCTTAGACACACACAGAGGGAACTTCCCTGCTTTTGATCACCTTGCCTGAACCCATGGATGCAGAAACAGCACTCTGTTCCCGGCCCCAGGCCTTACATAATGCCTCCTTCACAGGGGGGTGTAAATCCAGCATTTCATGCCACTGCTTCAATAAGCACAGCATCCAGGGACCCGGCAGAAATGAAAAATCTCCAGCCGTGCACTCCTCAGCTTCCGGAAAATTCCCTCCCTGGCTCCTTTTTACAGCTGTTGCCACAGTGTGATAAGTAAAATGTTTGGGAACAACTTAAAATCTCCTCCTGTAATTTGCAAGCAAATTAGGTTTTCTTAGGAGTCCAACTTCATCATATATTAGTTGCAAGATTCTGGGGGTGGGGTTATGAATATATTATCACAGATAATCCCAGGAGTCCACTATTTGACACTGAACTATACTCCTCACTGCAAGAGTGTACAGATTGTTGTTCATCTGTGGCAAGGAGCTGGTTCTAGTTTTTGATTAAATACACAAAACCAATAGTAAAATATATCAATACAAACTAGATTTGTGTGCATTTCCTGAAGAAAATGCAATGTGTGGTTGAATGTTTGCATTATGTATGTGTGTGAATGACTATTGCTCTTAGTATCACTATCAGAGTTGCTGTCTGCCTTCTTACCTCTCTAACGGTGCATATAGTCCCATCCCTCCTCCCTCTGTGTCTGATGGTACTGGGCAGCCTGAGACAAAGCAGTGTGGTCATGTGACTTAGAGCAGTGGCTGAAGTCTGTCACTAATTAGGCTCATAACTCAAAAACTGTTTATCACTGCGCTGAACTGAAGGTATCAACACTGTTTCTCTGCCCAAGACTCACTCAAATGGAAGAAGTTTTGCAGAAGTCACAGGCTTATATATCTGAAGGTCATAACCCCTGAACATGTGACACAGAAGCTAGCATGTCTTACAGAGTATCAATGCCACATTCTAGAAGTGTCATAGCTCTGTTCTCATATAATATGCACATGGGTGCATTGACAGTTTCTTAACCAGTTTCTTGATCAGAGAACCAAACTGCTATGCAAGTGTTACGTTAATCTTTCCCGCTAAGAGGGAAGCTTTTCTTAAATCTCTGGAAAAGCTTGTTTTTAATCTTGCATTCATCCTACCTGATAATGTAAAGAATTTGAAGTAAATATAATGCTTCTATATTGCTCATGACTAAAATGAAATGCCAATGACCTATCATTCTGTACTGTTTGGTCATTTGGCAAACACTCTTGTCCCGAATTACTCACAAGGCCAATATTACATGATACATTAAAAACACATGAAGGTGAACAACAGCACTAAAATAAAAATACAATCACACAAGCATAGTGCTTCATGATTATCCTCAAGAGAAACATAATTTCTCTACATTATACTAAAATGAATGTAGAAGCAAATAATGACCTACGGGAGCAACATTAACATAAGGCATGGTGTTTTATGGTACCAAGGAATGATTCTTAAAAGCAACATTGATGTGTACCCGAATATCCTACAGTACATACACTGTGACCTTAGATGTGAAGAGGGTTACAAGTATGTTTAAAAATCTGTAAAGGAGTCACTTTTTATTGCCTTAGTATGACAGTCCTTCACTGCTATAAATGACATCTGTGTGACTAGTTGCAAAATAAATGCTGAAAAAATGCCTCAAATGTGTGTGTGTGCATTACTACTGGTCTGAACCCTTTCATGTGTATGGTCAAAAGGGTGTGATTAGAACAGTAGATTAGAATGGCTATTGACAAGTGATGCAACAAGGCAACATTCATATATATATAGTGTAGCAAATGCAGTGGTGAAAACTATGAGAAGCTTAATAACGCGTGAGACTGTGCCTCCTTGAAGGCTGCAGGCACACAGCCCATGGAGAGAGACTGATTCATCAGACTTGTGATGAATGGAAGAAGACTGGGAGTGACGGTTTTCAGGAGATATGAAGGAATGGGATCCAGAGCACAGTGTGATGTGCTGTAAGGAGGGGAGTGACATCAGTATCTGAAAGAGGAGAGAATTTAGATGGGGAGGGGTGGTGAGTGGGAGGGAGGAAAAAGAGACATAGGTTAGAGATGAGGACTGTGGGGACTGGAGGGAGTTACAAATGTTTACAATTTTGAGGGTGAAATGATCTGCGAAGTCATCTGCAGAGAGATGAAAGGGGGGTGGAGGAGATGGAGGATTGAGGAGACAAGAAAAAGTAGAAAATAGTCTGCATGGATTATAAAGTGAGCTTTGAATTTTAGATTCATAAAATGAAGCCTTAGCTGATGTCACACATAAAGAGAAGGCAGAGAGGAGTGCTTGATATTTCAGCAGATCAGCAGAGGAGCTGGATTTTCTCCACTTCTGTTCTGCAGCATGAAGCTTTGCCCTATTCTGATGGAGTGAATCTGTAAGCCAAGGACATGGCGGAGTGAGTCATACAGGCCTGGAAGTAAGAGGACAAAGAGAATCAAGGGAAGAGGGCAGAGAAGAGAAAAGGGTGGATGCAGCAGAGTCAGTAGACAGTTTGGAGAAAGCATCAAGGGGTGGGAGAGAAGCGAGAACTGTGGACAAAAGGTTGAAGGTGATAGGTTGCGTGTATTATGGTGACAGAGGTAGGCACCAGAGTGGGCCATGGAGGTGGAGGTAGAGAAAAGGAGACAAAGTAGTGGTCAGAGAGCTGGAGGGGGGTGACTTTTAGACCTGAGGTGGAGCAGTTCCTGAGGAAGACCATATGCAGCTGTTTGCCTGCCTTGCGTGTTGGAGGTGACTGTATTAGCATGAAGTCAAAGAAGTGGAGCAGTGGGAGGAATCCAGAAGATTGAGAGGTCTCTAGGTGAATGTTGAAGTCCCCCAGTAGGATCAGCGGGGTGCCATCCCCTGGGAAGGAGCTAAGGAGAATATCCAGCTCCTCAAGGAGGTCTCCCAGAGGGCTTGGTGGTCTATAAACAACAATACACATTCTAGAGGGGTTAGTAATAGCAACAGTGTGCAATTCAAAAGAGGATATTGAGAGATGAGAGAGGGAGGGAGCAGAGAATTTCCAGGCCTGAGGTAGGAGGAGCCCTGTCCCACCAACCCAGCCAGAGGGTCAGGGAGTGTGGGAGAATGAGTATGCAGCAGAGAGGGCTGCCGGGGTTGCAGTGTTGTCCAGGATGATCTATGTCTCTGTGAGGGCAAGGAACTGGAGAGAGAGGAGGGAGGCATATGCTGTGATGAAGCCAGCCTTTGCTACTTAAATGCACCTGTTAACTACCAATGCGGGTATGGAGACACTCTAATGAGCTGCTCAATCAGCCTCTAACTAAATAGTGCTACCCCCAAAACTTCCACACCCCACTAATTATCAAAACAATAAAACTAATTCGGCAGCAAAAAATAAACATGCAACAAATAAACTAATAACACTTAAAACATGATATAAAAAGCTACAAACTATACTTTCCAAGCACAAGAAAATGAAAATATTAGCTAAAAACAATGCAGCTTACCCTAATTGGCTATCAAGAGTGAAACTAACCTGATCCAGAAGAACACAGGACACCCATTGCACAACTGATGAAATACACTCTTCTGGAATATCAGGAACACTTTACTGATGCAAGTCACTAACACACTAAATTCAGTACTGTAACAGTAAGAGCAACCTCAGTTCAGTTCAGTGGTGCTTTATGGGCAGGATAGACCAAAGCTGCATTACTCTCTTGCATGGTTTGTGCCAGACAGTAAGAACTTTAGTCTCTGACTGGAAGTTTTGTAGGGTTCCATTTTATTGGTTATCTAATGGCTTGTATCTGTGCATTCTGCAGGGCTCTGGCCCATGTGTTTAAGCCGATCAGGAACTGGGCAGTGCTGCGACTGAGTGAATCTCAGCCAGAGTACCAGCTCAGCTCAGTCATAATCCATTTTACTTTTCCTGGGTGAAGGCCACAATTGCCCCAATGAACTTCTCTGTGTGGGGAATAAGACCCCACAGCCCAGGGTTCTACTGGAGGTCTACTGAACAAGGTCTTCCTGAACTGGTCAGAATTAAGTGGAATGTGAGTTTATGGAGGTACTCCTTTCTTAATCTACTCTCTCTGTCTTTCTCTTCAGGTGAGGACACTTCCAGGTGAGAGCCCTTGTCAGGGAGAATCTGTAAGATCTGAGGCCAATTCATGCTACATATCCAACATGAAAGGATGTGGCTGCTGGCCCTTGACATCTGGTTTTCAGCTTCAATTTTTCATTTTTCATACCTCAGCCACAGAGGTTGATCTCTTATTTATCTCTTATATGAACACTGACCCTCCAGGGAGTCAGATATTTTCCTTGCTTTGCGGTACTGCCTTTTTCCCATTCGGATGAAAGGTGACCTAATAGATAACCTCTCCACAAATGTATTAACATTGAATTTTTTATCAATACAGAGTCAAACGTTTATCAACATTAATGTTTGTAACCAGCGTTGCACCATCACCCAGATGCACATGGGAGCGACAAGTCCCTATTTTATAACAGCTGTGCTCTTTCTAATAACTAAGATGTCCTCAATGAAACTGTGAACATTTTTAGAACAAAGTGAAAGAGTAAAGGAACAAAAATGAGAGGGTAACTTCATTGCTTTAAATATAGTACTATAGAAGTTTTTTAGGTAGGAAACATAGGGTATTGTTGCTACAATTTGGGTCATTTAGACAGATTCAGTCAGCTGAGTGGGATAGATAGGGCCTCAGAAGTTGCAAAACCATATATTTTCCTTGAACTTTAACTCACAAGCTTGTTCAGACCCCTGCACCATTTCTGCAGGCGACTGCACCTTCAAGGATGCCATTCTCACACAGCACTGAAGTCACACAGCTGCCTGATATTTCTGGTAGGAGTGGTGATTAACCTCATGGTTGGATGAAGTGTTAATTTAGCAACCAAGCTTTGAAATTAGTCAGACTTTTCAAAGGAAGGGCTCCTACAGGAGTCTATAATGCAGGCAGGTTTACAGAAGCATACACTAACATGCTTCCCATGGTGACATTTACAAGCACAAACATAGAGACAACATGGGCTGCATAAGATGATTTTACACTTTGGTATTTAAAATGAACCTTGATATTTCAAATAATTCTAATATATCCATTGGTTGTTCCATGTTGAAGCGTTTTTGATGATCCTTTAGACATGAAAAAATGTTTAAATACACAAATTCAAATTACAGTCATGACTGAGAAAATATTTAACATTTACACAAGAGACTTCAAACTACACTGCCTGGGGGAAAGGGGGATTTATTGCTTGTGTAGAACAGAATACTTAAGAAATGGACATTTTCGTGTATTCATGTCAGAATTTCATACTGCATTCATGAATGTAAACACTGACGACTTGCATTTAGAGGTATGAGACATGTCAGGATGAAGACAAACTGATTAAAGAGACATGAGTTTTAAATGTAAACATTGATTGTGAATAGGGTTACCTGTGGAGAGTATTAATGTCACCTGAATGAACAATTTATATGACATTGACTCACAAAGGTAGGTGGTGGCAGTTAGTGTGATTTTTACAAAGACTTTGTTTTGCAGACTTACTTGTTTTGGTTGCAGTTACCTGGATCTCATTGTATTGTGATTGCTTATGGGTGGGTTATTTGTCTTACTTTTATTCCAAGCCATAGCTACGACTGGAAGGACCTATTCCCATTGTGAGACCTCTTGCTGTGCCTGTGGAGAGCAGAGGGCAGCTGACTGTTGAGATGCGTTAGTAAGCTAACTTGACTGGGCTATATTTGTGGGAGTGGTGAGAACTGGGTAGAGTCTTTTGTTTTCCAGCGGGGACCGCCTAATGTAACTGAGGTTTTTTCTAATGCTTTCTTGTGTTTTTATTTATTTGTAATGTAGGGTCAGTAACAGGCTACTTTCATATGGTTGTTTTGATAGTCTTGCTGTATGCCTTGCTAATAACAATAGCTGGCTGTATTCTGCTGAGGCTAATCTAGTGATGAAAGTGACAGTTGGTGTATTGCCCGCAGTGGTGGTGGTGTGCTTATATGTGTTGTGGAATTTTAGTCTAGTTAGCAGACTTAGAAAGTTTCTCTAGCTAGGTTTACTGCTCCTTCTTGTTTTTTTTTTACATTACATTGCATTATTGTTATTTGGCAGATGCTCTTATCCAGACTGATTTACACAATGCAATCTAATAAAGTCTTATGAAAAGTGCCAAACATAGCACTGAGATCAGAAATGTGTGCCTAGATTGACATGCATGTGTGAAACAATATGTACAACGTAAGTTCTACTTCATTCCAAATAAAATTCTAATACATACTACCAGCATGTAAGTAAACCTCCACAAACCCAAGTACATTAATCCCACATTAAGAGGTGGGTTTTCAGTCTGAGATGAAAGATGGCCAATATTTCAGATGTTCTGAAAAACCTATTCAAGCACAAGTAACAAGAATACTGTTAACCTGTTACTTTACACTCCTGCACTTACCAGAGAGCAGGTGTATGAATAGATGCTTTTCATTTTTTTCAGGTACCAATTACTGTGATTTGACTCATTGCTAGTGTAGGATGTGCCACAGTGTTGTTGGATGTAATACACTGTATGTCTCTTAACAGAGGACCATGTCCACAATACAGGGAGCTGTGTGCTGTTTACAGCGCATGGCTGGATGGACATTTAAAACATATCCAAAACCCCTTGTTTTCTTTTTCTTCACATCAATAGTTAGAATAATGAATCAATAGTTACATATGTTCTAGGTTCTCTGAAAAGAATATACCTGGTTTTGGTATTCTGTTTATTGCACAAATATGTTTCTAAGATGTCTACACCTTTAAACATTTCAAATTGATTATTGTTAAAGAAAGCAGTAGCTCCCAGCTGTTGTTTACTGGTGGCCATGTGCACATGGTAGCAGCATGGAGAGAAATGGTGTCTGACAGAGGTTTCCAGGCAGACTGTGGTTACTGCAAGGCTTCTAGCTTTGAGTGGATTTGTAGGAGCAGACACCTGTGCTACTAGCACTGATCCAGAGACCTGTGTTAATGCCCAGGAATCTAATTAAACATGAGTCCCTTCTCCTGCAGGAGCATGGGGAAGGCTGCAGCAAACTGCAGTGTTGGAGAAAAGTGTGTGTGTGTGTGTGTGTGTCTGTGTGTGTGTGTGTGTGTGTGTGTGTGTGTGTGTGTGTGTGTGTGTGTGTGAATGTTTGTGTGTCTGAGTGTCCATGTGCAAGCAATGCTGAATCCGGAGTGATGAGCAATCCTGTAGCCTAAACTGGGCACAGGGGATGCAGGAGTATCATGGATAAGGCCAGTTTTGATGATGACAAGATAAGAATTATATCAAAGTGCTATCTTGGTTATTTTTCATAAGCTTCTGACAACATGATCAAAGGTCATGTTTACTCAGGTACCACAGTGTTGTTGGTTTCATTGTAGGGCTCTGTTCTTTGCAACATTATATCTAATAAACTTTAAACCTATCTTTTTGGTTGTTTAGGAAGGAAGTTAATTCTACCCACAGAAAGAAATACTGCGTAACAGTCAAATTACCCTCCAAATTACCTTTGTGCTTCCTTCTTAATGACAGGGAATCACTCATTTTCACAGCAGGTTATGCTCAGTTGTAGTTGTTTGTATGCACTTACCCAAGCTGCTGCACTTTTTGTTTTCTCAAAGCTCTAATTCTATTTTGTATCACAAAATGAGTACTTGCTGAACATTTTAAGCTCAACAGTAAAAAGGGTTCTGTCTGGTGCCCTTTGAAGGTGCTGCTGCCACAGTGTGGCCCAAAGGCTGAATGCTTATGTTCTCAAGTTGATGTTCAGATTTAAAGGACAGCAGATGAATGTACTGTCGACTGTCTATATAATAACGATGATGCCTTCAAGATATTACACTAAATCATTACTGGATAATTACACATCCTAATGTAAGATGACTTATTCAGATGCATGGTCCATATAGCACATTAATTGGAGGAAATTCTTTGTTTTTTGGGTGTTAGTTGTTATTCTACATTTTTATGTATGTTTTTGCATGTACTGCATGGTTGAGGACACTACACAATTTTAATAGGATCACATAATGCAACTAGTACAAGGAGATCAAACTTTGAATTCTCCTGTGTTGAGAGAATGATATAGTCAGATTTATTGGGGACATTGTAGTTCGGCAAATGACACTTTGTTGTTTGTTTATTGTTGTTTTACACTGTGTACTTTGTCTTACACTGTTTGTGTTATTTTGTGCATTAACTGATGCTTGTGTTCTTGTCAGGCACCAGACTATTTTCAGACTGCACTTCATAATAGTGCTCAATCAAAGTTTACCAGCATAAACAGATCAGGGAGACACAATCCACTCTTTGCTTTCTGCAGGACAAGGTGAAACTAATTTGAGTTCTGCAGACACTGGGAAACAAAATCACTAAAGTGGTGAGAAGATAAATTCCAAGACAACTTGCAGCTTGATTGTATTTGCTAATTGTATTTGAAGATTCCGACAGGATTTAAGGGGACTCCTACTGCGTTTTTCCAAAGCACCTTGTTTTGTTTAGTGCTGGTGTATGAATAAATTGAACAAATCAATAGCTTTGATGCCAGGTCCAGGAAACAGCATGGAAATACCACTTTACTCAATTAGTTGGAGTTGTGTAAATCACTGCAACAGTGGTGTTACTTACAAATGGAGTTAAAAGAAAGTCAATTAGTGCATAAAAACCCTCAGGTAACAAATCGGAATGATCTGCTTTGCTACCACACAGAGCAAATCTGTCGTAGGCACATCTCACATCACCGATGTGCCAGGTGGCAACTCTGAAAACCACAATGTTTTAGTTGTATTTTAAACTTGAGGGACTTGAGGGACACCTGTAGGCAGGCTGTGGGGTCTAGACAGCCCACCATTCCAGGACACCCTGAAGGAGCGTCCAGAGAGAGAGGTGTCAGCGATCCCCAACGTAGCCAGGGTAGATAGAAGTAGAGGTTGGTCCACTGTGTCAAAGGCTACAGAAAGGTCCAGAAGAATCAAGACTGAGGAGTGGGAGGAAGCTATGGCTGATTGAGGAGCCTCAGTAATGCAGAATAAGGCAATCTCTGTGGAATGACTAGCACTGAGGCCAGATTAGAAAGGGTCAAGAAGGTGGGTCTGGGAGAGAAAGGAGGACAGCACATCCATGTGTTTTAGAGAGAAAGGGAAAGAGAGAGACTGGTCGACAGTTCTGGACAGCAGATGGGTCCAGAGTCCTTTTCTTCAGCAGGGGTGTGACTCAAGCATCCTTGAAGGCTGCAGGCACACAGCCTGTGGAGAGAGATAAATTAATCAAACCAGAGATTAATGGTAAAAGATTTTACATTTTTAGTTTTTTTTTTTTTAATTTTTGCCCATTTTCTTTAGAGTTCAAAACATAATCATTATGTTTTTGGCAACATTCTATTCCCAGAATCCGGTATTTTTCTTTGTCAGAGGATAGTCTTTAAGTGGAGCAGGGAACACCCACTGTGATTGTCAATACATGTAATGCAGATTAATTAAGAAATAAATGAGAAGTATTCTCCTTTCCACCTAAAATAACTCAGTATCTGTGCTCCACAGCTTTCAAAGTCTCAGATTTCCCACAGATAATTAATCCTGCCTCAGTTGCTCCTTAAATCATTTGGTTAAAGAGGACAGGTGGCATGCTGAAAGTGATGAGCTCAATTGAAAGATTTGGAAGAACATCCCAAACTCCCATTAACCTGCACAAAATTGGGGAGACCCCTGACAACAAGTGAGGTTTGTAAGACCTTGAACCAAATTGATTAAGTCTTGACATGAATGTTGATTTACTTGAGGAAACAGTAGGAGCCTCTCAGTAGTTGATGGTGTCCATGTTCTTACATCACTAAATCTGGTGGAGCTCCCTCACATACTGCAGGACAGTGAAACATTTTTACCTCATCAAGCCTCCCTGTTCCTCTATTGTCCCATCAACACAGGGCCTCCCAACAGCCCAGCAGCAAAGCAGCACAAAGTCAACAGCAACAGGGAAAATGTTATCAGCAGATCTCAGATCATGAACACAGGGAGATAATAGTTGTGTTGCTTTTTTAATGTAACATTTCATTTCTGTGACACCTTTCAAAATGACAGAGTGAGAACAGCTGCAAAATCAGCCATTTTAATACACTGACTGAAATTTCATTTTTCAAGGACCATATGTGCGTCGTCTTCTGTAGCATGTAAATCGTTCAAACTAGAGATAGGCCAGAGAGGTCTGGACTGAATCAGCAGATTTGTGTCATTATAATGCTGGCATTTCTGGCACTGGCAGAGTCTACCTGCCTGTGTATTCCCTATAGCTACAGAGAGAGAGCAAGCCGCTGCAGGCCAGATGCTTCCCATGTTAAAAAGAATCATGGAGAAGCCATATAAATTGAGGTTTTATTGTGTGTTTTGCTGGGTAGATAGGGAATACACACTGTTATTGTCGAATGATCGCTTCATCCTGCCTTATTGTACTGGGAACGAGCTGACTCCAAATAGCTTTCCTTAATGAGAGCAGATTTATTGGCAGGGGCCTGGATGTTGGCGTAGTGCTGGAGTCATGCATCAGAGCAGGACTGTCTCCAAGGAACAGCATCACCTCACTTCCATCCCCAGTCACCTCCTAACAGCCCTATCCGCCAGCTGTGACATATTTTTGAAAGTACTTGATTGAGCTTTATGTAGACACTTTGTATATACACATAGAGCTTTACATATACACTTCACTCAGCCAGTTCAACCTTATTCAAAACTAAAATCACATTGTGAAAGAATGCCAAGGGCTTTGTAAACATTTACATTATTTGTCTCTTTCCCTTCCCAGAAAGCTCTGAGCCACTATGCCAAGAATGGTTTCCTTCAGGCTGTTTAGCAGGCCCCATCTGCCCCAAGAGCCATCCTGATTGACATGCCTGCTCTTCTGCTTGTTCTTCCTAAAGGTCAAAGGTCAACAGAGAAAAAGGGGAAAAAAACAAAATTAAAAAAAGCATGTGACAGAACCATGACAATCCAATAAGAGATGTTTCCTGAAGGGTTATAAAGCCTTGCTAAGTGCTGCTGGAATGTCCTAAATGGCTGGTAGTGTGACCAGTCCCGTACCACAGGCTCTGAGGCAGGGTGCAGGGTGCTGGGGAGAGGGGGCATCAGCCGGCCCGTCTGCCTCACAGCTAGTGGGACTCCTGTGCGGGGCTTTGGTTGTGGTGGTGGGGACAGGTCTGTCAGGGATAGCAGGGGTCCTGAGTGTGCTTTAGCTCCACTAAGGTGAGCTGCAGGGTCTTTGAATGACTGCCTTTTTCAGATTGACAAGGTCCCCTTTCAAGAAAGAAAAACAAGCTAATGCAAGCAGAATGGAAAGTAAATATACTTGCTGAGTGGAGATATGTTTGTAGTCTTAGTGCAGTACATGGAGAAACCTGGTTAGCCATCCACCCCAATCCTCTCAAATGATTCTGCTTGCAGTGATTTGTAAAAAAGCTTTTATTTTGGTATCTGTTTTCAGGTCCCATATCATTTGTTTACCTTAAATTGTTGTATTCATTAAAAAAACAAAAGACACACCATAATCTTAAAGTCAATTTAAATGTCATGTTCTGAAAAACTACTTTTGTCTAACCACACCTGTTACTTCAATAGCCACCTCCCCATCCACCAGCCAGCCCTCCCCCTCTGTACTGAGGAAAGCAGTACGAGTTAGTGCCAAGATTAACTCCTACCTCTCCTGTACATTCATACTCATATGCTACCTTTCCTGCAATTGCTTTAAGCCTCAGTAAATCATTAGTTATTGTATAATCATTCATTAGCATTTTCCCCTGCCGTTACTTTGCCAATTCCCACAGGAACGTCTATGATTATTCTTTCATATGAAACAGGAGAAAGCTGAGATTCACAGTTCCACATTTAATGCACACAAATATCAGTAAACCAGATTAAGTTTATGGTTAGGGAATACCTCAGTACCTCAGTGATTTATTGCCTATGGTGACATTTTGATGTATTAAAATGCCTGCAAGCCTTTAGTGTACCACGCCCTAAATGTCAGGTACTTCCCTCTGGAAGCTGATCCTAACGAACCTCCCACCGCCATGAGCGTAGAGCAGAGGAGCGCTGCAGTGCTTCCAAACAGCAGGTGGCGTAGTACACATTACAGTTGCACTCAAACACCACAGTATGCGCCTCTCTCTTACAGGAGCACTCACTCATGCTCAGGGTGTTATCAGGATGTGCACAGTCTCCATGTACTACCAGCAGGCTCATGCATGCTACATCTGTCCCCATAGTATCTGATATAAAATTAACACTAAGCTACTCAGGCTCCACCCCTTTTGACATGTGCCTCACAATTGATTAAGACCCCTGTGTTAACACCATCGAAACATGACTGGCAGTGTCAGCTTCATTACTGCGATGGAATTCACTCTTAATAGTATGTGTGTGTGTGTGATTTTGTCTGTGAATGACAGAGAAAAGGAAAAGGTTGTGTTGAATACAGGGCTAGTGTTTGGGCTGCGACTGAACCACAATACACTGTTAAATGTGACTGAACACTTTCCTTAGCCAACCCTTGATCATGTATTCTGAGAGTACTCCTTTTAGTGACCCATTATACCTCCAACAAGAGTAAAGTAAGCGGTCTTGGATTCTATTCATTATTATGTCAACATCATTAGCAACCTGCACTAACCTACCCACTCACTTACTGCACAACGGATGTTTCTCAAATTATTAAATGAGGGTGTTGTTGTCCATGACCTGCTGAATTACTGCTCATTACTGGTGCACCCTTGCCCACAAGTCAGGGACATTAACTCCTGACAGCAGCATCTAACACATTAAGACAAACAAACACATTCCTACTGTTTCACCTTAATCCTGACCTAGGCCGTCCAACTCCTCACTCAGCTCTGCTGCTGCACAGAGTTACAGACTGAAACTGGAAGGACAAACTCATCACACTTTTAAAGTAGCTTTTTAATTGTGTGATGAGTATCTATTTTTCATTTCACCATTATTTTTTGTTGACAATTTCTTTTTAGTTCATATTTCCCTGACACCTTCATTTAGCGTGGTGTGGGTAAAACAAAGATGTACAGTGTAATGTAGTGAGGAGAAGCGGTGAAGAGGTGCTCTCAGGTAGTCTCAATTAATAAACGTATGTGTGTAGCTGTGGATAGCATGTAAAAACATAATTATGGATAGTCTGCTAAGTCTGCTAAGCTGCAAACATAAATAATATTATAGTAACCTGGAGACAAGTTATTTTATGTATTGAGATTAAGCAGGTGCACTGTATGTATTCGGAATACACTTGTCCCCCCTTTTCATTTTAGATTCTGGTGGAAACTTGGTAAGGCATTCCTGCAGATTTGTATTGTTTAGATATTCTGTTTATTCAGATGTGACAAACAAACAATATACCCAGCCAAAGTAAGTCAATCACATGACCCATGGTTAGAACAAATCTAACCTAACAGGATGACTCCCAGCGAGTTACTGTTCAGCACTGCAGCCACTTTTCCCACTGGTATCCTTCCCTGGATGAACAGAGACTTTACAGGAGCAGTTTCCAGCCCAAACACTTTGTGAAAAACAATCAATAAGCTTCTGTTACATATGCAGTTTTAGTTGTGTTCATTGGTTTTTATCGGATGGAAACCCATTTAAATTGATGGTTCTCCTTGCTATCCCTCAATGTTCACAGCTTTCGTGAAGCGAATCTGAGGAAAGCTGTGTATACTGTGCCTGAGAAAATCGCTTCAGGGAAATTGGGAAAGTCCTTTAAATTAGCATGTATTACCTGTTTTAACACTTATATTTACCAGATATAAATATGGATATGAGACCTACACCATAAGAGAAATGTACTTACCTGGGGGGAACCTGTCAGTCAATGATCACTGATGATTACTGACATGGGACGATGATAGTAAAGTATTTGTTCTGGTGCAGGTTACTACTACTCTACTACACTTCTTTCCTCTCACTGATCCTTCTTTTCAGTTGACTCAGTGTATTTTCTCTTTTTTGTCCTCATGGAAAAGGCCAGGGATGTTAGGGTTGTCACATAAGCCCTTTTTATGGAGTGTAGAATAAAGTCTTGGTGCCATCTTTTTCTTAAGTAAAGGTCACCCAGTCATCATCAAAAGGCACATTGCATCATGGGACACATCCTTGATTCAGGATGTCTCCAGGCCCACATGGCATGTTGGGGAGTGCCTTTGCATCAGTGTGTGTCAAGGCTCAAATGCTGTTTTGCACTTCATAAAAGTCTTGTGTCCTTTGTTTCTTTTTTCTGCTCAGCAGCTTCATTATGAGTGATAGCGATAGACCAAGGGTTATCTTCTTTTTTCTGTTCAAAGTAGAAAGCAGAAAGGAAACACTGGTCAAATGGTTATTATTTGTGATGGTTTCAATTAATCTACTGTGAATGTGCTCAGCACTGGATAGACCAAATACCTCCTTTTACACACCCATGCCTTAGTAAAGTGTAAGCAGGTGTCTTGGGAACTCAGTAAAATATTCAAATTGCCCCCGTCCCCTATGAGTGAAAAAAGAGTCTCTAAATGTTCCAGGGTCCACTCAGCCTCAGATGAAGACTGATTCTCTCCATTACAACAGATGGTCTGCCGTACACTGTAAACCATGTCAGAGGAAATGAAAATGACTGCTTTCTGCACTCCATTTGATTGCTATGTGCTGATTAAAGCAGTTTTATTTCAGCTTCTGATGCTGAGATTAAATTGTATGTATTCAGGCACTCTTTATGGCAAATGCTTCTTGGATTCATTTTAATGTAAACCTTGGTTTTGCAACAGCAGTGGTGGGAAGAGTCAAGAGGCTTAAACAATCAATCACATCAGAAACACAAAACAATGTTTTAGTGGCTGTTAGGAAATTATAGTATCTTCCAAGAAAAACAAAGCACTCTAAGCAAAATGGTAAACCTAGTATAAATTTATCCTAGCTGCAAATGGAGAGTTTTCTATGATAATGATGCTTTGCTCCTACCTCATTGTCAGGAGCTGGGAATCAGCATTGGAGCGAGAGTGGGATAGCGTGGAGGGAGCCGTTCTGACCTTTATCACTGCCTCCATGGCTGAGAATGGGAGAACACAACCACACCTCCACTTACTGCCCTCATTACACACATTGAATTACACAGACTCAAAACTTCTTTTCCCTGTGACACACATTATGAGCCACATGATTTATACTGTCAGTATTGTTGGTAGATGTCCCCAACGCCAAAATGAGTTTAATTCCAATGAAGAAGCAGATCCGATGTTTGTAGCAAAGTCAGGAAGGTTTGTTTGCACAACCAGCCGTGGGAACAACAGCATGGAGCAGAAGTTTAACAGGTATAGGATGTAATTCTTTTTTTATACAGTTACAGTAGGTACATTTACATATGAGTTACAATGACCAAAGGGGGTGCTGTTTTTGATTGGTTCTGTGGAGTTGTGCATTGCTAAACAACTCCCTCTAATTGGGTCTCTCCTGAACCTTGTTACCTAATTGGCTCCGTAGGGTTCAAACTTCGGAAGTGAGGTCCGTATATGGTCATGGGGAACCCCGTGTTATTTGGAAGTGAGGTCCATATATAGTCATGGGGAACCCTGTGTTCCCCAGACCTTTATCCTCAAGAGGCCTTTTGGCTCCAGTCAGCTGTAGTGGCATCCCTTTGTATTCTAATACACCTCGCTTGTGTCTGGATCAAACACCGTGCCGCTCCACAGAGCTGTCTCCTAACAGTATCAAGAAAATTGCACCTGCATGTGTTAGAAAAGTAATTCATATCATTTTTACATCTTACTGTATATCATATACTTTTGAAAAATGGGTCAGTCTCTGAGGCTCAGTGCTCAGTTGGTTTAAATCTTATATGAGAGAGAGAGACATTTGTATCATGGCCTTGGAGATGTTCCTTGTGAGGCCAGTTGATATTGGAGTTCCACAGGGATCAGTTTTGGGCTCCTTGCCATTTTCTTTGTATATCATTACAAAATACCATGTTAATGTCTATAGCTGACAATAATAACAATGGATTACATTTATATAGTGCTTTTCAGACTGTCAAGGTTTTCAAAGGGATTTACAATGAAGGGGGGTGGACTCAGCTCAACCACAGCCTAAAGTGTAGCACCCACTTTGTGCCAAAATGCTCACCACATCTCAAGTAAGTTGGAGAGGAATCTTTAACATTTGCACTGGATTCTAGACACCATTTTGTCAGTTTGGTCTGAAATTTTGTGATGAGAACATTGGAGTCAAGCAGGTTACTCTGCATCAGGTATTGTGTCAGCAGGTTGAAGAAAACTCGTTGAAGGGTTTTGGAGACAATTGAGAGGAGGATTATTAGTTGGTAGTTCTGTGGACTGTGGAAGGGGTTCATGGTTGGATTTTTAAGAAGTGGTGAGACTTGGGCCTGCTTAAGTTCACTTGGGGACACAACTAGTGATCAGGGAGGAGGTTTACAACAGAAGTGCAGGAGTGGAGGAGAGGGATAGCAGCTATGAAAACACTACATCATTGCTTCTCATGCTGTTTTTGAAAAATTTCTCTGTGTTTGCTTTCTTGTAATTCATCTGAACGTAATCAGCCTTCTCTTTATTTCAGGCATCTACTTAGTAAGTTTACTACTTAAAACTTAACTCTCTATAACAAGAGCATGAATATTAATCTAGGACCATCCTCCTCACAATTTATGTGATAGACTCTGGGTTAAACTGAATGAAAAAGCACCTGGAAGCCAGGAAGTAAGGATAATTTCTTCTGTTTAAATCCACAAAGTTTTTTTGTTCCATAGTTTAATGGCACAAAAGCTGAAAGCTGTCTCCTCACTTTTTCTGATTGACATGTGGAACATGTGGACATGAGAAATGAACAGTATGCATTCACCAGGGCTTAGTGTAGTGTTGTAGTGTTACTGTGTTATCACTGATAGATAGCATATCCATATATGAAAGATAATAAGGATACTGCAAGATAACAACTGGGGCTGATTCCTTTGTTAGGATTAGGGGTGTCCCTGGCTAAGAATGTACATAGTCGAATCTGATTTGTCAAGTCTTGCCTATCGTCGAATCATATTTTTTTTTTGCTCATTGATCCATATTCTCATTTGCGGCATTGGCTTCCATTTTTTCCACAGCAGACAAAAGAGCTGAAACACCCAATTAAACAATTTGTCGCACACAGAAACAACTTGATAATGAAACGACCAAAACTGAAATGAGGCCACTGTCAAGTGTCGACATATCAAACATCAAACAAAGTGGCTTATAAAAAATGACCATAACAAAATATAGGTTTAAATAACAAAGGGGCTATCACATGCCTTGGATTTTTAAATTTTTACGTTAAGGTGAATCCCTACCAGCTATAAATTAAAGGCAATATGGAATAAACATTATTCGTTAAACGATTCCTTAACGTTAACATAATATGAACATTTTAATGCCATGAAGTGCAGAACAACGTCAACGTTAATGTTTATGTGCTTGCGCTAAAGCTACAGCATGAGATTGTTTAATTAACAAGGATGGCAATTTTAATAATTAAGTGGCAAGTAATCCCAAAGCTTTCTCTTAAATGTTTCACATTATAGCTTTCTTGTGTTACAAAATTCAAATTACAAAACGGAGCTAATTTTAGTTAAAATGATTTAAATTACTGAGAATAAACTTTTAGGTTAGGTTGAGTGCAATGAACAATAACGTTTAGAACACAGACCTCACAAAAGCTGTGATGTGTCATGAGCATTTAACGTAATTTAAATCGATAAATGCCATCCTTGTTAATTAAACAATCTCACGCTGTACCTTTCGCCAGCACACAAACTACAGACAATCTGCGCTGTCTCGCGAGCATAATAATTTACTCTATTTATGCGATTGGTGTCGATTGTTCTGTGAATTATTTGTTTTATTGTTAATCAAAGAGGAAAACGGGGAACAGGTTGAAAGTAATGATTGATTTAAAGGTAGTGTTTGGGCTCCCCCTGTTTCCAGCTCACCAGCCACCACTGGTTGACACAACTTGCATTTGACATTTTTTGGATCATCTTTGACTTGTTCAAAATGTTCCCACACTTTTGAAGTTTTTTTTTTTTTCCCCAGACATTGTGAGCTATTAGGGAGCTAAAAAGATTTAAAGTCCAGCCAAGATGCTGCTCCGATGGTCCCGCAAAATTGGATAGTGCAACTTAGTCTACCATGGAATAAATCACCATGGTAGACTAAGGAGATTGATTAAAAGCACATGAGTTATTTTCCAATTTTTATTAACAGTATTATTAATAGGCTGATATTTATACCAAAATAGGCTATATATCATGATTTATTGGGAGAAACCAAGCAATTCTATGTAAAATCAGACATTCAGCGCCCCCATATAGCTGGAATGGAATGATCCTTGTTTCATAACCACATTTTGCGACGATTCGACTGTGAGATTCGACTGTGAGATTGGCTCTGAATCAGGCTCCTTAGATCGAATTGTCAAATAGTCGACTATTCGGGGTCACCCCTAGTTAGGATACTGTGAATTCTTGTTCACATCAGCAAATTTTGTTCATTGCGATATTAATAAACTTTAGTGCCACGTTTATAATTGTTTATATGTCTTGCGAAACAGAAAATCAGGTTGTTTTGGGAATCATACTGTACCTGTCATACTGCGTTTCATATCTGAACTCAAAGGCAGGACTTGTGCAGTTAGCAGACATCAAAACCATATTGAACAAACAACTCTGTTGATACCATAGGCTACTGTAGTGTGTTCAGAGCTCTTCCCACACAAAATTTGGAGAAACAGCGATACGAGTGACTTCTGTGATGGCACATGTGGACTGTGTGTGGGTTTGCATTGCAATACCTGGATGGAATCAGCTGCCAAAGCTTTCCCTGTTGGTGGTTTTGTTGGTCACTACTTGGCACACACAGAAAATGGCAGGCCACATAGTAAGCTGTCCATCTGAGAAAAAAACTAATATGACTGCAATGTGGTAGCTGACAATGATGCACCATTAACTAATATATTTTTATAGGCTACCAAAACATCAAAGTCAACAGGCAAAATGTTTAATATAGCACTGTGCCTTTGCATCTGACATAGACTTATTTAATAGATGTATAATTATTTTGTCTGTAATCGCAATCAGTACACTACAGGATGATATAAATAAATAAAAGAAGAAAATGAGAACACAGTTACATTTCAATAATTGACAGTAATTTTTTTACAGCACACCATGTCCCATTAAATGGAAACTCCTTCACTCAGTCTTTCATACTCTGCATGTCTAATAGCTGCAAATCAGGAAATTGCTTTTGAACCTTTTGCTTTATGTCTCACATAACATTTTTGCCTCTTGTACCGTCCCAGTTTACAGCTGATGCTAAAACAGGGTATTTCTGGTTGTGTTTCTACATATCTCCCAGCCTTGTTGCTTGACTGCAGGTGTATGTAAGAGTCTGTTCCTATTCCTTGAGTCTGTTTTTGCCTATTCCTTGACAGGCAAAATGTATGAACCCCATGGCATTAATGGTGAGGTTACACTGGTGGAGTTATTTTTGAGCCAATCCCTACATCAATAAAAAATTGTCTTGAATGGGTTTTCACACCAGATTAAGACACATCAAAGGCAGGGTACATTTGAATGGTGGCAGACAGAAAGCAAGCTTGTTCATTATCACTGTCCTCTCTGAACAATGTTTTAAGACCATTGGGTGCTTTGCTCGCACACTGACTGTAGGCTAATGCTGCGAGTTTGTTGTCATTCACAATTCACAAAAACCAGAACACTTCCAGGACACTAATCTCAGTAATTTTAACTGTACTGTGAATGTGTATAAAGCAATGGTTACAACAAACAGAAGTAAGGAGTAAAAACTAAAAAGAATGTTGACAGGTTACATTCAACCAAATGTTCTCAGGATCTTACCTACAGTAGGTAGCATATATGGAGAAGCCCGGCCTTCTGTTATACTACAGTCTAAAACAGTAGGTTATACATATGGTTTCTTGACACTGCATTTCTATGCCTGTCATGTCTGTATTTTTCTTAATTGAGTATACAAAATGTTTTCTGTTTTACAGTTTCATTCAGGTGTATCAGTAAAAAGCCTATAAATTCACAAACAACAGTGTGTGAAACGGTAGTATAGGCTACAAATAAAAGTTATAATTATTAGTTTTACAGTTGTCAATAAATATTGACACCCATACAGAGTTAGAAAATCAAAACCATTCATACCAATTATTAATAAAAAACTAGGATTGTGCTGGAAGTCACTCTGGATAAGAGCATCTCCTAAATGCATGTAATGTAATGTAGTATTACCTCTCTGTCTCCTATACACCCTAACACTACTTTACACTGCTGGGAAAGATCAGGGTAGAAGAGGCTACATTTACAAATGTGTTGAACACCTACTCACATTCATATTTTTTAACTGTATCAACCAACAAGGTGAGCATTATGATTTTGACATGACTTCCACAGTCTATTGCTTCTGCGAAGTCGCCCAAATGATCATGGTGGAGTGTGTCCAAAGTGCTCTACCAAAACCCCCCTTCCCCTCTGTCTGCCAGAACAGTATGTACAATACTGTTTTTGCACCATGTCGAGTGAAGTGTGGTCTCCTTCGCTCGCTTATTTGGATAGGGAGGCTGCCTTGTTCTAAATATGTATGTATCTATCTGCTTTGCGGAAAGTGGTATTTATTCCCTCTAAAGGAAACAAACAGAACTGCAATACAATGAATATTCATTAGCTCATCTGTGTACTGTCGCTGCCACAGGGGATGTGAAAAAGTACCATCTGTGATCAGAGTGAGCTAGCTAACCATCTTCCACTGTTAAGAACAGCAAATAACTATGTGCAGTGTATCTCCATCACACCTAAATGAGCTTATTGGACATCCCATTCCAAGGCCATGGGCATTAATATGGAGTCGTCCCCCGGCACTGATGTTGGATGAGAAGGCCTGGCTCGCAATCAGCATTCTAATTCATTCAGGGCTCTGTGCAGGCCACTGGAGTTCCCCCACACCAAACTTGTCAAACCATGTCTTTATGGACATTGCTTTGTGCACAGGGGCACAGTCATGCTGGAACAGTAAAGGGCCTTCCCCAAACTGTTGCTACAAAGTTGGAAGTATACAATTGTCTAAAATGTCTTAGCATTAATGTTACCCTTCATTGGAACCAAGGGGCCTAGCCCAAACCCTGAAAAACAGCCCCAGACCATTATCCCTCCTCTACCAAAGTTTTCAGTAGGCACTGTGCATTCCGGTAGGTAGCGCTGTCCGGGCATCCGCCAAACCCAGATTCGTCCATCAGACTGCCAGATAGTGAAGCGTGATTCATCACTCCAGAGAACGCGTTTCCACTACTCCAGAGTCCAGTGGCGGCATGCTTGATTTTATGCACCTGTAGTAAACCTGGCATGTTTGATACCTTAAATAATATAGTTTGGTTCAAGGTACAAACTTCATATTTTGTGCTTTTATTAGAACATGCTCTTTCCAGTGGTATGATTGTTTTTATGGTAGACTTTGTCATACATGGGCAATATGCGCTTGAAATACAGGTGTGAAATCATTTTTTACAGGTGTGAGACATTTTTAATGCCTCATAAATCAGAAATTTTGATTTCTTTCAGGCATGCACCTAGTTGCTAAGAAAGTACTATAGCATGAGTATTATATATTACAATTTAAAAGATCTGATGTTGATCTGTGTGAAGTTATAGTGCTCCAAAGCATGAAAGAATTTTTTAAATACAATTTTCAGCAAGCCATAACTTGGCAAATATGCAACTGTGGGCCAACTTTTTCACAAGTTAAAGACATCTAATAGTGTAGAACTATCCCTGAAAATTTCAAACATCTAGCATGAATAGTTCAAAAGTAATGACTTATGGAAGTTTGTGATTTTTCAGCAACATTCATTTTTTGTACACCACAACCCCTTTTTAAAGCCTCCATATCTCAGAAACGAAAGAAGATACAAGCCGAAAATTTTGCACACTACTTGTTGGGTACAATGACATTATTTACATAAAGTATGAAGCAAATCCAAGATGGTCAGTCGGAAAATTTTTTCTAAAATCTGTTGATTTGACCTGGAATTACCTGAAGAGACACGTGATGCAGGTATGCTTTTAATGCCCATATAAATCTATAACATCAATCCAAATCTCCAAAGGTTGCACAAATCATTGCTTTCAGACATGCACATTGTGATGATCCACCAATGCTGTTTTCCAGCAGCACAAATTAAACCTGCTGAAAGAGACTGAAGATTTTATTTTAAATGGCTTCACCAATGAATCACATCTCTTTGTGCTACATGTGGTCAAGATGAATCAGGAGCAGAGTGAGTCATTGCAGATTCTGTTATACTGTTTTTGTGTGCAGTGATAAAAGGGGAACATGACTGTTGGTGCAGACACATGATCACAAATGACCTGTCAGCTACAGTCTTATTGCCAAGTATGTCCACCAGTTCACATCACTGCTTGATACAAACAGCTTCTACTGAGTACTGGAACATTGTACTTCCAGTGTAGATGGCACCGACAAAATGAAAATAAAAATCTCTGTATGTGGCTTCCATGTGCTATAGAGGTGCGTACATACCCAGATGGATCATTTATTTGTCTTGACATTTGCTAGTTGCCATTTTATATATGAGAATGTATGTTTCTCCTCTGTGAGACAACACTGTTATTTCTCTCCCCTTCTATACTCCAAATGAATGGCTATCAACCCATTCAAAGGTCTTGAGAGGAAAAGGGCTATTTAAGGTTGGATTGTGTCGCCACAGGAGCGAGGGATTGAAGGATCAGCCCTTCTGCAACCATCAATTTAAATATAATGTCATGGTTCCCAGCTCTCATTCTTTCTGCAACACATGCAATTATGAAAAACAATTACGCAAAAGTGCACAATGTAAAACTGGAAATGGGTCCTCTTTCTGTCAAGCTGATGTGCCTTTTATTGTCTTTAGTGATTCTGTATGATTAATTACCTCCCCCACTTGGCTCTGCTTTGTATGTGGAAAGAATGCAAACTGGACAGGGGAATGGATCCAATGTGGTGTCACTGAAAATGAGACACTTATCTGTGGGAGGAGGGCTCTGGGGAGGCACACCTTCTATTTTTCCTTTCAAGTCTGTCTGATGTATTTCAACTGGAGGTTAAGAGGCTAATTTAAGCTGGTGAATCCACCTGCTTTATAATGCTTACCAACCTTTATGGCTCAGAATTGTTTAATAAGGGCACTTTTATGTATAATTCACACACGTTTGGGAACAGCTGTTTTAAAGTGTCCTCCCCTGAGTGATTTCAATATTTCAAGTCCAATATTTGTAAGGCTCTATGGGATGAAAAGCAAATAGACTGAAAAAGTGCATGAAGGATGAATCTGTCTCACACAATGTATTTCCCACAGTGCGTCTCACACAGTCTGTCTCACACAGTGCGTCTCACACAGTCTGTCTCACAGTGTGTACATGCCATAAAATGCAAAGGAGACTGCATTATAAATAATAATTATAATGTTCTCCCTGCACACCACAGACATGCATGCACGCATGCACACATCCGTGCACCCACGTTCATAATAAAGCAAAATTAAAAATGATTAAAGACAGATATCACCCAAATGAACAACGCATGATTAGGAGAGAGCAGACTAATGATTGCAATTTTCAGCTGTATTTTGAGAGAAAATAAAGCTGTGAACAGTTTTCTCAGTTTGACTGGGTTTGGTTAATTGTGTAGGGATTGTCTGTAAAGTATGTTCTGGAATGTTTATTTGGAACTTCAGTTATCCTTCCACATGGTAATCCATTATGCAGGAAGTAAATATTCAGGCAAAGCATTCTAATGCTCACACAATTCCTCAACATTTACCACTTTTTCGTGGGTTGCAATGGTTCATAACTTCATTATAGAAAAAGGCTCCACACACCAGTGAACAAATCATTATACAAACACATTGGAGAAGAGCAGTTGTCAGACCAGTATCATCAGCCCTGAAGAACGCCCTACTCGACTGCTAGGATGATATCACTGCATTTGCTTCACAGACACTCTTAGCTAGAGTGACCTCCATAGCACACATTAGCACGTATTTCACGTATCCAGCTGAAATGAAGTACCTCGCTCAAATAGCACACAGCTGCCCCGGTCTTGAAACAAACTTCCCACAGGCAGCTGCTCCATGTCACCTGTGCTCAGAGATGGAAGCACTAACAGCACAGTCCCAGCTACAGCCAGCCACTGCAGGGGACAGACTCTGTGTCTGGTCAAACACCATGTGTCTGCCGTCACCCTGCAGGTCTCCTGCACTGAGATGCTGCTGTTTGCAGTTAGAGATGAGTCACCATCTCTGGCAGGATGTTTAAAAGCTGAGCACACCTGACAGAGAGCAGGTGTAGTGACACAGAGACCTGCTGCTCTGCTCTGTGGATCAGTTCCCCTCATCACCTACACACATCCTCTACAGGAAGCTTAAAAATACACGCCAAGCATTTGTAAAGAAAGAGAGTGTCAGGAAACCAGCACGCCTTCTTCATAACCTCACTGTTTCTGTACTTCTCTCCCTGCAGCCTGGAGACAGTGGTGCATTTGTGTTTTTTTTTTTTTTGGTGGGGGCAGGGATGTTACCCCATTGGGTCTCTTTAAAATGAGACAGCCCAGAGACAACATCAGTACAGACTGATGGGGTTGGTGCAGTAAAGAAGCTTCTCAGGGTTTAGGAGGGTATGCTAGGTCTCAGCTCTGCCCTCTAGTGGCTAACTGACTGCAGAATGTGTCCTTGACTGCATTATGCATTCAGAACTATTCCCTGTGGGTTAACTGTGAGTTATGCATGTCATAGAAAATAAGAGTTTGTGCTAATTCTAAAAATTAGCTTATTTGGATGAATAAAAATAAGTCTGATGAAACAGCACTGCTCTCTAACAGGTGGCTCTGATTCAGTTATAGAAAAGTTACTCTTTTAACTGGGATGATCATTACTTTTTCTACCCACTATGAACCACACAAAAGTTGGCAGTGGGATGGAAAAGTATATCATGTGTGCACTCCACCACCCTGCAGGAGATGGGTGGACACAAATCTAACTGCACAGAAATAGTGCATGCTAGACCCCTAGCCAAGAACCCTACAATACCAAAGCATTCTAGAACCCTAGCCAAGAATCCTACAATACTGGAATAAAAAACTTTCCACATCTCCACTCTATTGGCAATAACAAAATGTAAGCTGACCTAATTTGTCTATATACAGCCTTGCAGGACATCAAGAACAGCTTCAACTTGATAAATTACAAATGCGGGGTTCCAGGCCCCAATACCTGTGTTGTCACACTGTACTTACTTAGGTGGAGTGTAACTACAGTGCACATAAGCATGGCTACATAGTACTTACAGTAGTTTAACCTGTTATAGTCTGTGCAGTTACACATATGCAACAATCAGAATTTATAAAAGGTACTAGCTTGGCTGTGTTGTTTCATCATATCATCAATAGAATAAGGTATTTGAATGTTTAAATCACATCCAAGTGTACAACATGGTAAAGAGTTGGGGAAATGCTAATATTGATAAAAGTGGTATGACTACAATGTATTCAGATCTGTACTGCCAATACAAGGAATGTGCTATCGTGATTTTCCACACCGTTCCCCTTGACACAGTAAATAATTTAGTTGTTTCTGTGGGTGATGCATCAACTATTTGACCTCTTTCAAAATCTATTTCTCATGTAGCTTATGAAAATTATTTTATAAGTCTTTTATAGCACATAAATGTTGATAATTAGTATTGACATTATACTGGATATATTTATATTTAACATTATACTGATTAGTTAAATAAGAGCAGGATATTGAATCACACCTTTAGGGAAATGTAGGCCTCTCAGGCTATGGAAGACACAGACCACATTTTGGTGGAAAAGTAGAAAAGTCTGGGACAACACCAGATAAATATTGAGCCTAACAGAGCAATTTTCAAATGATCAACACCACCTTGTATATGCAAAACAGTTTTTATTAGAAATATCATGTATAAAAATGACCATGCACAACACACATTTTTCTTACTTTATAGATGTCATAATTATCCAGGCACTGTATTTTTCTTTTTCCTTTCCTATTTTAATATTTCAGTACATAAAGCAGACATCATTAGTCAATTTTAATAACGTACATGAACTTGCTGTTGAATTTGGTCAGCACTTACAGATGCTGTTGTGCAACACCAACTGTGTGGAGAACAATGGAACAGAGGGGAAATGAAGAGAAGCACTGTATGCACAACCACAAACATCCCACAAGATATCAGCCGAGATGAAAAAACGCTTGCTATTTGTCAAAGCAAAGAGCTGAGTTGTAAATATTAAAATAAAAGAAATTCTATTTTGTTCATTGTATTTATACTTTTTAAACTTCTCCAGTTATGTTTTGTTCTGGAGCATATTGGTCCTAAGTGTCCCTGATGTCTTTCAAAATAATGGTGGAGATTTTCAAAGCGCATGGGATTCTGAAAAGACAAGTTGTAAGACAGCATTCCTGCTGTGGAGGAGGATGAATGGTGAATGAGTTAGCAGATGAAACTGAAACACTCAAGCAAGGCATCAGAGGGCTTGATCTTTGTTTTGTTCTTTTTTTTACATTGTTGGCTCATTAACTGCTTGTAAGAATAGGTTGCATACACAGCTGTTTTTATAACTTTGATGATTTTGTGAGAGGAGTTTTCCCTCAAGCAATAAACTACCTTTCTAATTAGCTTTTACATTTATTTTTTATGTAATGGTCTTCCCGGTCCTGTACCTGCAGTTTCATTAACTTCTGGTTTGAAATAGTGACCAAGCTGTTTGTAGCTGCCCAAAATAACACACTTGGCAATGATTTAAATGTAAAAAAGAAAAACAATGGTCCTATATTTAAGGCTCCCTAATTAGGCTCAGGTCTCATAATGGATGGGTGTATTGTACAGCGTGTGGTCTAGAGGCCAGAATTGTGCTGAGATCAGAGTGATACATTGAAGGGCAGTGTTAGCTTACAGCACAGGGCAGTCATCAGTGGGGTTTCTACTAACAATATTAGAAAAACCAACAAACAAATAAAACTTAAGATAAATCATTAGACCCTGACCAGTTTGAATTTGGTTTGGACCTATATAGCGACAACACTATAACCAAGTTTCACCATAGTCCTCACGCAATTTGCATTCCGTAGAGTTTGACCACACAGTACAGACAGTATTTTCAGACAGGCATGCTCAACATCAGTAAACAATCACCATAGAGACAGTGACATTGTATCAACCCGGCATCTTTTCTTTTTTTCTTCCTTTTGTGTTGCATGTGTGGAAGCAGCTTGCAGAAATTACCTCTGTATTTAGAATCATTTTATCACACAATATGCCACAGAAATAAGTTGCTCCTTCTTTACTCCAATAATTAAGGTCATAAATACAAACAAACCTGACTGGCTGTTGCACATTGTGTATAGATAGACAAATATTAAATCAGACCTCCATTTAACATCAACTCTTAGTTAAAAGTTATTTCCTCAAAGTCCAACTTGGCCATGTTTTCATACTCAGTCCAAATATGAAACCCACTGAAAGCAAGTACAGGTGCATCATCTCACCTTCAGGTCTTCTGCATCCTCACGTGGGATGGGAAGTAGCAGCATCACTGTTCACACAACAGGCAAACTACAGCACTGCATGATAACACAGGCTTTTTATTCCTCTCGCAGCTCTCTCTCAAAAACAAAATTCCTGTCAAGTTGTATGAGGATGTCTCAACAATGAAAGCACGCCATGATGCTAACTCCAGAGGGAAAAAACCTGAAGCCATCCCTTCTGCAGTTGCCATAGAAACGTCTACCAGACTGACAGTCGCTGGGTCTCTGTCGCTTCCCTGATGCTCAGTGCGCTGCTCCTTTGCAATGGGGAGCCCCTGAAAGTCCTCACAGTTTTTAATTTATTTTAGTTTTGCGTTCATCCTGCTGCCCACTGCTTTTCTGTCACCGTGCCTCAGCATAAATGCTGTCCTATTTGCGGTGGAACATGCACACTGGAGATGGCTTGTCCCTTCTATATGGCATGGTTGCTGTAGCTGATGTATGTTTGCTTGGTTGTTAGTGCTTTAAAAGAGAAAGAAAGAGAAAGGGGAGAGAGGGAGAGAAGGAGAGACACAGCAACCATGAGTTAACCAGAGAGAGTGAATGAAAAAAACAGTAAAGTATCAATTAGCTTCACCTCCAGTGCATCTGGGGGAATCCCAGAGCTTAATCACGCAAGGCATTGTCAGAAAGATGATTTATTTTTCATCAGCTCTGACTAGAACAGTTAGAACATTGCCCATGACAAGATGGTCATTATTACAAAACGGCTTCTGCAATGCAGATGTATAGCGTTATGTAAGAGCAGTAGGCAGATTTAACATTCAGCATGTTTCCTATAACAAGCCCTTGCTCTCTGGAGAGCAAAGGCATTGACACAGAATGCTTCTCATATGGAGCACAGTCAATGAACAAGACTGAGAGCCAGACATACACCTTCCCTCTCCGCCCAGGTGAGATGTCCTTAGTCCAGTCAGGAAGGACCACGCCCGTGGAACATGGTCAGAGAGGTGCGTTTTAAAATGTTGCAGTCATCTTGCAAAGCCCATCTCTGCTGTGTAATTACAGCACGCTTGGTGGGTGTATGAAGGCAGGTAACACCACACCCATCCCCCATCCTGAGTTTCAGCAACAAACAAACCTGATTCACATAATTAAAGAGCTGAAGTATGAACTGATCACATTTGGGCTGATCCCAAATGAGCTGATCCCATATGAGCTGATCCCACATCCCACTTCTCCTTTCTCACTCTTACCCACCTGATTGTTGCACGACTTATTAAAGCAACTTCCTCAGTTTAGCAGTACAGGGATACAAGGGAAAGTCATCAGAGGGAAGTGTGGTTTTTCAGCTGCAGGTGCATGCTGTCTCCTCTGCCATCTATAGGGTCTGCTTGTGTGAATATTTGTGTGTGTGTGTGTGTATGTGTATGTGTGTATATGTGTATGTGTGTGTGTCTGTGTGTTTCATTAGTGTTAATTTCTTGGACATGAAGGATCATGAACACTCTTGCCCGCCCCACAGAATCACTAACCCCTCCATATGGGTTAAATGGTTCACTTCTCCCCACCAGTGAAATCCTTTTCACGCTGCATCTGGCACTTTTTGTACAGACTTTACAGATAATTTATTGGCAGTACATGCTGCTATTCCTCCACATACACTGTAAATACTTTTTGCTGCTACAAAACTCAATCTACAGTACACTCCTTGATTGTACAGTATGTAATGTATATAGATATATGTTGTGGTTATTGTCTGCCTTAATTTATGTACACTGTTGGTATGGGAGGAACATTATTTCATTTTTGATTATACGCAAGTGCATGATAAAACGACAATAAAGGAAATTTGAATTTGAATCTGAATCAAGATTGGCATTTCCCATGTCTTTAGGGTTTGCTAATGTAGCTTTTCTATGATGAATAAATGATCAAAGAATGATGTTCATCCTTCATCACAGCTGATGCTTCTCAAACAGCCCAAGCTGAAACGTCTGATCTGAATTTGCCCCTGTGGAATTCTGCAGTGAGAGACACATCCTGCTGTCCGGCCCCTGCCATGTGTCGGAGCATCAGAAGATATTTATAGATTTAACAGACTTTGATTTTGCTTATAAACTTCACCCCTATTTTCTAGTTTCCAGATACATCAGATAACTATCTGCAAAATGAAAGTAAAAATGAAAACTATTTGTCTACATATGTCTTATATATGACATATCTTTATATATATGGATATCTATATATATATAAGGGTTTCCGCTAGGATATTTTCTTTCTGGTGTCCGGAAAAAATCTATTTTACCAGCCAAATTTGAAACTTACTGGTCATGTTTCAATAACACTCTATGTTACAAACACAAATATAATGTGCACCTAGGTTGATGAAAGAATGACAACGACCTCAAATCAGTTTGACTATTTAATGAACAGTAATGATTAAGCAAAATGAACAGTAACAATTGAGCAAAACCTCAACATTAGCTGCTAAAATGTAGGCTAAAATGTGTAACCTGTAACATCTGTAGCTTGTTTAAAAAAAGGCTAGGACTACATGGCATCAAATGTAGCCTATAGGCTACCAGGTAACATTTTATTTTCTCCTTTTTTTCATTGTGGCAAAGTCCTCTGCTGCCGACTTGAAATCAAACGTGTTCAATGTGTCTCTGCATCTTGCAATGCGCATAAGCCGCGTCACTCTCTCCTGCTCCAGACGACTTTGCAGCGCCATCTTAATTCAATTCTGCAGAGAAAAGCCCCTCTCTGCTGGCCTAGTAGCAAGCATCGCGCAATAAAAGAGCACGCCCTTTTGGGGAAAAAAGTACTGTAGGCTGTTAATAGGCTGTTTCGCTGTCAAAACACAAATGTCCTGTTTAGGGATAGCCTTTGTTATAGCTATGTTTTGTATGAGCATTATTACTGGACATTTTGACTGGCAAGTTTTTAATTTATCTGTTTTTTATAAATTTTACCAGGCAAAAACCGGTAATTACCAGATAACGGAAACCCTGATATACATATATATATCATACATCATACATATGGAATGCTCAGGCCATTGCCACTGCCTCAGGATTCCTGTCCCCTGACCTTTGACCTGTGCCCTCCGTGTCAGACTCACCGTGTGTCTCCAGGCTGTCACACAGCTCGGTCTTGGCCTCCCCATTGGGCCGCAGGCTGGCCTTGGGGTTGAACTTGTTGGACATGGTGGCAGCCGTGACCACGGCCTTCAGGCTGCGTGTGCGCTTGGGCACGTTCTGCTCCGGGTGGAAGAGCACCACGTACACCTTGGGCATGTAGAGCAATCCCAGCGACACAGACGCGCTCAGGCTCACGGAGATGGTCAGAGTGGTCGTCTGGATATACATCTGCAGCAACAGGGAAGGGAAAACCCACCAATACATCATTTACTTCCTACTCAGACATTACAGTGACTTACACTGCTTATACTTTTACAAAGTTATATATTTACTGAAATTTCAAGTATGTTGCTAAAGCAACAATAGAAATACCCAGTCTGGGTACTGACTTTGCAACCTTTCCAAATTTATACCAGTGTAAACATAAGCCTGAAACAGCTACCATTCTACTCCGCCTGCACTATGATCCCTTTCACTCTGCACTGGATGTAAAAGAACAGCCTCCATCACCAGCACTCAGGGTTGCAGCGTGTCTGAACTGAGATGATGTCAACTGAGTTGAGTGTTTGTGAATATGGTTCCACTGCAGTGATACAAGCCAGACCCAAAACAAAAGCAATAACTCAATGGTGGTATTGTTAAAATGGCAGGTGTGTTTTGTTGTGCCATTCATATCCAGTCATTCCTCCCAAATGCTGTAAGTAAGTGCATACACAGCCTGAGTGACCTGTTGTTCTCTGGCCCTCTTGATCCTCACCGTGTTATACAGTAATATCAGGGTGAAAGCACATGGATGTACTGCACAATACCTCTTTTCATCTCTCTTCCCACCCTCAGAGCGCACCTGATAACCCCCTGCGGTTAGCTAACCTCACATCTTCTTTCTACTGTTCTTTTTCTCTTGTAGCTGTTGTAGTGCTGTTACTTCAGCTGCTTTGTTTGTACATTTTCTGAAATGCTACGCTGATTACTGGTGCTTCACCAACCTTAAGAGGTGTCTAACCTGTGGCACTTCATCACTCCTGCTGGGAACGTTCATTCTGTGTTGCCCTAACTCTCTCCCTTTAAAGAAAAACAAACAACCTGCTGAAAGGGCATGTAGAACAGAATATTCTGAGGCTGTTACAACAGTGTGGACCTGCCTGTGAACTGGCTCCCCTTAATACGATTTCAACCTTTACATCCCAAAGTGGCGCTAATCATGTAGACTATGTAAAGTAAGGGGGGGTAACACTGCTCTGTGTGTAATACAGTCACATAGACAGATTACAGATTAACACTGCTCTGTGTGTGATACAGTCATATAGACAGATTACATCTTTACGCTGCTTTGTGTAAACTCCACATCATAACCTATCACACATGAACACTGAAACAGACCTTAACTGGGCTTGGAGTCATGCACATTGTCAGGGTTCAAAAACATCTCATAACAATCGATTTGAGAGTGTAAGGGAAGAACATTTGGAGAGACGGCTATAGTTACAGGTGGAATCTGCTCTCAACATCTGCAGAAAGAAGAAGAACATTTAAAAAACAAGTACTTCTGTGAACAATAATGTACCTGTGTTAATGGCATTGGGAAATAACCTATAAATTTACAGGCAGGATCCCCTCAGTCATGCAGCTCATGACCATACCCTGCTGTTCTGCTGTTGCTAGGGTGCGTCGGCACGGCGATGGATGGCCCAGTGTAGGAAGGACTGAGCACACTGCCAGCGCTCTAGCCTCCTGCTCACTAATACAGACTAAAATGCCCCCATTTTTCATTATATAAAAGGCTGATTTATGTGGCATCTCAAGTGAGTGCAGGGAAAGGACAGATAAGGACAGGAGCCTGGAATAACTCCTCCTTTTCAAACTTAATGAGCCAATGGGGAAGGACAGCCTCATGGAATTACTCACTGCAGAATGTTTGCGTACTCTGTGGAGAAACCTGCATCAGCCAATAACCAGCTTCAGCCCAAAATACCACTGCTTTTAGACTGACTTCCTAAACAAATTCCTAAATTAACAGGCAGCACTCTGTTGGAGGCCTCTTCAGTGTAATTTTTGACATACAAGACTGAGAGGAGAATGAGAATTATAATGCTATGGAACTGAAAAACACAGTCATTACACAGTGTGCGGGTATTACCAAACTTTCCCGTGAAAGACCGTTAACTTGGAGGAAGTAGCACAAATGAAGTGCATGTAGTGCATGGAAGCAGACACCCCTGCATCGCTGGCCTACTGACATGCGTTTATGACTCCATATGTTGCTCTGTGAAACCTCACGTCAGCAGTTTTGTATAAGTTCCTCCAAAATTCTATCAGAGACTCAGTTTTCTTCACCTCAGATTGTTCTTCACCTCAGAGTTTGTTGTGCTAGAATGGAGTGCAGTTCAGAAAGGGGATTGTGTGTAGCCATGGGCGTGGCATGCTTTCCTGCAGCGAGGGTCAGAGAGTCACGCTCCAGAGGTCAGAGAGTCACGCGAGGGCCAGAGTCCTCCAGAGTCCTGCAGCGGGCAGAGAGTCAGAGTCCTGCAGTCAGTCACGCTCCAGAGTCCTGCAGCGAGGGTCAGAGAGTCACGCTCCAGAGTCCTGCAGCGAGGGCCAGAGAGTCACGCTCCAGAGTCCTGCAGCGAGGGTCAGAGAGTCACGCTCCAGAGTCCTGCAGCGAGGGTCAGAGAGTCACGCTCCAGAGTCCCTGAGGGCAGTCACGCTGAGTCCTCAGAGGAGTCATGCTCCAGAGTCCTGCAGTGAGGGTCAGAGAGTCATGCTCCAGAGTCCTGCAGCGAGGGTCAGAGAGTCAGGCTCCAGAGTCCTGCTCCAGCCGCCCCTCAGCCCTGCTGCATGGCACACTAACTGAGAAATGCAGATCTGATCCCAATCAGTTTGATCAGCCCCACCCCGCTGGATGAGCTGAGGACCATCCTTCCAGCACAACGGGGCTTCCAGTGTGCAGTCCCAGTGAGTGTGTGTTTGCCCTGGTGTCCTCTGGGAGGTGGCTGTAGGTCAGCACCGCGGAAACGCCTGGCTGTTCCATCGTAACTAAATGACTGCTGTCAGCTAAATTTACACTGAAGGGATTTGATATTCAACATCTTCAGCGTGAGCACTCTGAATAAAAAATGCTCCCATGAAGACTGATAATGGGGCCTTGATATTTCTGATCCAAATTTTCATTTGTTCCTCAAGCCATTAAGTTTTTAAACAGGTAATGCATATAATAATAAGCAGGATGTCTGGCCAGCCTAATCTGTAGCAAGGTGCGAGGCATGTGTATGGGTATGTGTATGAGTAAGTCTCCTGGTGACTCTGTGATGTTGTGATGTTGTATGGGCATCGTATGAGTATGTCTGATGGTCTCCTGGTGACTCTGTGATGTTGTGATGTTGTATGGGTATCGTATGAGTATGTCTGATGGTCTCCTGGTGACTCTGTGATGTTGTGATGAAATGCCCTGTGATTGCGCCACAAACCAATTTCCCCACGGGGACAAATAAAGTCTCTACCATCTATCTCTCTCTCTCTCTCTCTCTCTCTCTCTCTCTATTTATTGATTTGTCTTATTTGCAGAAAAAAACATTGTAGCTGCACTGGTTTAACTTCAGAGTGAATGCAAAAACAAATATGAAAATGTTAATGTTTAATTCATGATCAGACATGTTAGATGTCTTTATGAAGTGAATGCATCACAATGTTATTTTGTCTTCATTTTCTCATAATATGCATGTTATCCACAGAAAAACCTAATATGACATTTTGCATACCTGAGAGCTAAAGAAATAAACCTGCAAACTCAGCCAGTGTTGTCGAAGCAGACCATGAATTCAGAGCCAAAATCATCCTGATTCACCATAGACACAGGTCTGGAGAGTAACTGAAGAACATGGCGGGTGCACACAATGCAGATCACTGCACCCCTGTTCCTTTCTGTCTGCAGTAGAACATGCACTGTCCCTACACCCACACCACCTCCCACCCCACACCACCCCGCCCCGCTGAACGGACTTAATGTTGGGATGTCAGTAGAGGGCCCCTCTGTGAGACTCCCTGTACCCCTGTCTCACGAAGCAACCCACCCCCCTTCCTCCCAAGCACCCTAATTATACATGTGTCAAGTTTTCACTGCTGCACAATGCTCTACTGATGAGCTGGGTGGGAAACACATCACACAGCTCCTCAAACTTGGTTGCACTTATTTACTTCCAACAATAAAGAAGGCAGAACAACTTCAGTGCAACAGCAATGCTAGCTGATGAGCAAATCTCTCGCATACAATCCAACACTGCCCTCAGCTACACTGAAAGGGTCTGAAGTCAGGATCGGATAACTGCCTGCTCGTATGGCCAAGATTTCAGGATTGTCTGTGCATGTCTGTGGTATTTGATGCACTTGAGTGTGATTCGGAGTTGGAAACTGGCATTTATTGGCATTTTGCAGATGCTCTCATCCAAAGCAACTTACAACAACAGTTACAGTTTTTTTACAATGTTATCCATTTATACAGCTGGATATTTACTGAGACAATTGTGGCTTAAGATCCTTGCCCAAAGGTATAACTGCAGTGCCCCAGTGGGGAATCAAACCAGCAACCTTTTGATTACAAGTCCTGCTCCTTAACCAGTATGCTACACTGCCGTGGCTCTGCTCTGGACAGCATCTACACACCTGCTCAGACACCTCACACACGCACTCTGTCACTATGATGGGGATTAAAACTCATCAATGTAGAACAAACAAAAGTAACTGCACTTAGTTTCTATAATCAGGGTTTGTGTGTGTTTGTGCTCTTTGCATTACTACAGTCTTCAGTCATCTGCTGGGGAACAACAGCTCAATACAGAAAATCCATACTGCACTGACACTCATGTGCCTGCATCTAAGGATCTGACTCCACTATCAGCAGGGCAGCTGCTGCTCTGAACTAATCACACACACACACACACACACACACACACACACACACACACACACCCCAAAACACACACACACACACTCCCCAAAAACACACATGCGCACATCCCCAAACACACGCGCACACACGCACACACACACACACACACACACACACACACACACACTCCCCAAAAACACACACGCATACACGCTTTAACATTTAACATTAGATTCCCTAATATGCTGTGATGGTGAATGAGTTAATTTTGTGATTCTGTGACATGCCTGCTTTACACTCCAGCAGTTTGCAGTCCAGCTCGTGAGGTGGCATTTAGTGTGAAGTTATAAACTACATCAACTTTACAGCAGAAAACAGCACATAAATGCAGAATCTGTGTCTTCCTTCAGTCCCACAGGTGTTCACCTCATCTGCATTTGCAGATCTGGTCTGTTCCTAAAAGTGTGTTAAACAAAGCCACACATCACCCTGGCAGCCTGCAGTTATGGGATAAAATGCAGGACAGCAAAGGCCCCGATAGAAACCCTGCATGCAGATCCTGCCAGTGATCCTACACATCTCTGCAGAGCCCACTGGATAAAACAACGCACAACATTCATTTTCACCTGTTTGACACATGATGCAAGCATACGTGAGCTTCTTTACAGTAATGAAAGTCAATAATGAATTACTAGCTCTTCTAGTAGGACAGACATCTAATTAATATGTTGATGTCTTCATTCAGAGTCCCCTTGGGCAAACTGAAGTGCTTCCTTCTTGTGTTTTCCATTACAGGAGTTTATTTAATTTCCAAGCAGACACCTCAATCCAGGACACACACCTGGTCCCTATTACTGGTTTCCACAGTTGATTATTAACAGAAACAATGCGAGGGGAACACTTCGGTAAGGTTGTGACACCAGTACCACACCCAGAACTTTAAGCGAAAATAAAGCCTGATTCATTATTTAGATTCCTCCTTTAGTGTTTTATGCATATGCAAATATCAAATACAAATATTTTCCTCTCAAAAAATATTACACTGGAGAAATGAAGCCATAGAGGTAAGAATTTCTTTGATTCTGAGGAAATGCTGAAGAACATCGTTTTTTATTTTTATTTTAAACAGAGAGTGTTGAAAGCCCTGTTTGTCCAGTGTCATCCTGATCAGGCTAATACACAGAGCAGTCAGCCCTGCACCTCCTAGCTCTGCAGGGACTGCCACCTGTATGAGGCCTCTGCTCCTCTCTCAGCCTCTGCTCCCCTCAGCCTCTGCTCCTCTCAGCCTCTGCTCCTCTCTCTACTCCTCTCAGCCTCTGCTCCTCTCAGCCTCTGCTCCCCTCAGCCTCTGCTCCCCTCAGCCTCTGCTCCTCTCAGCCTCTGCTCCCCTCAGCCTCTGCTCCCCTCAGCCTCTGTTCCTCTCTCTGCTCCTCTCAGCCTCTGCTCCTCTCTCTACTCCTCTCAGCCTCTGCTCCTCTCAGCCTCTGCTCCTCTCAGCCTCTACTCCTCTCTCTGCTCCCCTCAGCCTCTACTCCTCTCAGCCTCTGCTCCTCTCTCTGCCTCCTCAGCCTCTGCTCCTCTCAGCCTCTGCTCCCCTCAGCCTCTACTCCTCTCAGCCTCTGCTCCCCTCAGCCTCTACTCCTCTCAGCCTCTGCTCCTCTCAGCCTCTGCCTCTCAGCCTCTGCTCCTCTCAGCCTCTACTCCTCTCTCTGCTCCCCTCAGCCTCTACTCCTCTCAGCCTCTGCCTCCTCAGCCTCTGCTCCTCAGCCTCAGCCTCTGCTGCCCCTCAGCCTCTACTCCTCTCAGCCTCTGCCTCCTCAGCCTCTGCTCCTCTCAGCCTCTACTCCTCTCTCTGCTCCCCTCAGCCTCTACTCCTCTCAGCCTCTGCCTCCTCAGCCTCTGCTCCTCTCAGCCTCTGTTCCTCTCTCTGCCTCCTCAGCCTCTGCTCCTCTCTCTGCCTCCTCAGCCTCTGCCTCTGCTTCTCTTCTTGTGATTTCACCATCTCCCCCTGCAGACTGCGCTGGGCCGGATCTCCCCCTGCAGACTGTGCTGGGCCGGATCTCCCCCCACAGACTGTGCTGGGCGGGATCTCCCCCCGCAGACTGTGCTGGGCCGGATCTCCCCCTGCAGACTGCGCTGGGCGGGATCTCCCCCTGCAGACTGTGCTGGGCGGGATCTCCCCACAGACTGTGCTGGGCGGGATCTCCCCCCGCAGACTGTGCTGGGCCGGATCTCCCCCTGCAGACTGTGGGCCGGATCTCCCCCCGCAGACTGTGCTGGGCGGGATCTCCCCCTGCAGACTGTGGGCCGGATCTCCCCCTGCAGACTGTGCTGGCCGGGCTGGCGGAGGAGGGGACCGCACACATTGGTGCGACACAGTGGCACTAAAGAGCATACCAACAGGGCATGATCTTTTAACACACAGAGACAGAAGACCTGCGGGCACATGAGCAAAAGACCCGCACACACCAGCAAAAGACCCACACACACCAGCAAAAGACCCACACACACACCAGCAAAAGACCCACACACACCAAGCAAAAGACCCACACACACCAGCAAAAGACCCACACACACACCAGCAAAAGACCCACACACACCCAAGTAAAAGACCTACACACATGAGCAAAAGACCCAGACACACATGAGCAAAAGACCCACACACACCCAAGTAAAAGACCTACACACACAAGCAAAAGACCCACACACACACGAGCAAAAGACCCACACACACACGAGCAAAAGACCCAGACGCACATGAGCAAAAGACCCACACATACACAAGCAAAACCCAGACATACATGAGCAAAGGGCTTACAGGCACATGTGAGCCAGCCCTGTAGAGCTCCTGCATTCAGGTCTCGTCTGCAGGGTCCTTCTGATCAAAGCAGACAGCAGTCCTGTCCTATAAGAGCTTTTAGCTGATGTAATATGCTAAGCATCTCAATATATTAACCCAAAAATGTACCTTTGCCAGAACATCTACCCTGAAGCAGAGAAAATAGCAGGTGATTATGTAAATTTAAATCAAACAAAAAACAGAAGAATCCATAATTAAAATGGATTCATTAAAATTAAAATGTTCTTTGATATTACTGTGCCATCACCAATACTACAGCCTATAGCCTTTGGGTAGTATATTCTAAATAAAGTATGTGGTTGAGGTTAAAGATACTGGAATGGTTTGTTCCTGTGGCCTGGTAATCTGCACTATGCAGCAGTTTTACCACATCACTAAAAACTGCAGACATAATGAGGCTACAATCCAGTACTGCCCACAGCTCGCCACACAGTCTTGGAGACTTCACCGTTTATCTCATAAGTCTATCCACAGCTCACAACAATCATAAAAAGCAATGGATTTACCTCCATCAAACTGTGACAGCATAGAAAGTCCTGTAACGCAAAGTGTTTCAGTTCATGGGTGGAACTCACATCTTCGCATGTCTCGTGATTGCTGGCAATTAATGTATTGATTCTACACTTCTCTCTTATTAGAATACATTCTCTCACTTCTCAATACAATCCATATTGGAAGTTCCATTGGAGAAAAAGAAACAAAGAAATTTTTCATGAATGAAGATTCAAAGTGTAAACATAGCTGATCAACAGCCAAATCTATGAACAGATGAATCTGACGCTCCCCAACATACAACTGCAGCACCCCTAATATATGAGATCTGCAAAGCTAATAAACAGGGCCCTATCTCTCTACTTTCAAATAACTCCCCTAAAAAAGAAAAACTGTGATTAATGTGAATGTGTATTATGAAAGAAATATTTTTTCTTATGCTTGGCTGATTTTTAACAATTGCAAATATGCTGAAACAGACCATTTAACAATGCTCATCAGTCACTGTTTGTGCATGTTGCCAGGAGGCTTCCATAGACTTCCATGATAATGGCTGACACCACTTGAGTTGTTTTCATTGCAGTTTGAGTGGTAGAGAGGTTAGGTAAACAGGGCAGCAGGGATGTGTGCATTCTCTCACCTTCTCAGCAGACTGCGAGGTCCCGAAGAAGATGGGGATGAAGGCCAGCCAGACGATGCAGGTGGTGTACATGGTGAAGCCGATTGGCTTGGCCTCGTTGAAGGTTTCAGGGACGCCGCGGGTCTTGATGGCGTAGACGGTGCAGGTGACCATGAGCAGCATGCTGTAGCCCAGCAGGCAGATGAGCGACAGGTCAGAGATGTCGCACTTGAGGATGCCGCGGGCGAGGGCGGGGTCAGCCGTGCGCTGGTCCTCGTAGTCCACCAGCGCCTGGGAGGGGTCCACACCAAACCAGACGCAGACACCCAGCAGCTGCACGGAGATCAGGCTGAAGGTGATGACCAGCTGGGAGGCAGGGCTGATGAAGCGGGGGGGGCTGACCGACACCTTGCCCTGCTCGAAGATGCGGTAGATGCGGTTGGTCTTGGTCAGCAGGGCGGAGTAGCTGATGCTCATTCCGAGCCCCAGGAAGATGCGGCGCAGGGAGCAGACGGCCACATCGGGCACCGCGATCATCAGGAAGGTGGTGGCGTAGCACAGGAAGATGCCGGTCAGCAGCACGTAGCTCAGCTCGCGGCCCGACGCCTTGACGATGGGTGTGTCGTTGTAGCGGATGAAGGTGAGCACCACCAGCAGGGTGGCCAGAATGCCCAGCACGGCGATGGACACAGGCATCAGCGCCCAGGGTGAGCTCCACTCCAGCTTGACGATGGGGATGGGCCGGCAGCCCGTGTGGTTCTCGTTGGGCCGCAGGTCGAAGCGGCACATCTTGCAGGTGTAGGTGTCGGCCTGGTACTGGTAGCCGTCGCAGCGCTCGCAGTGCCAGCAGCAGGGAGTGCCCTTCACCGTCTTCTTGCGCTCGCCCGGGCGGCACGGCTGGCTGCAGATGGAGGCGGGCACCTGCCGGACCCCGCCCGGCCACTGCATCGCCCGGATCTGGGGACGAGAGCATGGAGCAGAGGCTGCCTGAATCTGCAGCATTACAGACAGTATCTATGGTTTAGGTATAAGGGAAGACATTTATGCTGAAGCGCTTGAAGTGAATGCATTTGTTTGTTTCTGTCCTTATTACATGAGAAATGTTTTACTAGCACCAAATAATTTACTCATTTACTTCATTCTTACATCTATTAAAAAACACCACTTTGAGGTGACTTTTAAGAGATTGCATTAATGAGTCTTCAGTTTAGCTATACACACAGCATGTGATTGATTTGTTTGGGGATCATTCTACTGGATTGCATCACAATGATGCATTTTAAATTATTCTCAGTTTTACTCAATATTTAATCTTTATCATTAGTCCTTTTATTGAGCACTTTTACATTTTTTCAGATTCTATGAAATTGCTAGTTTATTGGTACAGTTTTCGTTCAGATTGATTTATTTATGTGAAAAAGATATGAAGTCAGACTGAGCCATCAACACACAGCCTCAGCAATACTGAATCACTGTGAAGATTCACATTATTTTCACAGCAATCAACATCACACACATCATTACCACATTCATATGAAGAAGACAAAATCACCCACACACACATCATCATTAGCCAGAGGTGCTGCAGGTAACCCCAAGAACAAAATGGATAAAGCAGGGAGTCATTTGGTGCATCAAATTACTCTTCACTGTTACATATGCAATGTAATCTGTGTAGCGGATTCTCCCATCTTTTCAAGGGTGAGGAACAGTGGTGTCTCTGGCACGGAAAGCCTGGTGGGGTACAGTAAACTCTGTATGGGCAGCATCCGACTCGTCAATGAAACTACACGCAAACTTACTTGCTCAATGAATCCAAACACAAACGCACCTCATCAATGAAATCACAAATGCACAAATTAACGTAACACGGCGCAGGAGTTAGCGGAAGTGGAGACAGGGATATGAGTGACATCATCAATAATGGCATTTGATCTCACACAACTGGTATATTACCTTGTTATACAGCATTGCAGAGCAGCCAAGGAAAGCAGAAGAGTGATTTTTTAGTTACACTCGCAGTTAGCCATGTCTTTCTTTTGAACCACTCTGGATTGAAGGAGTGGTTTTTGTCCTTTCCAGACTGAATGATGTTGAAATCCTCTGGCTGGTGGGGTCCCAAACATTTAATCTCTAATTTTTGCTCTAATGGCAAGGTACTAAATTTAACTTTTATTAAATTGTCAACTTGATTCATTACGTAGCAATGCCAATACCATAAACGGCGTTTACTAAATGTCTTGACGTATGTCATTGTATTCATTTTTTATTGGCTGCTCTCAGCATGGGGCCAACATGATCGTGTCCCACAGCTCATTATTGAAAGTGCCTTGAACATGTGCACAGTGTTTTCAACTGCTCACTTGGTTAAACGAACGCTGACGAGCCGGCCCCATGCTCACCAAGACTGCTAGGAGAAGTACTGACCTTTACGCAACAGGGACAGGAAGATATTTGGAATGTATTGGACAGCGCCACCGCTGTCATATGTAAGAAACGCGCAGCAATGTTAGTTACGAAGAAAGAAAATATATATTACTTGTTACACTGAATTATTGATCATGTCGTGCACTGCTCCACTCGACATCTGGTGGAGCCAGGCCCTACCGGCCCCTAATGTAGAGATGCCCCTGGTGAGGAATGGGATACTTCAGCTTCTCAGATAGTATCTGTAGATTTTCTAGGAACAACAGTAGTTACAGTCTTGTGTTTTTAGTTAAATTGACATCCAAACAGTTAATATTGTTCAACTATTTCTCTACAGTAAAACATATAGATGGTAATCTGGAGTTAATGTAAGTAATGAATTCATCTTTGTTTCTGTGCCAGACAAAATCATAAAGCAGGCAAAAATTATTTTCTGGAGCACTATACTGCCCCAGAAATTACTGTTTAGTTAAATATAGCAATGAAGCTAAATTTCATCTGCAGTCTCTGGGTTAGTAGCAGGAAGAACAGTAAAAAGGCATACAAAGCTGCAATACAGAGAATTCTCTTTCAGAGTTAGAAGAAACACAAATATTATGCCATTTTCATAGAAAGAAAAGGCAAAAAAAGACAAAGATGCTGCACACTATACTATAAAGCTATTTCATTATAAATTTCACATGATTGGTTTGCTTGTAGCTATAAGTTTAAAATTTGAATTTAAAACTGCTAAAGCTAGTACATCATCCTGCATTGCTTGCAAAACTAGTATATCATATGAATTTTGATAGATATTGCATTCCAAATATTTCTTCCTCTAATCAAAAAAGGTGATTGCATTCCAAATATGTTTTGCTTTAATATAAAGAGTTGATCAGCCAAATTCAGTAGATCTGTGTTGTACTACACAATTGCCTCTGGTGGACAATATTGTTTTCCTAATATTATTTGATATGATAAGTGATAAGAATTCTTTCTGTAGTGGAGGAGCAAGATAATGTGTTGTTTTGTACATCTAACCAGTATCTGGAGGGCAAACAAATTTATCAAATTTAAATTATCATCTTAATAATATTACAGTGGTGATACTTTGATGGCTTTTTTCCAGAGCTTTCCAAGCTTCCTTGTACAGATATGTATTGGGTTGAGTGCAGTTTTCCCTCCTGAGACCTAGTAAATACAGTATGATAAATTTAGTCCAATATTTAATAGATTGCTTGTAGGTGTTATTATTGAAAATGAAATCAAATTCAAATTTGCCCATGAATAGATTAGTGCAGATTGGTACTAAAGGGGTTGTCATAGAGGTTCCTAGTGCTGGTAAATAACTGCCTTTCTAAAATAGGAAGTCTTTTTTTGTTAAAACTAGGCCTCTCAGATCCAAAATAATCCAAAAAATGCATATTTGTAGAGTAAATTATGGTTGTTCAATGAATCATTTTCAAATCTGCATCATTTCAGAACACTTAATTGCTTTAATTTCTGTGACAGTAAGATAATAAAATTGAGTTACTTAAAAGTTCTGAATCACTTAATCCTTAAGCAATAAATGACAGGGAATTTATTGATTTAAATAATCTCAGAAATAAGATCAGAGTGGATCCTAGAGAAAATTAATGCAGGATGAGTTTGTTGACATGAACATATTCAGCTGTGTGCCTTCTGCACAGCAGATAACAATGCTGTAAAAATAAGCTGTCCTGGGAAAACACTGTTCAAACACAAGCACAGCTTTGGATGGAAAAATGAGAAAACAATAGAGAACAGTGGAACAGATTTTTTTAAATCTCCAGAAACATTCAGAAGCTACACAATCCTGTTAGTTTCAGGAGGTTTAAGGTTTTTAACAGGGACCTTTTATTATACACAGAAAAAGGGCTTAAACCATGCTTAAAGTAATTCATCTGGGCTCTGCATCCAGGATAAAACAATAAATATTGTAATTCTGTTTTGCAGTATGACTGCCTTGGTTTAATGAACGATATGATTAACCAGTAAAATTGACCTACAGTATCAAAAATCATTAGCTCAATATTTCACATTATACCATTACGTCTGAAGTGATCATTTATAGTTTGTGGTGTGATTTAAAAAGTGTCAGTATGTTGATTGATAGCAATTCGCCACATTTGGTTACTGAAACTCCTGTAGAGGACATGCATACAAAAGGACTATAGAGGCGATTCTAAGCTCTGTTCAGGTGGAGATAATTAATGTCACTGCAAAGCATGTCTTCACATGGGGTTAAATACACATGGAATAACTTATCACTCAGGTTTCTAATGTAGTCCGTCAACACTAGGAATCTTCAAGCTCAAACAGAGAGACTGACTGCCCTTGTCTTTGTATTATACAGTACTTCTGTCCTTCAGAATGTCGTCATGGAGCTTTGCAAAGAGAGGGAATACAGATGTATTATGGGTAACTGCAGAGAGAGTCCGTTTGTCTGCATGGCCTTAAGGTTGTAAAAATTCTCCTGTAGCTATTTGTTTTTTTTTTCCAAAAAGAATAAAAATAGACTTACGTTCAAATGGAGCTGATCAGCCCAGTGGCCAATTATTCTGTACTCGGAAGAGTTGTTCCTGATCTGATACTGGTAGATTTCATAGCGACCAGGGGCGTCACCATTTTCATTGAAGAGCACTGGATTGCCAGCAATTCCTGAAGGGAAAAGGGATGCAAACGCAGCAAGTACAAATCTGCCCCAACATTTTTATTTCTCATATGATGTTACCAAAATCATCAGCTGGTGTTTTTGGACACCATCTTCTCTCCAGTCAGCAGCTCAAGATGATACTTGCAGATACTCAGACTCAGCCAAGTGCTTTTGCCATGATAATGAAGGGTCATTGTGACCATGTTCTACTGTGCTTCAGTGAGCTGATTGGTTATTCTCTTTTGTAATAAAAACAACTATTAACTTAGCAGATGCCTTTACCCAGGACGACCCAGATTTTCACCAAACCACAGAACTCAATATTTACTGGAATAACTCCAATTTTTATCAAATACAGAGGTGGATATTTACGGGAATAATCTGGATTCAGTACCTCACAGTTTCCCACTTGGGCAACATCTAGTAACTATCCTCGCTTTTTCACTGCCACACTTCAACATACTCTCTGGTGCTTCCCGCCAGTATCGCTCCTGAACTTGAGGCGGAAAAGACTGCAGACTCCCTTCTCCTCTCCATGCAAAACCCATCAGAACAAAGCAAGTGTGATCTATGCATGATGAGTGTGGACAGAGTGCTGAACATCTGCCTTTTTCATTCTGAGTCTGAGTCTAATCTCCATATCGATGAGTCAGCAGCGTAGATTATCCTGGTTCAATCTACTGTACCTAATGATGCTGCTTGGTGACTAAGCAGCCATAACACTGACACAGAAACAGATGAAAAGGATTACTGCTAATTTATGAGGCCCAGATTATTATACAAAAAAAAACCCAAAACATTGAAGCGTACTGCCCTGAGGGGGAAGAAACTGATCCAAGAGATGTCCTTTCCATCTCCTTTTTTATAAAATACCGCCATACCGCCACCCAACACAGCCGTCAAACCCTGATCTTACAGAGGCAACAGTGTTTCTCACACCTGGATGGCTGCGGAGGCTCAGAAGCTGAATCTGTTCATTACTAAGACGTTACTGAGAGCTGAAAATGGATTCTGACAGCTCCACCATGCCCGCACTGCTGTCTGCTGCTGATCTGATTCAATTTCACAGCCTTCAGCTCCGCTTGTTTTTCTAATAAAGGTCACCCCTGAAGACCTCTCTCTCAGAAGCCAATAAATGAGAACATGACGGTAAACTCTCTCAGTTTGGGCTGGCTGTACTCCACCCAGTACGATCCACAGCTGTCCTGAAGCAACAGGAAGAATGGCTGGGTGACAGGAAAGTAAGTCACAGTCAGAGGCTTTAATAATAACTATTAGCAATTAAGGACAGAGGTTTCTTGCTTACATGTGTTATTAGTGACAAACAGATCTGTAGCAATCATACTTTTTTGTCTTTTGATTTTTTTAAACCTATTATGGGCTTCACAAAGCCCCTAAACCAATAACAATACCAATCTACTCTTTGCAAGCAGTTTCACCAGAGAATTTTTTTCATGCAACAGTCGCTTTCAAGTAATCCATCTCCGTCAAAACCCGCTCCTTCAAAATAGCACTGATCAGTTATATAATCCTAAGTGATCCCCACAATTATTTTTTTAAAAAAGTATAAAGGTTCTCACAAGGAAAATGGTGATCTCCTTGACAGAGCAAATAAAGAGTGTTAGCCGCCGGGCTTCACATTTCAGCTGATACATACAGGTGAATATAGGTGCCATTACTGCTCCGCACTGACAGACTTAACTGTTCACCCAGCACTGTCAGGTGGGTCTGTGTTCACCTGGGAGCTTGCCATTGCATTATTAAGTTACCTGTCCCTGATATTCAATGACTCAGTTTTTTGTTGTTTTATTCTTTTCAAATTTTTCTTGTATGAACTTTATGCCACAGACACCAGTTGATACTGTGTCGTGCTGAAAGGCCCACATGCACCTCCCACTGAGTAACATGCATCGCAGAGCACAGCTGGGACTGGCTGCACGGCTGCTGTAGAATGTTTAACAGGCTGCAGCAAAGCCCTGCGGGGTCGCAGGCTGCAGCAAAGCCCTGCGGGGTCGCAGGCCACGCTGGGCCTCCAGATGTAATGGCACACCTGCAGCCTAAGCGGGCGAAAAGGAGAACCAAGAGAATGCTTCTACAACAATCACCTCTAGGGCCTGTGGTCAAATAACTATATGGCTTTCAAACAAGTCTCTAAATGTCAAAGTGACACATGCATTGTTTCATCTGCTGAAAATATGATTTTTAAGTCTAGCAGGAAAAATATTACTGTTACATAGTTAGAATGGTACATGTATATAACTTTAATGATTACTGGATACTTTCAGGATTTGATTAAAAAGAAACTCATCTGTGCAGCCCTTATGGAACATTAAGTTAAGATGAATTAAGGCTATGTACATTAAGAAGAATCCCCCAAAGAGTGCAATACATCAGGTGTGTGCTGAGCTCTGGTGTTCTATTAGATTAGGTTAGTTTCACTGTTAGCAGCCAATTACAGCATTGCCAACATCATCTGCAGTAACGACTTACCTTATCTTGTGCTTTGTCACTGATGCTTGTAGCTTTTTACTTTGTTGGTGACATCTATTCCTTTTTGTCATTGTGTGTTTAGCATTTGGTCCATTTTGTTGTCATTGTTTAACTAATTAGCTGGGTGTGGTAGTTTTGGTACCAGCGCTATTTAGTTAGTCTGAGCAGCTGATGAGAGTAGCGTCTCCAGCTGTGTCGTCAATTAGCTGGAGTGTTTAAATAGTAGGGGAAGCAACAGCAGCAGCCTCATCGGACAAAGACGAGGGAGTATATCAGGAGTGCATCGAGGGAGAACATCAGGGGGAACACCAAAACACCGTGCGCCTCCCGATTTCTGTCTTCGATCTCTTCAGACTACATCCCACCCCCAGCACCTGCTATCTGTATCACTTCTATTACTTTACATCTACTTGTATTTTTGCCATGAGTTACGGATATTATCCAATCTACTGGCATCACGTGTGATTTATGGTATTGTATGTAAACATTTCCTGGTTAAAACTCTCAGATATAAGAACAATAGTAACATGCAATGATTCAATATGTAAGCCAGGTTTACCTGAACATTGTTTTAGTATGATATTTGTCCTTACAATACATGTATTTAAGCAAATACTGCTGACAGGAAATTTTCTATGATGTAATGGGATGCAAGATAATGCATTTTTGGAATGTAAGACAGAAACTGATTCTAAAGGGATCTGGGGTCTAGAACTACTGAATACTTCTAGTTACTTCTAGCTGGTACAGAAGATGAGATAATCAAGCCTCGAAGTATTTTCCTCCATCAAACCTTGGAACCCCACACTCTGCCTGGTTAACAGCTCCCTCTCACAGTCAGGAGTCTAATGAGCCTGTTCCCACCTCTGCAAAGGACCATCTTTTTAAATGGAGATTGTCAGGGTGTTGCTGGGTAACTGGGATATACCTGTTGCTGCTTCCTGCCACTCATAGCCCTGTGCAGGGATGCCATGTGATCATCCCTCCCCATATGCCCATTTCCCCTCCTCCCACTGGCACGGCCTTCCAGCAGCTTCACCCCTCACTCACCCCTTCGCTCACCCCCACCCCCACTCACTCACCCCCCTCACCCCCTCACCTCCCCCTCGCTCTCCCCTCACTCTCCCCCCTCCTCCCCCCTCTCCTCCCCCTCACTCACCCTCGCTCTCCCCCTCACTCACCCCCTCGCTCACCCCCTCGCTCACCCCTCGCTCTCCCCTCACTCCCCCCACCCCTCGCTCTCCCCTCACTCACCCCCCCTCGCCTCCCCCTCGCTCACCCTCGCTCTCCCCCTCGCTCTCCCCCTCTCACTCCACTCTACGCCTCCCCTCGCTCTCCCCCTCACTCTCCCCCTCACTCTCCCTGTCCGTTACTCCTCGCTCACCCCCTCGCTCTCCCCTCTCTCTCCCCTCGCTCACCCCCTCTCTCTCTCCCCTCACTCCCCCCTCCTCCCCCTCACTCACCCTGTCCGTTACTCCTCGCTCACCCCCTTGCTCTCCCCCTCGCTCACCCACTTGTTCACCCCCTCACTCACCCCCTCACTCACCCTTCACTCACCCTTCACTCGCCCTCTTGGTTACCCCTCACTCAGCGCCTCTCTCACCCCCTGACTCGCCCTCTCATTTACCGCTCACTCTGCCCGTCGCTCTCCCCCTCGTTTGCTCCCACTCTCCCCTCATTAGAACTCAGTTAGCTAAGAGGGCAGGAGTGGCTGCGGGTGGCAGCTCACCCTGTTTCTCTCTAAAGAGAGTGATCCCTGTGAGAGTGATAATGAGAGTGATCCCTGTGAGTGATAATAAGTGTGATCCCTGTGAGAGTGATAATGCGTGTGATCCCTGTGAGTGATAATGAGTGTGATCCCTGTGAGAGTGATAATGCGTGTGATCCCTGTGAGAGTGATAATGCGTGTGATCCCTGTGAGTGATAATGAGTGTGATCCCTGTGAGAGTGATAATGCGTGTGATCCCTGTGAGTGATAATGAGTGTGATCCCTGTGAGAGTGATAATGCGTGTGATCCCTGTGAGAGTGATCCCTGTGAGAGTGATCTCAAGAGCCCCATTTAAAAGGGTAAAAGGGCCAGTTAGGATCTGCCTTCAATGCTGACAACATCCTCATGCTAATTCTGCCCTCTGTGCCATTTTGATGTTTGCCCTTTGACCTTGTGCTTGAAACAAAGGCATGTGTGCGGTGTGTGTTGTGTGTTGAGCATGCAGTGAGTGTGCAGTGTGCATTGTGAGTGTGTTGTGAGCGTGCAGTCAGTGTGCAGTGTGTGTTGTGTTTTTCGAGTGCGCAGTGTGTGTTGTGTGTTGTGAGTGTGCAGTGTGTGTTGTGAATGTGTTTCGTGTGTGTTGTGAGTGTGTTGTGAGTGTGCAGTCAGTGTGCAGTGTGTGTTGTGAGTGTGTTTCGAGTGTGCAGTGTGTGTTGTGAGCGTGCAGTCAGTGTGCAGTGTGTTGTTGTGAGTGTGTTGTGAGCGTGCAGTGAGTGTTGTGAGCATGCAGTGACTGCGCAGTGTGTGTTGTGAGTGTGCAGTCAGTGTGCAGTGTGTGTTGTGAGTGTGTTTCGAGTGCGCAGTGTGTGTTGTGAGTGTGTTGTGAGCGTGCAGTGACTGTGCAGTGTGTGCAGTGAGACACAGCTGACCTGCGAAGCTGGTGTTGCGGATGAACCTTAGTAGGGTGGTGCCGTTGACCGGGTCCATCCGGGGGCAGAGCCCCACCTGGCCGGGACACAGCTCCTTCTGCATGTTGTGCAGGGCGTGTGCCATGGCGTAGACGGCGTCGATCACAAACTGCACTTTGCCCTCCTGCTCGTAGGACGAATCCTTCCCGATCCGCTCGTGGTCTGAGGGGCACAGAGACAGAGGCGCTGCTTTAGCCAAGAGCTGAAATCTCTCATAAACACCGCGGTGGAGATCTGAAACATATATCAGTGTGGAAAGTCTGTCCACCATTGTTTTTATTCTCATATATACAGATAGCAGACAAAGAAGAATTTACACCCCAGTTTTGTCACAATAGAAAGAGCAGTGATCGCAGGGTCAGCGCTGGATTTTCCTGTGTGTAGGTGACTGGTCAGCGTTCGAGTAGCTTTGAAGAGAGCAGCCCCCTGTCTGCACTCTCCTCAAGAAGCCCAATGACTCATCTACCAACCGGCCGATCTCAAAGCTCGCATTCATCTCAACAGCACTGGAAAAAGCTGTTAGTAACCTCACTCATTCCTGTAGTACAGAAACATGTTTTTCAGTCAGGATTCACCCCACATGACAGCACTGAAACAGTCCTAGCCAAAGCGCTGGATGACCTGCTCCGCTCTACTGACAACCGTGCTATTGGATTTAAGCGCAGTCTTTGACACTATTGATCATCCTATCATCGTAAACAGGCTAGAAAACTTTGTTAGTCCCTGCAGATAGGCTCTCTCTCCTACCCACCTGCTGTTTGTACAGCACTTTGTGACAATTGTAAAAATGTGCAATTACAAATAAATTTGATTTGATACATTCGAATTATACAAGCTGGGAAAATAGGAGAAAATTCTGAAACCAAAATGAGCCCATGATGATGTTAGATAACATAGGAAACGCAACAGGTTAAGGAAGTAGGTGTACACAGTCCAGCTATATGGATTACAATATATGAGAAAATTGTTGAATTCTTTATGTGAAATGTCAACTTGAAATTCAATGTGTAGGATTTTTATGAAGGTTTATGCTACAGCACCCTGTACAGAACCAGAGGGACATGGTCACTGAGAAACAGGAGGATTTCTGTGCTTACTCAGTGAATCACAGACACCTTCAGACAGCTCTGGGACAATGGTCTCAACTCTAACATGACATTGTGTTTGCAAATATATTTATACAATGGTCCAATGGTGCCTATTTAAGTTATTTAATGTGGCCAAAAAAGCTAACAACATGCCTTTTCTAATATAGCAACTGTTATTGCAACTGAATTGACAAGTTAAGGTTAGGGTTAGGGTTCGGGTTCAAACACAACTACATTAAAATCTTAAGTATTAAAATTGTAAATGTTCAATTTTGTATAAAGTTTCTATACTTATTTTCACTGTACTTTGGTTGTCTAGTTACCAACAACGTTGTTATACAGGATCACCAGAGGCACAGGACTTATTCAATCTTCTCATGCATGGAAGTCAGAAAAACAGTCTGAGCCAGTAGCTAAAAATCCAGTGGAAACCATCCAAACCGGCAGGCAAAAGAAAAATCCAGGACAGGCAGAGTTGGTAACAACCAGAAACAGCGCAGCCTTACAAACAAAAGGCGGGAATGAAACGGCTAACACACTGAGACAATCGGGCAAAGAACAAAGAAAATAGCCGGGTATATGTAGGCAGGCAGATGATGAGGGGACGAGACACAGGTGCGCGGAACAAGCTTCAGGTGATGGGTGTGGCCAAGTAACAGGAGGACCTGTAAACAAAAACAAAAGACACACCCACACAGACAGACAGGGAGAAACAAAGCAGCTCAGGCCAAAGTGGTGACAGGAACATTGGAAGTCTCAGGGGAAGCACTTGAATGGGGTTTCCACAGTGAGTCAAACTGAAGCACAGAAGGGGACGAGCGTGTGACCAAAGGAGGGATGGGATATGACAGTAGTTCTCATTTCTCAGAGCTGATATAATCACTTATGACAGGTGTATATTAATGACTGCAGACGTTGTTCTAGCGGTTGGTAAAAACATGTTAATTACCATGCCAGGTTTCAATTAACACCATGCACTGCAATTAGGAAGCATCTGTCAACTACCCTGGTCAGAGAAAGAAAGAGAGCGGTTACTCCTCTGTGTTACTGTTCTCTGAGGGCTCTGAGGTTTCACAAGAGTACAACTGTCAAAGGAGAAGCTGCACCTTGTAAAATACAGTTTAACCCCCAATCACTTAAAAAATATATAGTTATGTATTGTTGTTTTGTGTTGATTTTATATCATATTTTTTTAAATAGTTATTTATTGTTACAATCTATAGCTGTTTTGCATTTATTTTATATTAGCATCTAGGTAAATAGTTATTCATCATTTGCAGTGTTTTCAAAATAAATAAATATCAATGCTTTTATCTAATTTAAAAAATTCTGAGCAGTGTTGCCTGGCACCCAGTTATACTTTGTCACATTACAAAGCAACAGAATGTCCCTTTCACATGGTTTTTAATCCAGACAATCTACATTATCTGTCTCTCTAGAGATAACCATGCTGACACATATGCTTTTGGAGGGCAATTCAAGTAAACTATTTTTTCAGCAAGCAAAAATTATTTTACCTCATTGATATGCCAAGGGCATATCAAATTTCTCATGTCATTCTAAGGACTCCTGATTGCATAACACAGAGTAGTTCTGAATAAAAGATATGGCATGTTTGGATATCTATTATAACCTCTGAGCAATCTGCCTAAAACTGAGAGCCCAAAAGCTCAGAACACATCAAAAACAGAGCAGGTTTCACATGGTTAAATCCACAATAAACCATTTAAAGGCACACTGGGCTGTTAGCTACAAAAATATATCATACAATTGTCATTTCATATGTATAACCATTGGAAGCTTGAAATATAAGATTTCTGTAGAAAGATTAAAGAAAACAACACCTACACCAAATCAAGGGCTTGATTACAAATGCCTGGCATGTCCAACCAGATATTTGCCCTGAGTTTATTTTCTCAAAACAGCACTCTAAGTGTCTTTCAAAAATACAACAGTCCCATATAAAATTCCACAGGGAGAGAGCCTTCTACGATTAGCCTGCCAACCAAACCCTGCTGCTGCCATCAGGGATTAGCTATTCACAAAGATAAACAGGCAGTTTCTCCACTTGAATTATAGGGTTTTTTTAAAAAAAACCTGCCAAATTGAACTAAACATAAGCACCTGGACTGTGTAAACTGGCATGTCTGAAGATATTGATGAGGGCAGAGGGATGGAACAATATGAGGTATGAGTGTGACTTTTACCTGTATATGAATTGGAAATTATATGTTAGACTTATCACATGGTGACTGCATCTGCACTGATGCTGGACGGCTGCAGAAAGCTGACTACAGAGCCCTCACACTTTCCCATGCAGCTGCTGCAATCCTCCGATGCAGCTGCACACAGTAACACAGTGCGCTACAGTGAAATGGGCAATCATTACAGGAAAGGTGCTACTCTACTGATGTCATCCAGCTGTGGGCAACCAGTCATTGTCAGCAAATGACACAGACAAATTTGAACACGAACCCTAGGGCTAAGCCTGTACTGAAGACATGCACCTTAGTGACTGACCCACTTGAGAGCCCGTAAAAGACCATTCTTGGTACATGATGATTAACTGTATTCTGCAGTTATGATCAGTCTGTCTGAAATTATGAAAAATGGAAAGGTTGTGCAGCTGCTGGATATTTATATTATATTATATTTATTTTATATATAATATATATAAATATAAACAGCACAATTTAATTAGTCCAGAATATGACTGTGGTGAAGCCATATGGATCCTTCCTTCATCTCTGGAATAGTTGCAAGAGGCAGCTCCGAGATCCATCTCTGAGAAGTCAAAAGCCGATTCTAATTAATTAGTGTTGGATATGGTAAATACATTGTGCAGAAATTTAAGGATTACCCCGCAAATGTTTACGTTTTGTTGATGTGTTAATCGAATCATCTCTGGAATTTTTATACAGTAGGATTAGCTGGCAGCTGTGGGAGAGGGTGACGGTGGTGTTGTGTAAAGGAGAGCGCACCACACTGAAAGCACCTGAATCTAATGGGGGGTTTGTGACCAGCAGGGCTGTGCCCACCCATTGGGAAACACTGCTATCAGTATGACTTTGGACAATTTCCCAGCTATGATTATCAACCGTTTTTGGAGAAATACATGGCCTGAACATTTTGAAGACAATAAAAAAATTCTTTAATCCAGTGAGCTATTTGTAATTCAATTTTAATTGTGTAACTGCCAGTTAATATCTAAAACTCTGATCACTCTGCACACACACACATGCTTCAGTGACACACTGTTCCACTTATCAGCTCACAGGCCCACTAACCTTGTCATCAAGCCAAAAAAACTTCTTGACAGATACGTTTATGTTTTGTTGCTTAGTAGATGCTCTTATCCAACATGAGTACAATTAACTTGCATTTCCATTTCTGACATCCAGCAGATGCTCTTTCCCAAAGTGACTCCCAGTCACTACATGTTGTTGCTTAGCAGACGGTCGTATACAAAGCAATGATAAACAATGACAGCTGAAACAAATTCAGGAGAGTGTTCTTTTGTCAGCAATTTACAGTTAGGCAAATAATTGCACAATAGATCAATTCAATATTTATATATATACGCATGAGCCAAAAGAAAAACTTTATAACAATTACACCTGTAAATCACTTCATGTTCATGTAGTTCTGGGTTTCCCAACTTGACTATGACCATATCCAACACTGATGACTCAAATAAGGGATATGATTGGGACTATAGCTAGGCTGGCAGACTCCTAATGAACACTGTGAGACAGACTTTCCAGCTGCAGCTAGCCGGTTTTGATCATTCCACAAGATGAAATTGCTTTCATCAAAGGCTTGTACCCAAATTTTGCTGTCTCATTTCCTCTGTAGTGTCCAAAATGTGAACTGAAAAACTGCACATTGGCTTCGGGATTTCCCACTGGCGATATTTTCGCTCTGTTACATTTTTTCAGAGCTTTTACTGATGTTATAGATACAGTGAATGTCTGAGATAAGATAAAGAGAAAGCAAAGGACCTCTCTCCTCTGTTTCTGAGTTAATCCTGTGTGTAGATATCCTTTAACTAAACAAATCACACACTAAATCAAGGACCAAAAAGGAATCTATGCCATTTTCTCATTTGCCATCTCCAGCTCTCACCCCCTTGTACGTATTTGCTTCAGCGACGAAAGGCAATTTCACATCTCTGGTAAGCCCCTGCATCTTTAACGGCTGAATGAAAAGGAGCAGGTTATGCCTCTGGAACAGGCCGGTGCAAGCACACTGATTACACACAGGTTAAGATGAGGGCCAGGAACTGAGCATTTCCGTCATCACCCCCTCACCCACACACACACACACACACACACACACACCCACCCAGAGAGACAGAGCAGGGAGCACCTGCCCACACAGCTTTCTGCACACATGTTCATCCCAAATGAAAGCGCACCCACACACTCCTCTCCCCACGCTACTGCATGTGGAGAAATCCACTTAGATTAGAGAGCAGCTGAAAAGGGTCTCTCAGCACTTTGGCTTCTGCAGAGGAGGACTGTGCCAGGGAGAAGTGGCTCTGATCTCTTCAGGGTTCTACTGCTTATATGTTCCTGGAGAAAGAAAAAAGTCTACTTCCCTAAAGGATGAAGGGCTTTGATAGCTTCCAAAATAGGTTGTTTTTGTTTGCTTGTTTTGAGCTGTAAGATGAAGAAAGCACACTTATAAATGAGCTAGGACCAGCATACAACAGCATAACATAAGTAGCCCATTGTCTCTTACAATTTTCAATAATAAAGAAAGCCACCTGCAGTTATAAGAGAGCGAGTCTCCACTAACCCCTACAATGAGTGGAGCTTTCAGGCTTGGCTGGCACACAGACAAGCACAGAAGAGCTGGTGACGCAAACAGGCTGACATGAGCAAGACTCAGATTTCCCATTGAGACTCCTGGCAGCACCTCCATGTTAAGGAGAGAGGTGTTCCCAGAAAACACAGATTGTCTTTGTGTGGTTGAATCGACAGCTGCCAGGAAACTTCCATAGCTGCTTAATTGTTTTAAATGTCTTATTGTAAAAGTGCAATACCCATCTATAACAAACTGTTGTACAGACCCACAGCCTGCACCCCTATACAACACATTACTTTGCAGGAAGTTACACATACACACACAGCTGCTGGCACAGTTCAGCCAGGCTTGTGCTATGCCGCAAACTCTGATGCTTGGTGATTTCTGTCTGAGCAATGATTTCCAATATAACAATTAACAGTTGTCATAACAATAGCTTCATTCATTGAGCACAAACTGGATTGGAGCTCTGGCATTTTGATTAAATCATTTGTCATTGATTTTATCATCTTCCTAATTATTTGAAATAAGCCTATGCCCAACAGCCTCAGGTGTGATGGCTGTTATTATGTCATCAGAGCTTTAACACTTCAGTCTTCCCCAATATTATGACTTATATTCACCATTAATATTGAGGAGCTGGACTTGTTAGCAGGTAGCATGCAGTACAGTGTATCTTTCTGAATGCAGGATGGGGTATCCCTTATAATGAATGGAATGTGTGTAAAATTACAAGGTGTGGTAATCCTCTCACTAAGAGAGTTGTATGTATTTTGAGTTGGGTAGCTAAAATAAGCACCAAATTAGATGTACTGAAATTCTTAAGATGTATTGCTTCATACAACAGCCCAAACCCCAGGCTATCAAAGCGCTTATCAGACTGCTTGCAAAGTGGATTTATCTGTAGCTGTTTCTGGTAGGTGACTGGTGCTTTGAAATGACAGTGTTGCCTCTGCACTTAATGCCAGACTTTTGTCCTTAAAGAGAGGGCAGGAGCAGGAAAGAAAAGTCATCCTGTAAAGCAGCTGTCTTTAAAGACCATAAATAAAGTCAGTCAATGATCTGAAGGAACAGATTTTTAAAAAGTTTCTTTTTTTGTGTAACTGAAGTAGGATGGATTTTCAGTGCTCCACATTTCAGACACCTTGATGTTTACAGCTCACGCCAGAGCCCTCAGCAGTACAGCAGAGCCAGTGTAAAATCTGAGTCATCCTTATACAATAGCATTACATTATATTACATTATCCTCATTTAGCAGCTCTTATCCAGATCCATCTACATAGGTTACAATTTTACATGTTATGTAATTTTTACAGCTGGATATTTACTGAGGCAATTCTGGGTTAAGCACCTTGCCCAAGGGTACAACACCAGTGCCACAGCATGGAATCAAACCAGAAACCTTTTTCTCCTTACCGCTACACCACACTGCTGCCCTGCTCCGTACCGCTACACCACACTGCTGCCCTTCTCCTTACCGCTACACTACACTGCTGCCCTGCACTGCTGCTACACCACCTGCTCCTTACCGCTACACTACACTGCTGCCCTGCTCCTTACCGCTACACCACACTGCTGCCCTGCTCCTTACTGCTACACCACACTGCTGCTCCTTACCGCTACACCACACTGCTGCCCTGCTCCTTACCGCTACACCACACTGCTGCCCTGCTCCTTACCACTACACCACACTGCTGCTCCTTACCACTACACCACACTGCTGCTCTTCTCCTTACCGCTACACCACACTGCTGCTCTTCTCCTTACCGCTACACCACACTGCTGCCCTGCTCCTTACCGCTACACCACACTGCTGCCCTGCTCCGTACCGCTACACCACACTGCTGCCCTTCTCCTTACCGCTACACCACACTGCTGCCCTGCTCCGTACCGCTACACCACACTGCTGCCCTGCTCCTTACCGCTACACCACACTGCTGCCCTGCTCCGTACCGCTACACCACACTGCTGCCCTTCTCCTTACCGCTACACTACACTGCTGCCCTGCTCCGTACCGCTACACCACACTACTGCCCTTCTCCTTACCGCTACACCACACTGCTGCCCTGCTCCTTACCGCTACACCACACTGCTGCTCTTCTCCTTACCGCTACACCACACTGCTGCTCCTTACCGCTACACCACACTGCTGCCCCTCCCACCTCCCCTGCCTTCCCAGGAATCTACAGCTCTGCCAGGACTTACTGACACATTCACCTCTGGTGAATTTGATCCACAAGATCCTCACAGCTGTAGCTCTCTTATTTAGGGATTAAGGGAGCTGGAAAGGTCACATCTGCATCCCCTCACAATCCTCTCTGCATCAGTCAATATCACTCACTCATTACAGCCAGGTCACAATGGGGTCCTGGGAGAAGCAGGCTGCTTTCAGTGACGGTGTTAGTGAGCCAGTAGGAGGTCGTTTGTGTAGATGAGACATTTACCTGAGGTGCTGGCTCACTGTGCACATTTCAGATTCCCCTGCTCTTACGGCACCCAACATCCTCACAAAGCCAATCTGCCCATTTAATAACTATCCTAAATGAATCTTTCCTCTCCACCTCACTTGATGTATGATGAATGTTCTAGCAAAAAATGGCTTCTCCTCAACACCAGGGTGCAGCCTACACAGTGGGCTCCTCCCACCATGTCACTGAAAATGGTCAGGAAGAAGGTAGCCTGCATGTTGCTTTCAAATGACCACATAAACTGAAGTCTGAGCCCCCAATAACACAATTATTCCTTCATATTACTTCATATAAATTCTAACATTCATGTTGTTCAAAATACATGCCAAAATTAGGGAAAAATGTCTAGATTATAAGAAACAGGTCATTGATTTTATTTCAAACATGATAAATTAATATGTATGTAGTTTGGTCAAAAGCATATTATACGGATGAATTGGTCCATAATTTACACATATGTTGGAAAGAGCATAGCTACATCAGTCCTCGGACAGTCCTCACTAATAAAAACAGAGCCTACACGGCTGGATACTTCTGGCTGCGGATTTTCTCTTAAGGTAAAGCATTTTAGTTTCCTGAAAGTACACAGAGGTCCAGTGTGACCTGAAACTTGCTAGTTTGATCATGACAGGGCCTTATGGTCTTGCATATTGCTGCGAGCAGGCTAGCTACCAAAGCTTCAGATGTGAGGAAGATTCCCTATGGCTAATCCCCCCATCTTTCTACAACAGATGCTGAGTAAGTCTTACAGAGAAATGAAACCAAGGCTGGTGGGTAACAATAAAACCTGCTAGCTAGTTACCCAGTTCCCAAAACAGACAACAGTGAATCTGAATGGTACGAGGTATAGTGTAGCTTGCTTTGAGCTATTCAGACACACTGCAGAGTGTTTGAGAGGTAATAGCATAAGGGCTCAATGTGAATTACCTTCCGTTAGCCTCTGGCACCTAATGGTGTTGTAGTGACGTAGCTGTAGCAGCTTGCCCGTTACTCAGACTCCTCGCAAAGCGAATGCCGGAGAGCAGACCCGGCTGCAGAGCTGTCTGCCTTATGCCACAGAGGGCGGCCACAGCCTGAGGAGGGAAATAGCCCGGGGGACTGAGCACTGCTACCCAACGTAAGGTAGACATCACCTCATTAGTTACATATGCTTTAACAATTTATTAAACAAATAGGGAAAATAGTGTTCTAAGCAGTGCAAAGCAAGCACAAGGAATCGCTGATCTGTCATTTTGTGACACCTGCTACAGGATAACTCATTACTTACTTAGCTAATATGCTTGACTCAATATGTGTTCAGAGTCCCTTATAGAATGCATGAAACACAGTACACACAAGGGCATGCTGGGCTGTTGTACAGCACAAACTCTCATCCCTTGTCACTGTGTCAGCAATACTGCACCTGCATGTGCAGTCCAGTGGCTGTCTTCACATGATAGAGTAGCTTTATTTCTTTTGCAATGCTTCAGCACATTGCAAAATAGACAGGCTTGTTACTTTTTGAGCAATCTTTTTTATAGTTTCCAAGGTCCCTTCTTTCTTCTTATACTTTATTTTAGATTTATCCACTATGCTTATTCCACTAAATTGTTCTTCATGTGGAAATGTGTGTATTGTGCACTACATGGCCAAAAGTATGAGGCACAGCATGACTGAGCCCCTGTGCACAAAGCAACGTCCATAAAGACGTGGTCGAACCAGTCTGGTGTGGAGGAACTCCAGTGGCCTGCACAAAGCCCTGACCTCAACCCCACTGAACACCTTTGGGATGAATTAGAATGCTGATTGTGAGCCAGGCCTTCTTGTCCAACATCAGTGCCTGACCTCACAAAACCTCTTTTGGCTGAATGGGCACAAATTCCCACAGACACACTCCAAAATCTTGTGGAAAGCCTTCCCAGAAGAGTGGAGGCTGTTACAGCTGCAAAGGGGGGGGGGGAACTCCATATTAATACCCATGGCTTTGGAATGGGATGTCCATATAGGTGTGATGGTCAGGTGTCCACATACTTTTGGCCATATGTGTATGTGAAGAACAACTGCTTTCAATTTTCACCATTTCTCACTTATAGTTCCACTGTCTAAAAGCCCTCTACTGCTTAAATCCTGTGCTGTCATTTTTTAAAACATGCCCGACGAAATCAGAAGACAGGAGGCTGTGTGCGCAGTGCCCTTCTGCACAGTGTCCCTGTGTGTGCGTAGTGTTCCTGTCTGGAGGTAAAGCTGAATCACCTGAAAGTGAAAGCTTTACCAGGGCCACCTTGTATTCAGGCTTCTGAAAAACATGCTGCAAGAACATTGGCCACTTTTTTTAATCAAGGACATTAACTCAAACACTTGCATCTATGATTCATAAAACTGAGGATCTGTTTTCCATAGGACTGAATAGAATGAAAAAACTAAAATGTGCTCAATTTGAAAAAGACTTGGGAGTAATAGTTGACCCAAGCTTATCAGGATCTAGGCAGTGTGCTGTAGCAGTAAAAAAGGCCAACGGGATGTTGGGATATATAGCAAAAAGTATTGACTATAAATCTAAAGAGGTTATATTGAAATTATACAATGCTTTAGTCAGACCTCACTTGGAATATTGTGTGCAGTTCTGGGCACTGCACTATAAAAAAGATATTGAGGCTCTTGAAAAAGTTCAAAGAAGGGCAACTAAATTAGTTCCTGGCATGAAATATAAAAGCTATGAGGAAAGACTCAAGTTACTTATCCTATTTAGACTTAGCAAGAGGAGACTTAGGGGTGATCTAATAGAGGTTTTTAAATTTATAAAAGGTCTCAATAAGGTTAACTAATAGATTTTTTAGAGTGAGTTCAGTCTGTAGAACAAGGGGACATAAATGGAAACTAGTGAAGAGTAAGTTCCGCACTGACATAAGGAAGTATTATTTTGCACAAAGAGTTATTAATACATGGAATAGGTTGCCAGGGCACGTAGTTGACGCTGAGATCATTGCTGTGTTCAAGTCCAGACTTGATGCAGTTTTGGATTCTCTTTAATTAAGAAATGGCAAGCTTAATTGGGCCGAATGGCCTGTTCTCGTCATAACATGTTCTTATGTTCTTATGTAATTAGCAGAAGTGTGCAGTGATTCATCAACACCACTATGTCTTTTTTCCAGTCTATCTGTCAGGTGAGACAGACATCAATCAAGCCTCCCTCTCCCAGGTGCTTCCTAATTATTAACCCAGTAGAGGAATGTAATTAACTGTGATTTTCTTCTTGAATGAAGTAACCTAACTACATACTGAACAGAGAGAACTTTCATGCAACCCAGGTAATGACAGGTAATAACAGGTAGAAGAAGCTCAGTAAGTCTGCGCTTCACATTCATACATCATTCCATGTGGGTCACAACAGAGACTCACCTGACTGAGTACCTGAGGCCCTAAAAATTGCATTCACTACATTCAATACCCACCTGTTGTCTACACAATCTGGCTAGCTTCAGCTTCCTGTCATACCAGGTAGAGCAGAATATCACCAGTTTCTCTGACACATCACCAGTTTCTCTGACACATCACTGTTTTTCTGACACATCACTGTTGAAAGGAACACACTTTTGATTGTGACTTTCGTTTTCCTGTTTTATCATCACACAGAATCGTTAAACCTGAGGGAGTGATCCTATCAAAACAGTTTGCAATAAGAATGCTGGTGACACACAGTAACACTGCTGTAAAGCTGCAACTGAAAATCAAGGTGAACAGGATTGATGTTTTGATTGAATGGATCCCCTTCCCCTGGCCTTCTTTCACTGCCCTTCTGTGAGCTGCTTCAGAGTTCAGGCATCTGCAGTAATCACGTCATCGCCCTGCTGGACCTCTGGAGAGACTCTGGAAAGAATACCTCAGGCTCCTCCTCCTCCTTCATAAGAGTTCAGCTAGACAAGTCCCTGCAAGACAGCTTTCATCTCTGAAAGCATTCATCCCCTTTCCAGAGAAAGCAACAATCATTAAACTCATTAAAAAGCGTTAACCAAAAATATAGACTGGGTAATCAATTGCAACCTTTTCTTTTACAAATCAACAAATTAGTTTGAGACATTTTCAACTGGAGTTAAAATACTGTAGCACTGGAAGCCAAGCCAGGGCACCCCTCTCTGAATGAACAAAAATGTCTTTAACCACATCAGAACTCACCTGATAGAAGCACACGCACAGCGAGCTGGGAGCATACAGCACCCTGGCCCTGCTGCAGCACCAGTGACATCACACAGAGGGAGGCTGTGAGATGAATGCCATCAGCGATCTGCCACTTTTAATTTCCCATTTTTTACTTGCAGAAGAGTACCTTTGTTTCTCATTGAAATACTTATTTTAATCTGCCACATCCACCAGAAATTGCCTTCTTGACCAGGATTTCTTTACACAGCACTCCACGTACCAATCCAGTGTGTCAATTTCAGCTGGCTGATGTAAATGTGTTTATCTAAATTGTTCAAGTAAATTACTCTGGCCATTAACATCAGTCCAGCAGTTTGCACCCTACTTATTCAAAGGATTTAAGCAACTTATGCGAACATATGGCCCTGCATGTGGATTCTGAATGAAAGTGTTTCTCTCTTTTCCCAGCAAACGCACAGTATGAACGTTACTGACAGGCTAAAGCACTGCTGGGGAAAAATATCCCTGGAGACCTGCTTTCATGACAACTGATGGGAGACATACAGAATTTCTACCTCTTTCACTTCAAGCTTATGAACTGCATATTCCTGAGAGCAGTGCATTAGCTGCAGGAGACCTTGTCAGCTGTTTGTCTGTTCATTCCAGAGGCAGCAAAGCTCCACACACAGCGGCTGCACTGCTGTAGTGACTGCGGTGCTTTGAGTCAGTCGCTGATACTGGCCCTGCATTTCTGCTTGAAGTGTGTGAATGATGAATGTAAGAGAGGTACTGTGCTGTGCGTTGTAATTCTGCAGCTTATCTTCAAGATCTGAAAATAAATGGTTGGCAACTTGAACAGTGAATGAAATCCATGGTTTGGCCTCTGTTTGGCCAGAGGGTGTTTCTGTGTTAGCAGGTGTTAGATGATACCTTGACATATCAATATGCGTAATGCCAGATAATCTCACTGCAGTTGATGTAAACATTGGGAAATCTTGAGGAAACAAAAAAGAACTGGTTGCTTTCTCTGCTTATTTTAAGTTAAGCACAAACCAGTACCCTTATCCTGAGGTAAAAGGAACTGCCTCAGAATTCTTGAGTTTCCTTACGTAGTAAAGGACCTGGCGTGTGGGAACAGCACAAAAGATCCATCCACTTTGTCAGTCCATTGTCTCACAGTGTCTCCTAACCTGAATGAAATGAACAACAACCCCGGCTTGGATGAAGTGCTTATTGATCTGAAGGACTCATACCAGTGGATCATATTTGTTGCTGAAGGCTGACTGCCATTGGCAGAGGCAGAACAGAGTCTGCTGATTGGCTGGCATCCGAGCTGAGGGAAGCTGTCATCAGGCAGGGCACTCTGGGAAACACACGCCTCTCCAGTGCTGAACACCATGGCCTTTTACTGAGCAGAGGGGGCTGAGCCAGTGTGGTGCCAAGTGTTCTTTAAAACGCCCTGAGTGCATCTCCACAGCAAATATATTAACCTGTCTACAATGCTTTAGTATGCAATTGTCCTTGGAACAAAAGGCAAATGCTGGTTGTATGAATTATGGCCATTTTAAAGCAGTCCCCTCCCATCTCCCTTCAAGGATGTGCTCAGTGTATCAGCTGTTCACCTTGCAATTATCGTCTGGCACTGCATGGCGAAGCAAACATTTTTTGATAAAGTATGATTTCATGGCAAAACCCAGAGCAATTGAATGGTTGAATGTAAAGTACTGTACCAACGTAGTACAGTAAGCAACCTCTTGGAAGATAATCTGTAAATGATTTGTATGCCCAGTGAGGTGAGAGGAGTGAGGAGTGAGGAGAGAGGTGAGAGGTGAGAGGAGTGGGGAGTAAGGAGTGAGGTGAGAGGAGTGAGGTGAGAGAAGTGAGGAGTGAGGAGTGAGGTGTGAGGTGAGAGGAGTGAGGAGTGAGGAGTGAGGTGAGAGGTGAGAGGAGTGGGGAGTGAGGAGTGAGGTGAGAGGTGAGAGGTGAGAGGAGTGAGGAGAGAGGTGTGAGGTGTGAGGAGTGAGGTGTGAGGAGTGAGGTGAGAGGAGTGAGGAGTGAGGAGAGAGGAGTGAGGTCTGGGGAGTGAGGAGAGAGGTGAGAAGTGAGAGGAGAGAGGAGCGAGGAGTGAGGAGTGAGGAGTGAAGAGTGAGGAGCGAGGAGCGAGGAGTGAAGAATGAGGAGTGAGGAGTGGGGAGTGAGGAGAGAGGTGAGAGGTGAGAGGAGAGAGGAGTGAGGAGTGAGGAGTGAGGAGTGGGGAGTGAGGAGTGAGGAGTGAGGAGAGAGGTGAGAGGAGCGAGGAGTGAGGAGTGAGGAGCAAGGAATGAGGAGTGAGGAGTGGGGAGTGAGGAGTGAGGAGAGAGGTGAGAGGAGCGAGGAGTGAGGAGTGAGGGAGAGAGGTGAGAGGAGAGGAGTGAGGAGTGAGGTATGAGGAGTGAGGTGTGAGGTGTGAGGAGTGAGGAGTGAGGAGTGAGGTGAGAGGAGAGAGGAGTGAGGAGTGAGGAGTGAGGTGAGAGGAGTGACGTCTGGGGAGTGAGGAGAGAGGTGAGAGGTGAGAGGAGAGAGGAGTGAGGAGAGAGGTGAGAGGAGCGAGGAGCGAGGAATGAGGAGTGGGGAGTGAGGAGAGAGGTGCCTCCTCTTTCCTCATGCAGACACTGTTGATGGAGCTGATGGCAGGTATGCTTTAATGGCGGGTGAATGAAAGTCTTACTGGTGCACTTTTTGACTCCGGAGCCTCTCTTCAGGGCATGGCGGCTCAGCTTGCAGTGGAAGTTATTCTCCCAAAACTCAGCAAACCAGATGTTCCTCCTGTTATTGTCCAGGGTCCGGCTGATGAAGTAGCGGTCAAAGCCTGGAGACATCAGTGACAGAAGCCTTACGCTGCTCATTACTTTAAAATAATACCCATATTATTTAAGTACTAATAACAATAATAATAATGAATCAACACAACAATGTAAAACAATAATACATTATAAATATTAATACAATACTTAAAAACACATTACATTAATGGTTTGAAAATAATGTATCTGCGTTAATACATTTCTTTACAACTTTAGATGTTTACTTGTAAAACATGCAGCTTTGGTTATGATTGGAGTTATGGTCAGTATTTACATCAACCAACAAACATTTTAAAATTTATTAAAAAACATTTGTAAGTGCTTGTTAAGAATTTATTTATGAATTAATGTATTAAATTATTTATTAATGATCATGATACTGTGGATATAATTTGCTGCAGTTTGTGCTTAGCTTCCCAGCTTTAGTTGCTTTGCACTGTACCTCTGACAGACATGCGTTTGGGCAGGATGGTCACCGCGCCCTCAGCCATGTCCTCCTGGTGCAGCACTGGAGCTATCTTTGACCCCCAGCTGTCTGACCCCACCCACAGGAAATGACCCGTCTGATTGGCCTTCTTGGCAGCTTGGAGAAGCCGTCTGCAGGACAAGTGGGAGGGATTCGTCAAGATCCTCCTCACCCTGGATGAGGAAGATCTCTGTGTTCCATAAAACAGCATATGCATAGCAGCATAAACGTCCATAAAACACTGACAATGTAAATGTATGAGCTGAAAGAAATCAGCCTCTGCTTCCTCTTTAGCACAGTACACAGACAGAGAGGGGGTCTTTTCGGGACATGAGGATCCTCTCAGGTCAGCCCTTCTCACCTGTTGACAGTAGGAATGGTACTAATGATTTCTGAGGACAGAACTGGTCACTCTGGAGATGGAGCCAAAGGAGCCAATTAGCAGCTGCTTCATTTGTCCCTGAAACAACCCCCCCCAGCCTTAAAATGTGCTCTGAGAACAGTGCCCCCCTCCTCCAGCCTTAGAATACGCTCTGAGAACAGTACCCCCCAAGCCTTAAATTACGCTCTGAGAACAGTGACTGATCACTGGCATACAGCAGCATGACTGAACAGGAAGTGCCTGGAAGGATTCTTAACCCAGAGAAACACAAAGGTGCTAAAATAGAAGCGAAAAAAAAAAAAAAAAAACACAAAGCCTCATCTTCCAATCACCGATGTGTGATTTCCAACACCACAAATCTGATTTGGCTTCTAATCCTATTACAATGCATTACTGGAAGCTTCAGACTAGCAGCTCTGCTGTGTCCTTTTTGAGTTTGGCATCCTCAATATAATTACAGTTACCATGTAATGAGTCATCTCCTATATTAAAGTTTGAATTTAGAAAAAATGTTTTTCAAATCCAATCATGGGCGGCTTTCTGCAGCACGTTTTCATTCAACATTCAACGTGTGTTCAGACAATCCCATTTTAAAACTCTTAATCTGAACGACCCTGAATCACCCCTATCCCACACTGCTTAGCAGAGTGCATCTCATCTATATGGCAACGTGTTTATACACATTCAGGTTTACTTGGCATAAAGTAGCTGAAGGTACAACAGAAATGTTTACACACAATCTAAATGAATTAATTAGTCCCAGAGTCCTCAGGACAAATAACGGGAGAGAGGGGTTTCACCAGTAATGACTCATTGCTTTTAATTCTGAAGTTCTGACGTGTGGAGTGTCTTTTTAATTACCTAAAGAGTAAGTGATGGACTGCATACGATAGTTCCTCAGGTCAGGGAGTTCATGAAGTCTTACTGTTCACAGCTATCCCATATTGCTGTGCTAAGTGTAAAACTGTGTGGAAGATACCTTCATTCATTTTATGTGTTTTAACAGAGATTTAATATAGCCCCCATAATTCCCCATGAATTGTGCCTTTCAAGATCAAGATCAAGATCAAGATGTTATTGCCATTTGCACAGGTACAGGACAGCACAGGTACATTGGAATTCTTGTGTGTAACTCACCGAGGCAGCTTTTATAAAAAAAAAAAAAAAAAAAAACAGCCAAAAAAGGCAATTAAAAGAGCAGCATAAAAAATAAATAATGAATACACCCTATATAAAAATACACACTGTGAAAAAATACACATTATACACACTATATAAAAATACACACTATGAATTATTGCCTAGTAAATTATTGCAATATTGAATTGAATTATTGCACAAACCAAAACAAACAAAAAGGCTGTTGTGGAAGCGTGCCTTGTGAGTGGTGATGCTCTCAGGCCTGTGGTGTCTCAGGTTGTATCCTGAGTTCTTCCACCTGAACAGAGAGTGAGCTGGGTGGTGTGTATACTCGGCCATGTCAGAGCCCTGCAGAGCCCTGAGCAGAGCTTCCAGCCTTGTGGGCAAAAAGGGCCAAATAAGGGCACATCTCCCATACAGCAGGCTGGCACTGACAAAGAAACTTCAAAAGCAGCGGGAGGACTGCAGTGGAAGACACAGAGGAGGAAGACAAATGCTTCTGTTTTCTCTGGAGGACTGCATTTTTTTCAACTAGTGTTCAAAAGTACCTTAAATTGTTTTGTAGCCTGATCTGGACGACTGTCAGTTGATTCATGTTGAACCACAAAAGGATCACAATGTTCTTCTGGTTCAGTAACACTGACGCCAGATCCTGCAGCTGATTAATCCTTCAGTTGCAAGAATAACTGCATCCAAACTATGCATCATTACTATGCATTTTACATAAGATGCCATTGTCCTGGCTGATATATTTAAACATGAACATAAGTATGTTTTTAAGGTACAATGGCAGTGCCCGATGTGGGTTATGAGCCTGACTCCATGACGACCACACTACACTGCCACCCCATAATGGCCTTGGATTTGGAATAACTGAGGCACAGGTGGGGTCGGCGTGGGAAATGAAAGCAGCTCAAACTGCAAAAGTCTCCAGATGAAAGATACCCCTCTGCTAATCACTGTTCAAGGAGGAAAAGTTAAGATCTGCTCTTATTCCTGTCATGGAGATGCTATGCTCAGCTCCCAGGTCACAGTCATGTAGTAACTTACCAAAACTCTGGTTATCCAAAACCAACTGAGCAACAAAAATTCCCCCTTCAGGTTATACTGCATCAAAGTGATAGGAGACTGAGGCTTCATGATTCCAATAATATGCTGTCAATCATAAACACTGATGATCTAATCATAGGGGGATTCAGTGAAGCCTCACTGATCCATCGCTGTCTTCACAGGGGGACAGACCCGTTTCAGGTTCACTCACCTGATGTCATCCTCATTGGCAAACAGGATGACCACCCGCGCATTGGGGTTCTCTCTCAGCCGGAGGATGATCTTGTCAAACTCGCCAGGTTTGGGTTCACGGGGGATCTTTACCGACTGGGCGATACACACACCACCTGGGACAGACAGACAGAGAGGGAGCAACTGAACATGTGCAGTTCACAACAATCAGTGCTGCCTCTGAGTGTTACGGGTCATGATCAGTGCTGCCTCTGAGAGTTACCGGTCATGATCATGTCATGATCATGTCATGATCAGTCATGATCAGTCCTGCCTCTGAGTGTTACGGGTCATGATCAGTCATGATCAGTGCTGCCTCTGAGTGTTACGGGTCATGATCAGTGCTGCCTCTGAGAGTTACCGGTCATGATCATGTCATGATCATGTCATGATCATGTCAGTCCTGCCTCTGGGTGATGGGTCATGATGTCATGATCATGCTGCCTCTCAGTGATCGGGTCATGATCAGTCCTGCCTCTGGGTGTTATGGGTCATGATCAGTCATGATCAGTGCTGCCTCTGAGTGTTACGGGTCATGATCAGTGCTGCCTCTGAGTGTTACGGGTCATGATCAGTGACGTCTCTGAGAGTTATCGGTCATGATCAGCCTGCCTCTGAGTGTTACGGGTCATGATCAGTCATGATCAGTGCGCCTCTGAGTGTTACGGGTCATGATCAGTAACGTCTCTGAGTGTTACGGGTCATGATCAGTGCTGCCTCTGAGAGTTACCGGTCATTATCAGTCATGATCATGTCATGATCAGTCATGATCAGTCCTGCCTCTGAGTGTTACGGGTCATGATCAGTCATGATCAGTGCTGCCTCTGAGTGTTACGGGTCATGATCAGTCATGATCCGTGCTGCCTCTGAGTGTTACGGGTCATGATCATCATGGGTGCTGCGTCTCTGAGAGTTGATCAGCACTGCCTCTATCAGATCAGCACTGCCTCTGAGCGTTAGGGGTCATGATCAGCGCTGCCTCACTAAGGAACACTCAGAGCCCTTCCTGAGGACTGCTGCTCTGAGTTGTATTTACTAAGTAAACCTGGGGTCATGAGCTCCTTAACTGCTTTACCACATTATTGATATTATGATTTTTTAGCAACTGTAGTACTTGTACAAAATAGAAATAGAAATAATACTAGAAGAGATACGCTAGTGATGGTTAAAGTAGTATTTTTGTTACGTCACTGGTAGAGCGTCATTAATTACAATAAACAGATATCATATGAATTTTTCACTGTAGACTCAGTGACCATCAGCCAGTCATGATACAGACCATGGTCTTGATCAGTCCTGCCAAATGGCATGTTTGTACCAGATGTTATGGGTCTGAATATACAGGAGTCTTAGATTATCTTAATTGTCTGGCTAAAAAAACATTGCATTGCATAATTTTCATCCATTTGACTGCCTGGTCAAATAAGCTCAAATTTTGCACTGCCATCCCTGAGATGTGTTACACAGAATGGTCACTGACTGCTGTCAGGGTGGCCTCAGATGAAGACCAGAAATCAAGCCTTAAAGAGTGGCTGATGTTGGGGTCTGTCATGCAAAATATCAGCCAGCTATAAAGACTGCAGTAGCTCTGAGAGCTGCAGTAAATCTCACCGTGGTTTACTGGTGACGAGGTGGGGTGTTTGCCTGCTCACTCCAGAGACTGGCACCCGGGAATTTACAGTGAAGCATCTAAAATTAAGCACATGTTACCTCTTCACAACTGTCAACACTTTTCAGAATGCCCTAAAATAACATCTGTTTACCAGAAACATGGTTTGAAAGAGTTATGCTGCTTTTGCCAAGAGCAGAACAAACACACTGATACTTTCTGATGTGGCTGTGGATTAAAATAACATCCACAGATAATTCATTTGATTCCAAACTAGGCATAGTGTGTGCTTCTATTTTTGGGTGTATGCAAGAGAAAGACAACAAAAAAGTAGCACCAAAAATAAACTCTGGTTTAATCACCTCATAACAGAAAATGTTGCTTTTCAGAATGTTCACTGTCAGGTGCCTGCAGACCCTGTGCTCCTGTTCTGCAGCTCAGAGTCCCTGATGTGTGGAATCAGTGATGCTGAGCATCAGGGAGGCTCAGACTTCAGGGACACAGCAGACGCAGCTGCCAGTAAAGACTTTTTGAGAAGGTTTCCAGCACATGCAGCAACCTTATTTTCCTAATGCAGAGGCGTTGCTGAGCCCCTGCCATTTATTATGCTAAAGAGGTAATGTTCTTTCCCTGTGCTCACAGCGTGATCGATAAAGAAACAAAGCCCTGTGGAGCGCTCCAAGGCTGCCCGCACCGCACAATGGATCACAATGAAACCAGCTGGCAGGCCTCTCAAATGAATGGGCCAAGAAAATGAAAATGACTCTCTAAAATAAGGTTTCTGCTGTTTGAAAAGCGAATGCATTGCATTTGATGAAGGGCTCAGTCAGTGGGGCTGCTGGGATGTGACTGCATCCTGCAAGGCCCAAGGTTTGAGAGGGCGCTGCAGAGAACGCAGACTGTGGTCCTACAGCTGAGCCAGACTCACCAACTTTTCAGAGCAGAAATTTCCTACAAAAGTTGCATTTTATAGATGGAATGGCTATGGGTTACCCTCAATGGTGCTTTTTTATTCCTTGATAACTAATTCATCACACAGTTGTGCCAAACCCCACCAGGCAAAGTACAAAGGGAGAATTCTCAGTATCAGCAGCAGTGACAGGTTTTCATACTGCATTCTAAAAATTTTATAAATATTACAAAATTCAATCGGGGATTAATCCAGTCAAAGAATCAAAATACAGGAAGCAGAACCATGCACACGCTGCTCTACCATGCTTCAGCCCAGCTCAGTCAGAGCGCAGGAACTACAGGCTACAGAAAATAATACCAAGCAGCAAAGATTCAAAAGGGAGTTACTTTTCTGTCAGACACAGATCTTCTCGTTTTAACAGAAACACATTTGTACTGGGGAAAGTGGAACCCTTGAGTGTGTTCTGCAGCCAAACTTTTTAGCTGCATTTATGAGAGGATCTAAAGAGTTACTCACCACCCACCATGTGGCCTACAGCACTTCCTGCCTGGGCATTGTTTGCTACAGAATGGGAGAGAAATTAAATTTAAACACTTCCATCAGCTCAGAATTCCTGTTAGCTCTAGCTCCCCCTGATAGCCAGAACACAATTAAATTCTGATAATATGGAATTTGTGTTTGGCCTCTTCACTGGCAACACTGACCCAGGACACAGTGTCATTTACAAAAGACTCAGTATACACAGAGACTCAAAGTATGGGAGTCAAGAGCAGAACATCCCAGAGATGCAATCTACTCTTAGTCCATTTAAGTGCAAAAGAAGCAAAGATGAAGCAGAAGTGAAGCAAAGATTTGAAAAATTAGTGAAAACTGCGGCATATTTGGGAGCTGCTGTCCATTGCTCTTAGCTGCAGCTTATTACCAATGAGACAGAATCTCATCTGAGGCCCAGATGAGAACACAGCAGACAAACTGCTTTTCAGTGTACAAGAAAATCCAGGTCAATTCCTGTTGTGCCTCTTTTCATTGGTCACAAATACAAACTTCCACAATCAACAATCCCAGGGGCACTAGGTGACATTAAGCTTATGGTCTAACAATGTGTGTTGTCCTCTTATATTTCTATGTTGCTGTCCTGGACTGCTGCCGTCACTGCAGAATCACCTGCCCTACAGAAGTACACTTGTCTCATCTCCACTTTTACATGCTTACCATCAGTCCAGCACTTCAGCAATTAGCCCCTTAAGTGAAATGAGTCCTGATCACAGTGAAGGAAAGCGTGTGAGCTCTGTGATTGACAGCTGGTATTTTTGCTGAATCATGTGACACACCAGCGCCCCCATGATCTGAATGCGATGGAATCTGCAGTGTCGCTCACACCGTACGCCCGCCAGCACACATGTGTAATAACTCACCAGTGGGGTTGCAGGAACACCAATTCCACAACGCTGGCTAAGTGCCGCCTAGATTGCCTGGCACAAAAGCAGGATTCAGGCAGCTTTAGCTGCTGTGTGAGCAGAGTTCATGCCACCAATGAGAGAACGACTATTCCAGCTGTCACGCAATGTTCCTGCATTCTGCACTTCCATTGAGGAAACCAGAACAGGCTCCTCGGAAAGGCAGCAGAGGTACTGCATCATCTGTGTTTTCCACTCTGCTATTTTAGTGACATTTTGTGCAGTGCTTATGTGATGGACCAGACCCGGTTTAGAGATTCTGACTTCAGAAGGCATCTGTCCCTTTGTTTGAAAATTCCAGGAACTCTGCACCCTCTACTCCTCTGGAGCAGAATCAGATCCACCCTCCCACAGTGGAGAAGAGCAGAGCTGTCTTGAGCATGGAGGATTAATGACTCTCTGAGATATAAAAGCAAAAATATAGCCTTTATAATGTGATGCAAACCTGTGGCAAAGAAACATCTTGGGCAGAAGTAGCTCTTTATATTACTGAACACTTGCCAGTGTCTCTTGGAGCTTTTGCACAACTTGAAACTGACAAAGCAGCTGTGGGTAACGAGGACTGATACCATGTAGTGACAGAACTGTACTAACCTTCAGTGTATCTACTGGCAAGCTTTCAGCTGTGGGAGGGATATGTAGAACTGTGCAGAAGCACAGAAATGGGCTATAGTCCAACACTGAGAATAAACAGAACTGGTGCCAGTCAGAGGGGGTTCACAGCTACAGGTTTGATGATGCGCTAAAAAAAAAAATGCTAAAAAAAAAAAAAAAGCTAAATGCTATTAATGTAATGTAACAGTGTGCTTTACGTAGCTCGCAGTCTATGCTGCTGTCTTAATGGCCATATGGCCAAAACAACTCCCTTGTAAAATATATACTGCATGTACAGTAAGGATATAGTGTAAGACACTCTGGATAAAAGGGGGTCTGATAAATGACAAAACTGTGATATACACCTTCTGCATGGTGTTCTCAGGTGTTTCCAAGGTGAGCAGGAGTCATAAGAAGCCCATTTGCATTACATGCCTCCATCACAGGAGCTGGGACTGAGGACTGCATCACCAAGTGAAGGCACACAAGCTGTATCAGCATGGAGGCACTGCTGTTTTCCACTGCACACTTACCTTATCATCACAGACAGTGCTAAAGAGAGGACAGTATGGAAACATGCAGGAACGTGGCCCCTCCCGTGTCAGAACACCTTTACACACAGGTGCAGATGAGGGTTTTTGTGTGTGGATGTGTGGGTGAAGGATTTTGTTTTTTGTGTAGTTATAAGACTTTTAATAAGATAAGTACAATGTGTGCATGATGACTATGCAGTGTTGTTAAATCACAGAAAGTATGCCTTTCAGCAGCTCCACCCACAGCCTCAGCGAAACAGCATCAGATAAGTTACAGGAGCAGAAATTTCACAGTATGTTCCTGCTCAGAAAGACTGTACAGCAGTGGAGGGGCATGCAAACTGAGACTTTTTCCAAAGTTCACAGCACAGCACTCTAATGGAAAAAGTATTAGATTTTTCATTTGCAGTTATCAACTAAATATAACAAGAATGAGTCTGATAAGAGTAACTAATGATCTACACTGTTTAGGAGAGAGAATGAGGCTTTAAATTTTACTTATGAAGAAACTCATGCTTGAGAATGAGCTTGTTTGAATGACAGAAGAAAGAACAGGTGTTGTGTTGGCCTGAAACGGACAGAGGAGCAGCCCAAAGTCCATGTTTCACCATCATCTGCACTGAGTGAACGCTGGCTTAGTCAGCTCACCACTGTCTCCATGGTTACACCATCATGTCATTGCATTTTTTGGACCCGGCTACACATGTGCAAGAAAGCCAAAAACAGTGCGTTAATGTCATGTGATCTGATGGATACACACACCCATTGCTTTCTGGAGTGCCGGGCACAATCTGCAATGAGCAGGAGCAGAGAGATGGAAATGATATGATATGACATATCTGCATGGATATGTATATGTGATTACGCGAATAAACAGAGCATTTTAAATGTCCCAGAAGAGTGGTCTTCAGCAGGTGAGCATCTGGGAACTAATGCTACAGACTGATGACCTCAGGATTCAGTGAATTACAAACAACTTTTCACAGAAGTACATGAATCTTCCAATTACTTCTGTCATAGAATTGTTTGTTTTTACTTAACCACTTACTTATTTATACAGGTTCTTTTTCATCCACCTGAAACATATTTAAATGGATAACCTTGGCTAAAAAAACCTTTTCTGAGGCAAATAGTCAACCCACTAATTAAATGAATCTGTTGTGAAACAATCTTACAGTTCATTTAAACTTCAAACTGTACTGCTCTGTGGTTTCTTACAGCACTTTGTAAAAAGGGGTGCACGCTAGTACACACATGTGATCACACCCTTAGACCAGGTACACTGTGATGGAGAAAAATTCTGATAAATTCAGCTGTTTCTTGAAAAAGAAACAGCACTGGTAATAGCATGTGGAATTCATCTCTCTAAAAGTGTTTTATCTGCTCTGTCTGTATGTCTTCCTTTTTCCTGCTGCTACCTTGTATTGCCTCAAAATCTGTCTGACCTCAGATCATCAAAATCATATATCGCAAAAAGTGTCATATTTAGTCTGTCTGAAAAGGATTATCTCATGTGACAGAATAGGACAGTCAGATTTTTTTTTTTTCATAAATATACCAGCTTCTGTTGATATACTGTATATTTTTAACAATTCAATAACATACAATTCCCTCAAGCCTTAACTGTATGGTAACCAGCTGCTTACACTTCAGCAACAAAACGTTGTTGTTTGCAGTTTTGACAGGGCCACTATAAAGCATTTTATCACGTTCTTATTTGAAGGGTAAGCAAGTCTCTGATAGCTGAGACATTATAAAGGATGCCTGGAAAGTATGGGAGTTGAACACGTTGTTAGTAACAGACATACTGTGAGAGGACATCAGTGGATATCTTTTTGGATTACCATATTGTAATAAGAGATACCTGCATGAGCCTCCTTCTCTAACACCTTTTTACTATCCTTAAATTTGGGGTGAGACATAATACATTTTCAATGAATAATAAGTTGGAAAAGCATGAAGAGCAGGAACCCCTGTAATTTTCTCAGTCTGTTCCCCAGCTGCATTTCCACACACATACAGCAGCCTGCTGTTGGTTCAGTCCGTAGCTGAGCAAAGCACTTAAGGCCAGCCGCTGCCTGTCACCGCACTCAGCATCAGCGAGATGGAGGACTGGCACCCTGTCATCCCACAGCAATAGGGAGCTGCTCTGATTCTATCAACCTTCTGGGTCTCATACAGGGCCTGCAGTGGTGTAATGCAGTGTAATGTACTGTGCTGCAGTGTAATATAACGTAAGGTAGTGTAATGTTGTGTAATATGATATTGCTTAATATGATGTAGTGCAATGTAGTGTAATATAATATAGTGTTTCTGCTGTTTTCACACTTCTGCTCACTGTCAAGCCTCTGTGACTGCCAGGCCAGTTCGTTGGTTTTCTGGCTCTAAAAATAGTGACTTCTGCTCATTAGGTGTCTTATTTCCGTTTCCCAGGGTTATTTGTTCTCGTTTGGCCAATCGTAGCCAGTCAGTGAATCCCAGTTGTGCCCCTTAAATTGAGCCCTGCTGCAGTGACAGTTTTTCTCCTGTCTTCCCTGATTCTTATTTGAGTAAACAGTCTAAACCACACCTGGGCCCAAGACCCAAATTCAATGTGTATCAGACGGCAGCATGTCCCCTTACACAGACAGCACCATTCACCTTTGACCTTTAAAAAAACCTCAGGGTAAAAATGCACCTCAGACATCCAGCACCTCCTACTGGCCAAACACTTCAGCTGCCAGCAGCAACCTGGTTCTCTCTGGTGTCCTATAATGGTGATCTGCACCACCACACCCCACCTGGAACAACCAGCCCAATCTCAGCAGTCATTTCCTGCTGTGATTGCCTTTTTCTCTTTGCTCACTTTTCTGCTAAACACCATTGATAATTAGATCCATATTCTACTTCTGAAGGTCTACCTCTCTGTTTAACTGATCTAATTACAGCCCATCCTTGTTGTAAATGTGTTATTTGAATTAATGGAAATAACGCTTCTCTAAAGAATATATCTTGGGAAGCTGTTTTCCATGAAAGGCCTTGCTGGATTACATTCAGCTGTAGGTGAGGTTTTCATTAGAACTGAACTGGGAAAGCATGTTTTTATCAGGTCAACGTTCCAGGGACTTTTCATCTAAGAACATATTGAATAAAATATAAAAACAGACATTCAACTAATTAGATACCATAATTATAACTGGTACAAGCAAAGGAACGAGCACTTGTCTGAAAAGATAATGAGGTCAAAGATTATTATCCAATGTGGTGTCCAGCAATAGGCTGAGCTGAGCTGATTTCTGATGCTATAGCTAGACTGCATTTCCTCACATCCCAGAAACAAAGAACAAGACTTTTTATTTTTAAATTGACACTGAATTGCCATTAAAGTCAAAATATTGGAGAGTTCTGTCAGATCAGAGCAATCCTTTCAGAATCACTCATTCCTTTGTCTAATCAAGTGAGAGTTGCTGTATGGATCTTAATACCTAATGGTAATGAAGACCTCTGACACATTTATACATGTTATTTCAGTCCAGCCTGCTAATGTCACCATGTATCATTTCTGAAGTTATTGTGCTTGATATTTTTATATGGAGTGACCTAAAGCATCACTGCAGTTAACACAACTCATAAACAAACAATTTCTGATAATTTTCTATTTAAAAGTATGAATGATACATTACATAAATTTATCATAATCAGAATTATTTAGGCAGAAGTTACAGCACAAATATTAAATTTTTTATGCTTTAAAACAATTCTGCCTCCTGGACTCATCCGATTTTGCTGGGTATTACAAGCAACTGATGCACTGAAACCGAGTGAATGATGTGTTTGCTGGTGAGGAACAGTTATGCTGGAAACATTGAGGGTCTCACCGCATGGTGTCAGACGCCTAGAGCGAGTAAAGTAACTGATAAGATCAGAGGGATTCTCACTTCCCTTTTCCCCAGTGTGTAACGCTCTGCAGGAATAGCTTCCTCTACAGAGGCCCTGTCTCATGCTGCACCTCTGATCTCAGTAAGGTGTGCCGTGGTGGTGGGACACTGCGAGCCCCCAATGCTGAGGGAGCCAAGCTGCCAGCACTTTACCACATCCAGCACTTTATCTGGAGATGGCTGCATTGTTTTTATGTTGGTTGTGTACTTACGAAACCTTTTGTTATTTCGATGGCTAAGCATTCTGTGTTAGACTGAACGGCCCCTCAGGTCCACATTACACTGTCTAGCACAATGGCTGAGGAGCCACAATAAACATGAGATTACACACTGATAACAGCCAGACTCTCAGTGCTCCTCAGAGCTCCAGCTCAGCAGGCGCCTTCTTCCAGGATGACTTACTGAGTTTGCATGACTTTCTATGTAGAATGGATTTATACAGCTGGTTATTTAGATAAGCAAGTCAGCTTTAGCACTTTCCACAAGAACACAGCAGTCCCTGTGCAGGATCTGAGCCTTTAGCCTGCTGGCACCAGGCACCATTCCAAAGGAACCCTCAGCAGTGAAAACTATGGGAGCCCAACAGTTAAATCATTTTATGTGATTATTTTTACATTTATCTCTTTACACATGCAGTCTCCATACCTGTGTGGATTTGAGTAAGTACGTGTGTGTGTCTGTGTGTGTATGTGTGTGCGTGTGTGTGTGTGTGTGTGTGTGTGTGTGTGTATATGTGTATGTATGTATGTGTGTGTGTGTGTGTGTGTGTGTGTGTGTGTGCGTATATGTGTGGTATATGTGTGTGTGTATGTGTGTGTGTGTATGTGTGTATGTATGTATGTGTGTGTGTGTGTGTGTATGTGTGTGCGTGTGTGCGTGTGCGTATATGTGTGTCTGTGTGTGTGCATGCATGCGTGTGTGGCCTGGGTGCACCCATGCAGTGAGGACACCCCTCCACTGTGTATGAAGGCTCAAGGCCCCCAGGCTTCACAAATTCACTTCATTTGTCATGGACTCCTGCTGCTGCTGTGGGCCGTTGCTGCACCAGCTGTTCTGCTGAGGTGATGCTTGCACTCAAACGGGCCATTTCCTATTTCTCTGTTAGGCTGTGTCTTCAGCTGTTTTTGTAGCACACATTTTCAGAATAGTGTGCTATCCTTAAGCCAAGGAGCTGCAATGGTGACTGCAGTTACTGAGGAGATAAATAATTAAGGAGTTCCTCCAATGGAACATTTTGTGACAGGGGTAGAATCCACTGTGAAAACTGTAGAGATTTCAATGTCTTGTTACTATAGAGTCTTTACTGATAAACATGTCAGGTTGACTGTGTATGTTCAGTTTACAGAGAGATGTCTGTGTGCTACAGTTAAAATCCCACGGTGTATTTCAACAGTTCTGACATGAACTCTGAATACAGAAGAAAAAAACCAGCAAAAGAAGTGCCAGAGTTATGACATCTACAACCTAAACAGTAGTTACACACAGGGATGATGCTATTATTGTTTTTCAATTGGATGAACATGGAATCTGCTGAAATTATATTCTTAAACATACCATAACATGGATTTAAAGTAATGTTATAAATGTATATGTGTGCAAAGGCAAAATATAATTATTTTAGACAGCAATTCATGCTATTTAACAGAAAGGAATAAATTTCTGTCTGACCTTTGCTTTGAGCTGTGCCAAATCAGCAAGTCCTACTGGAAAGAACACCAGTGAGGCTCCAAGCTTGGAGTGCAAACATGTTCCTGTGGAACGGGGTCCACCAGCAGGTGGGCAGCTGAGAACTCTCTGAGGACCCGAGGACACCAGCCCTGCCCTGCTCCCACACGCAAACCAAAGACCTTATGCTTGTGTTACATATTTAATGGCTGTTTTCCCCCTTTATCACCATGAATCCAAATTCCCTACTTTGATTCCCTTTGTAGGAGGGGTCTGGTGGAGCAAAATGAAAAAAATAGAGAAGAGAAATGCAAAATGAATATGATTTTACTTACATTATGTATGATATACTGTAAGTTACATCCAAGTAAATAGTTTAACCTGTAAATGAGATGACAGACTATTAAATATTGAAATCTCAACAGGTGTCTGTGGCTGATGCCTGCTGCTGACTGTGTGATGAGGCAAATATGTAAAACAGCATTTACATATTCATGAGCTGGGACCCGCCTCTACAAAGCACAGGACAGGGCTGCTTTCAGCTCAAACTGAAGCTGAAACCGTCCGTCTGATTGAGCTGCACCTCTGATTGGAGAACACACTTTGAAACTATCCTTACGCATCAAGATACAATGTGTTCTTCTAGTGTTAAATTTAAAGCACAGCTGTCCTGTTCACTTTAGTTTGGCAGGTGTTTTTGACTTTGACAAACAGAGCAATGAATGAAACACAAAACCACAGTGTGACCTGGCAGTATTTCACGCTTATGTCAGTCATCACTACTGACGACTGACTCAGTAACTGACGAAAGCCCTAATTCCTGCCGGAGGATGCTCTGGGTGTGAACCTGTGATTGTGATTCCTGTTTCTGCCCTGGAGGAAGCTACACGACCCACCAAGATAAGATGACCAAAATGCAGAAAGGTCAGCCAGGTGCTCTGTGCTGGACAGAGTGCCAACAGAATAAAAACACTGAAAGCAAAGTGACATTAATGTAAAGAGACCGCAACATTTAGCAGCGTAACAGCAGAGCACAGCAGCAGAAACACCAGGGGCTGCGTGTGTCTCTGTCACTAGTCTGATCACCTTCCCTTTATCTCAGAGATCACTCTCTGAGGGCCAAAGGTCATGTTGCCCATACAAAAAGAGAAAGGGAGAAATAAATGAGCGTGCGCATTTGTGTTCTATGTGTGTATGCGCACATGTGTGTGTGTGTGTGTGTGCTATGTGTGTGTATTGCTATATGTGTGTACTGGTCTGTGTGTGTGTGTGTGTGTGTGTTTGTGGGTGTGCTATGTGTGTGTATTGCTGTATGTGTGTACTGGTCTGTGTGTGTGTTTGTGGGTGTGCATAAAGTGGGGCACAGACTTGCAGGGTCTCCTCTCCCTGCTGGCTCCTCTCCTGCAGTGCTCAGTGTGGGAGCTCTCCCTGGTCCTGAAGGAGGCAGGAGTGAATCGCTGCTCCTAAGTCTGCAGCACAGTGCAGGAATCTAACCTTTCCAGGTGCCTTCAGCTCCTGACAGCTGATCCAGGACCAGCTTATCCAGCACTTATGCCAATCCACAGCACAGCCACCAGTGTGAAGAGAGCGTAATGGTCTATCATTAGCTGAGTTTGTTTCCTGGAAGCTGCCGGCATCCTGGAGTGTAATGTGGGCCCTGTACAGACGCAGAGCTTGGGAGATGAAGACAGACAAGCCCACAGCAGAAAAAAGATCATTAAAGGTGCTTTCACCACAGATACAGCACAGAGCAGCAGCACTAATCAGGAATTCGCTGGGCTACACAGAGAAAAATTCACACACACCTCTTCTCAAGCAAATGAGTATTCTGGGGTAGGACACCTCTGAGCTCAGTGCTGGTGATGGGAACAGAGCACTGATCAGTGGTAAATGAGAGCAGGGTGACACAGAATCCCATTAAGATAACCTTCTTCCTTCTGTTAACCTTACATACACAGTGAATGAGGGTCAGGCGTTTTCAGGCTAAACCTCCCTGCTTAAAAAGTGATGAGAATAAAATACTGACTATAGTGCTGGTGTTACTTCCCCAGGTGTTGAGCCCAGTACAGACTGAGAACATGAATCAGGAGCACGTCAGGCAATGATGTAGACCTATGTAACACTGTAACACTGCATTACATCTCAGTGTGTAATGCTGTAACACTGCATTACATCTCAGTGTGTAATGCTGTAACACTGCATTAGGTCTCACACCGTTGTGCTGATCTCATCCCTAGCTGCCAGGGGTCTGATTCAACGAACTAACTTCTCTAAATGTGCTATTTTACTGCAGCTGTCAAAATAAAAATATATTGCAAAGATTTCATTTAATGGGCTGCAGAGCAAAACTGGAAGAAGCCACAAGGAGTACCCTCTGGCTTTCTCATGTGATCTTTAACATTCTAAACTGCAGTTTTATTCTCAGAGATAGTTACAGTATTATAATAATTACTCATCATATAACAAAATGATATGAGTGTCATCATCTTAGCCAATATGTCAGTAGAGACAGCCTGTCATCTGTTTCCTGTCTCTGACTCAGGGACTGATGCAGCATGTGATGCCCAGATTTAGAGGTCAGGAGAAATCATTACGCAGCAAAAAGCAAAAACAGAAAGGGTACAATTCCTGTCTTTGATAGGACAGTAAGGCCTCATTAACCCCACTGTGGGTAGGGCTAGTGTGTGTTGACACAATCATAGAGGTTTCACCTGGAAGTTTTGATTGGTAGGTCAGTGATTGACAGACACTGCAAAATGGTGTTAAGGCCCTTCATGGAGGTGGTATTGTAATAAAAGATTAAGTATGATTTGTGATTTGTACACCAAGGAGAAATCAAGGGAGACCAGCCTGGGGATCTCAAATGACCCCCATCCCCCCGTCCCCCTGCAGTCTGTTGGTCTTCCTGTTGTGCCAGGTCCACCCTCACTTTGCTCATCACAAGCATGTCTCTTAAAGAGAGCAGATGGCAGCTGTTAGCAGCAGTACTAATGGTCCATGAGAGAGTTCATTAGCACTGTTAAGAAGAGGATGAGGATACTGGTGTTGGTCTTTTATTCACAGGGGATTAATTACTAAGTATTTGATTTGTCCCAAAGTAAGGGAGAAATGTAGTGTTTGGATGTTTATGGTGCAAGCACTCTCATAGACTGGGATTCTGAACAGACACTATGAGCACTGAGGTGTAACCCTCTCCAACATTCCCAGTTCTTTTTGAGTTGCATACATTCTGTTGAACTATTTGTGACGGCAATATGTAGCGAAGGGAGAGAGCAGTCACCCCACCCAGCCTCGAACCCAGGTCTACGGGGTACCAAAGCTGCAGCTTGACCGCAACACCAAAGAGCCAGGCTCCTTGGTATGGCAGTCAGAGTGCATACTCAACCGTAGTGACGGCACTCCGTCACACTGCCCTCCCCTTTGGGAAGCGCGCCCGTGCACTTCACGCAAAGAGGCATCCCTTGCACATTCCCCCACCGTACTTCTCCCATCCCAGGGTGCCCCACTCACTTGTGCTTCACCCATCTCTGGGGTCCCTCACACCAGGGTCAACCTAACCTGGGGGTCCCTCATACGGCTCACACACCGGGCACGCCTCCGATGGCCTCGCGGCCAGCCATCCCACTTCGCACGGCATATGTAGCGAAGGGAGAGACCAGTCACCCCACCCGGCCTCGAACCCGGGTCTACGGGGTACCAAAGCTGCTTATTTTATTGATCATAAAAGTAGTCTGAATACACACCCACATGCACCAGCATATGTGTGTGTGTGTGTATGTGTGTGTGTGTGTGTGTGTAGCAGAGTCAGAAACTGGTAACTCCACTTGGCATTCTAAATTTAGCCTAAGGGGTATTCCTTGGTTTTATCCCTCATCGTGCACAGTGTTTCAGACAGCTGCTGGCCGGTGGGCGCTGTCTCACAGATACGGGAGAGCGTTTCAGTCTATGAACGCTGTGTGTAAGTGTGTTTGTGAAGCACTCTTCAGAAAATGTGAGGTATGAATATATGACTGCAGATTGGAACGAACCATCAATGTCAATGTGGCATTCACATCATATATCAGTGTATTTTCATATCTGAGGGTGCTGTTTTCTTAATATTTTGTCAAAAAAACAACCGTGAGCACATATTGCCAGATGGCTAATTAGTTCTATGGCTAGCAAGCAGGTTCTCAGCTGTCTTAATATTAGCTGCATGGCTAATGAGTGGGTTTTTTCACTGGCTAATGTTTGCTGTGTGGCTGATGAAGGTTTTTTTTTTAACCCTTCTGCAGCATGAAAAGTGCGGCTTCCTGTGTATCCTATCCTTACATACTTGTCTCTATTGTCTAATATATGTATATCTTCCTCTGCAATAGACCAGTAACATGTGCAAACTGCACTAAATGGAAAAAAGGAAGCCAAACACGCAAACACACGCAACACACGCACCCCCCACACACACACACACACACACACACACACACACACACACACACACACACACACACACACACACCCCTTCACACATGCACGCACAAACACGTTCATGGACACGCCCATGCTTACACACATTATGTGCACACATTCACAGACACGGAAAATAAGTATGTTGATATAAAAAGCCAAGAAAATTGTCTGCTTGTTGAGATGGGCTGTCTGCTGAAGTGATGTCATTTTATGGGAATGTGCTGATAGTCTCAGTCTGCTCTTCATGGTGAACTCTGGATGAGTAACCATCTCCAGGCAAGACACTAATGTGCAACAGTCAAACTCCAGCACCGTCCCAAACTGCAGCACTGAAACTGCAGCACTGAAACTGCAGCGCTGTCCCAAACTGCAGCACCGTCCCAAACTGCAGCACTCAAACTGTAGCACCATCCCAAACTGCAGCACCGTCCCAAACTGCAGCACTGAAACTGCAGCGCTGTCCCAAACTGCAGCACCCAAACTGCAGCACCGTCCCAAACTGCAGCACCCAAACTGCAGCACCGTCCCAAACTGCAGCACTCAAACTGCAGCACCATCCCAAACTGCAGCACCGTCCCAAACTGCAGCACTCAAACTGCAGCACCATCCCAAACTGCAGCACTCAAACTGCAGCACCATCCCAAACTGCAGCACCGTCCCAAACTGCAGCACTCAAACTGCAACACCGTCCCAAACTGCAGCACTCAAACTGCAGCACTCAAACTGCAGCACCGTCCCAAACTGCAGCACTCAAACTGCAGCACCGTCCCAAACTGCAGCACTCAAACTGCAGCACCGTCCCAAACTGCAGCACCATCCCAAACTGCAGCACTCAAACTGCAGCACCGACCCAAACTGCAACCCAAACTGCAGCACCCAAACTGCAGCACCCAAACTGCAGCACATCAAACTGCAGCACCCAAACTGCAGCACCCAAAAACTGCAGCACTGCAGCACCCAAACTGCAGCACCATCCCAAACTGCAGCACTCAAACTGCAGCACCGTCCCAAACTGCAGCACTCAAACTGCAGCACTCAAACTGCAGCACCGTCCCAAACTGCAGCACCCAAACTGCAGCACTCAAACTGCAGCACCGTCCCAAACTGCAGCACTCAAACTGCAACACTCAAACTGCAGCACCGTCCCAAACTGCAGCACTGTCCCAAACTGCAGCACTCAAACTGCAGCACCATCCCAAACTGCAGCACTGTCCCAAACTGCAGCACTCAAACTGCAGCACCATCCCAAACTGCAGCACCGTCCCAAACTGCAGCACCCAAACTGCAGCACTCAAACTGCAGCACCGTCCCAAACTGCAGCACTCAAACTGCAGCACCGTCCCAAACTGCAGCACCATCCCAAACTGCAGCACCATAACCCTACAGTCCCTGCAACTCCTCTTTATAAGGCCTCACTGACATTTTGATCCCTTCAGCTCAGATGTAAAGAAGGAATTGGGGCTCCAAGGCACACTGCTGAACTTATTGTGAACCTTTTCTGAAATGCAAAATTACACCATTTATCTCCTGCCTTAAATTGCAGGCACTCTAATCCCTCAAGAAGCAATGCCACCTCTTACACACCAGAGCTGTTACGATTCAGTAAAGTGTTCCTAAAACTGGCTGGTGAACAGCTTCTTACCAACACTTGTTTCACCTTTTAAATGTTTGTCTTTTTGCCTTTTTTGTTTTTAGTGAAAACATATTTGAGCAAAAATTGCTGTCATTCATATATAATGATTTAAGTTCCAACAGACTGCAGGCACAGAGAAATGACCATGATCCTCTTTTAATGGCTCTTAATGAATAGGGACAGACAAATTCACTTAATCTGGTTGCTCTACTCATGGTGTTAATCAGAAGTGGTTAACAGAGCATTTAAACACCTTCTTTTAATGGAGGAAGTTATCTTTCCTGAGTGAGTTCTGCTTGCCATTTTAGAGTTTGCAGCTCAAGGGGAGGGCATCTCAACTCCAGCTGCTTTCATGTTCCAGCTCTTAGGGAGGTATAAGGTTTCAAAACTGCTATAAACAGCTGAATCAGTCTTACCACACAGTCAGAACTTGCTGACATTTCTGTCCCTGAAAATCCCACCAACGAGAAAGTACTGACGGAATTATGGAACAAGTCTACTGTGACAAATAATAGCACTCACTAGAGCCTCAGACAGCAATCTCTAAGACTGTCACAGAAATACAAACAGGAATGATGGAGAACTGTGTCTTTGATTTAAGGAGGCCAGACATTATTAATCGCTTCCTGTGTGGCTGCTTTGTCATGCACTGTAGCAGTAAACATTACAATGTGCATTTTTCAAAGAGTGACAGCAGTAATGCAAATAGGCCAAACTGATGGATATAACTCTTCACTCTTCAGGCATGTTTAGACCATTACTCTGTACACTATTACTCTGAAAGACCAATCCTGGCCTCTTCATTTAGATTGATTGTTAATGTCTGAGTGTCTCCCACCCACTGAGGCATTTTATTCATCCACTGTCTCAGAGCCTGTTTCCTATTGGCCATTTACCCTTCCCTGTGCTGCGGTTGCCATGATCTCTCTTCCTCTCTGCTGTTTAAATCTTGTTATTTTACAAAAATGGCAGTTGCTGGAATCTCACAGAGGAAGCTGTTTTAGCCATACCAAACAGAGGAAGAACAATCCTCCCGTTTAAGCAAAGATGACATAGGAAAAACTGTCAAGTGCAGCTGAGCATATATGTGATATGTCTGGACCTGCAGTTCAGCCAGCTTTGTTTCAGCATTTTGCATTAGGGCATTTTAGCACTTGAACCTAAACAATCAGTGCATTCTATTCCACTGGCACTGTTTCATGGCTGGTATTTAAGGTCACCATATACACGCATTGAGTAAAGTATAATTGCAACTCACAGGAAGTGAAACTACAGTGCAGTCTGCTTATCAGAATCACACACCTCCAGGATGATTTGATTCTTTGTAAGCAATTAGTCTTAACATCAAAAGTACACAAGAATGGATGCAATTAATTATCATGTTTTTAAAAACATTTTTGAATTATTCAGTTGAGAAATGTACAGTCCTTTTATGCATTTTTAAAAAAAAAAATTATACAATCCTTTATAATTATTCATTTAACTCATGAATTATTTGACTGTCTCCATGATAACTACTGCTGTGTCGGTAACAAAAGCACCACAATCAATCACAGGTGCTTTGTCATTTTCGGTTCACTCTCTCTCTTTCTCTTTCTCTCTTACAGATGCTTCTCCAGTCTTTCAGAACCCCAGCCAGTGCTGCAGAAAGCCCCACTCCTCAGCTGCTCTGCTCCCTCTCTTCTCATGACTATTGTTCTAATGACTGTTGTTCTCATGACTACTGTTCTAATGACTGTTGTTCTAATGACTACTGTTCTAATGACTGTTGTTCTAATGACTACTGTTCTCATGATTATTGTTCTAATGACTGTTGTTCTAATGACTACTGTTCTCATGATTATTGTTCTAATGACTGTTGTTCTAATGACTACTGTTCTCATGACTACTGTTCTAATGACTACTGTTCTAATGATTATTGTTCTAATGACTACTGTTCTCATGATTATTGTTCTAATGACTGTTGTTCTAATGACTACTGTTCTCATGACTATTGTTCTAATGACTACTGTTCTAATGACTACTGTTCTAATGACTACTGTTCTCATGATTATTGTTCTAATGACTTTCTCTCATGACTTTTGTTCTTGTGACTATTGAAGAACTCAAGAGGGCACCATTTTCATCTGTTAACAATGTATTTCTTTTTCCCGGGATCGCCTGCAAATGGGACTCAAGCAATTAGCCAAACTGCACGTCTTTTTCTCAAAATATTTTCAGTGCAAAGTGCTTCAAGAGATACAAGATTCACTGCACTGAGATGGCTTTCTTTCTGTAGCTTTTATTATTAAGCACCATGCCAGTCATTTCACTTGTTTTTGATCTGTTACATCAGTTATTATAAGGAAAGAAGGGCTGTGTGCCTCCAGGCTCACAGTCAGGCTGTGGAGTTTGGTTGTGTTTGCTAAGGACAGATCTGGGAGAAAATGACTGGGCATGTATTTTTAGCGCTGCTTTTACTGCCACTGGAAGTGTCAAGCAGTAATAAAAGATCATAAATACCTTCAGATCAAAGAGGAGTTTGCCTATATCATTGCTGCCTTATGAATAATTCCTTTGCTATCCTCTCTACTTCAGCACCCACTGCCAGGCTTTCATAGGTAACCTTGGTTCTGTCCTCCATTTCATTTGAAAACAAAGCTGAAAAGGGTTGAATGCATCATTTATTTTTGCTAAATATCTTACTCAGCAGATTTTTTCCTCATTTATTTCTTTTCAATTAAGCCACTATCGGTGAAAGGTCCATTCAGCACAGCAGAGAACTGCAGATGCAACTGGAAACAAATCCACAGCAGGGCTGTGAAAATCTGAGCTCTGACCGAATACCCACCAGTCTCAGAGGAAGTGCTCGAATTGTGAGCAACAATGAAAAACAAAAGGCTTTTAGCTAAGAGGTGATACACTCTTCTGCTGTTGTGATTGGTCAGCTCAACCATCATGACTCTGCCATGTGGAGAGATTCATTGACCAAGAACATCCTTCTCTTTATTATATTTGTTGCTGATGTTCATCATTCATCAAAGCTCTGTGGTTACACTAACTGGCACTTAGCCTGTTAAAATGCATGACACAACAGATTAGAAATACATGAGGGAAAAATACTGGTATGACCCAAATCAAAACCGTCTATCCTTTGAGCTTATCCTCCCGTTTATGCGTAGAATGCTGTAGCCTCTTTAACTGGTTGTGTAATGGTTTTATAAATTACTTTTGTTTTGTAAATGCCAAGACCCAAAAGGTACATTACTGTCACTTAGCAGTTGTTCTTATCCAGAGCAACTTACATAAGTTACAGTTTTTACCTGCTATACACTTATACAGCTGGATATTTACTGAGGCAATTCTGGGTTAAGTACCTTGTCCAAGGGTGCAGCAGCAGTGCCCCAGCAGGGAATCAAACCAGCAACCTTTCAGTTACAACCCCTGCTCCTTACTGCTATACTACACTGCCACCCAAACATTTCAATCACTATGCCAGTTTACATTTCCATTGCTGATGAGGGTTCATTTCGGGTTATTTCCAGTGGGGGTCACTTTTTTAATGTGTAGCATTGTAGAATCCCTGGGAAAACCCCAGACGTCAGCCTTCACATTCACAAACCTCTCAACATTCTCGCTACAATGAACCAGAGGCATCCATACTTTTCTAGTATATTTTCAGGCCACAGATGCATCGCCCAACAAGGCTGACTGAAAAAGGGTCAACATATCCCAAATACATCTGACGTTACCTGGGTATTTTCACTTTTGATTGGCATCCATAACCAGCAAGGAGCTGAGCAATTAGCCTCATTAGCAGCAACATAAAGCTGAGAATGACAGCCTGATTACTGCGCCATTCCTACATGTTCTAATTAAGCCACAAAAAATCAGTGGAGACATTCAGTGAACGTTTGAGTAATTTCAGATAATTAATAGATACATAAATAAATAACTTGCAGGGCGAGTCCCAGCCAGTGAAAGACCGTACCGATGCTTATCACAGGATGCGGTGGAATGTGTCAGAGCAGCACAGGAAGTGACAAACGCAGTGAAAATGGTGTGACACGTGGCCCTAGAAGTGAGCAGAGTTTACACCTGTATTAGTCAAGAGACAACTGCCCCTCTGTGAGAGAGCTGGGACTCTCTCCAGATCAGGTGACCTGTACTCGCGTCTTAGCGGATGAAGTAGGAACAGGCAGAATTAAGACATAGAATGGTACAGACCTGTTAGTAATGGCTACCACCGTGCTCTCCTCATAGACCAGAGCAGACCTATTGTAAACGGTCCTGTCATAAGTGACCTGGGTGCTTATTGGAGGAGCATGAGAGGGACTTACTATGGTGAGTTCTACTTCCTGTGTGTGTGTGTCCCTCTGTAACCTGCTGTGTCCCTCTGTGACTCTCTGTGTCCCTCTGTGACTCTTTGTGTCCCTCTGTGACTCTCTGTGTCCCTCTGTAACCTGCTGTGTCCCTCTGTGACTCTCTGTGTGTCACATGTTTGGGCCCTGCTTTGGTTGGGATGGGTCTGAAATCTGTTAATATGCGAATCTTCCCATTGAGAAAGCAACAGCTTTTCCTATCCCCCAACTAAAAATAAACAAACAGACGGATATTGCCTCAGATGGGCTGCTGTCACACTTCACACAGACACCCTTCAGCTCTGACTCACTGACAAACATGAGCAAATGCGCACACATTGTGTCCCATCCTGCCACCTGCAGATCAGGCCAACGCTGTCAGATATGCCATTCATGAGAGAGCAGTACTGGCCTTATGGAGTCATTACGCGTGGCTATTAACTGTTAACACTTCACAGTACAGTACATAGTGCAATATCACGGTAAAAAATGCAAAAATACAAAGAATATATCTGACCACCCAGTTACCTGCTTGCTTGCTTGATTATTATTATTATTATTATTATTATTATTTTCATGATAGAGATTACTGTCCAACTACCTTTTTGGTGAAAGTACAAGCAAGACATTTTATCCAAAACGCCAAACCTTGCACTATTAATTTTTGTCTTGGAAAAAAGATGCATCTGACTTCATGTTGATATCCTATTATACTGTAGACTGCTGCTAGCTGTGGCACCTTCTCACACATCAGTGAGCTGTACATATTGAGTGTCTTTGGTAGGGCTGGCTGCTCTCAATCTAGGAGTCTTACTGGTGTCATGGTTACTAATGTTATTATCGACATGACGTATCCGCTAGGCTGATTAATGAGTTCCCATGAGGCACTATTTGTAAGTATGCAGCCGAACTCCAATGATGGGTCTCTCCAGCCAGCCTATCAGCAGACACAGGAAGCACACAGAACCAGCTTCAAACTAGCGTACATTACAATCCTACTTGTGTTTGCTGTCTTGCATTGAACCACATTTTGAAAGTTTACATTAAATTCTGTTCTGAAACCATGCATTCTGCTTTCCCACACAGAGTCTGCAGTGAGGAGACCTTTTCCATCCGAGCAGAAGCAGAGGTCAGCTCTCAGATGGAGTTTGCAGGATGCTGATTGGACAGCCCCAGGTTCAGTGTAAGTTAAGAGGGCATGGAACAGCATCACATGAAGATGAAACATGACTTTTAATTGTTGCTGGTGATACTGCAGTGTTTTTAATGACTGCAGCATGCTGGGGGCTCTGGCCCACCCACCCCTACCCATCCCTGCGATACGTTTGGCTGTGTGGTCTCACTCACTGGGCAGCAGGGCGCAGCCTGCTGAGCCACAGGTCATTTCCTTTTTTCATTTTTCTTCCTCATTTGGAGTTTGGCAGTTAACTAAAATCACTGAATAATGATGTGAAAGAAACTGAAAAAGTCAAAAAATGACTGCGGTTCACATTACTCACACGGTATGAGTTCAGCACACAGTAGGAGTAAGTCAGTCTGGATGAAAGGTTTCCTCCTGTGAAAATGTGAATCACTGCAATGGGATCACTTCATTTGCCCCAAGAGGCAGTACCTGTGCCTGAGTCTGCCTGGGTCAGAGTGTGGGTCAGAGCCTGGGTTAGGGTGTGGGTCAGTGCCTGGATCAGTCCCTGGGGCAGTGCCTGGGTCAGAGCGTGGGTCAGAGCGTGGGTCAGTGCGTGGGTCAGTACGTGGGTCAGTGCCTGGGTCAGTGCCTGGGTCAGAGCATGGGTCAGTGCCTGAGTCATTCCGTGGGTCAGAGCGTGGGTCAGAGCGTGGGTCAGAGCGTGGGTCAGTGCCTGGGTCAGTACCTGGGTCAGTACCTGGGTCAGAGCGTGGGTCAGTGCCTCTAGAGCCTTCCCTGACCCCCTTTCCCTTTAGGGCCATACAGTCCCTTTCCATCTTGACCAATATCACCTGGTCTGAATTACTTTCAGACACACACGCACACACAGACACACACACACACACACACACACACACACACACACACACATTCCTGCCCCCGTTCCTCAGCAGAGCTAGTAAAGTTACCATTCTCTACTTCTCATTGTTGTAAAGCTGTAACTAAAAAAAATTATGTATAAATTAGTTTTTCCCATAAAATAGGCAATACTATGAGTGCATACTAATGTAAGATGTCACATTTGATATACACATTGTGATAGAGACATGCAGTAAATGACACAAGTAAAGCCTCTTCCATCAAGTCTTTCGGTAATTGATTATTTCACCCTTACCATGGCCCACAGTGACAGGGCAGGACAGCTGGAGGCTACAGCCCACAGAGCCGATGCAGCCACAGACTGCAACGCATGACCAGCTCATCCGCAGCGGTCCAGCCATTTACACAGTGCCTGGGACTTTCCTCTGAGACACTGTCAGTTCTTTCAAAATATGGCTCAGCGGAGCTTGAAAAAGTCTTTAATGAGAGCAAAATGAACTTCAGGGAGAGGGTTTAGTTAGATGCACAAAGTGTCTGAGGTAAATGGCCCTTCGCAGGGCCTGTCCAACCATACAGTATCCCTGGGGTTTATCTCTGAGCTGCTCCAGGTGCTCTTAACCCGCTGCTTAGTCAGCCTAGGAAAGCTCCTGCATCACTCCAAGGGGAGAGACTCCTCTCCAAAGCAAACATCAGCAGGAATCTTTCCAAAAGTCTGTGGAATGGCTGTTTTGAACTATTTGCAAACTCATTATCGCAAACAGAAAAATGGGCCATCATCCTGCAGACCATAACGGAGAATAACGACACAGCAGCAAAGAGTGGAGAGGCAGGAGCACCGGGGATAAACCCTGAGAGACACACAGCGCAAGATCAAAAGGGAATGTTCTCCTGACTCAAACAGCTATGCAGTAAAAATGCTTCACTGTGTGGAGAGTGCCAACACTTTCCTATGGTGTAGAGTCCTGAATGAAAGAAATTAATAACCCCAAAGCTGCATCTCACCTGACCCCCCACCCCCACCCATCGCCTGCAAATGAGCAGCAACACAAACACGGACTCCTCCTTACTAATAAACATTTTACTTCTCTCCATCATTCCTTTTTCCTCATTTTTACAGTCTTATACCTGTACATTGCTTCTCGTAATTATTTCTGTAAAGTTGTGCATTTTGGTGGGAGGGTAGCAGCTGGAGGCTCACAGGGAGAGGGTACAGGAGAGGTCTGTGTGCTGGAAATAGAGTCTGGAGGGTGGGAGCAGAGTCTTGATGGCAGAACCCATGTAATATATGTCTAAAGGTGCATACATAAAGGAAGAAATAATATTTCACCATATCATAGCTGAGATTATTTCTGATGTCTGTTATTAAGTCCTGGACCTTCCTGAGTGTGGAAATCATTTCTGTTCACAAACTGGCTTTAAGGCATCTCTTTACTTCTCTGTTTTGCCTCTCTTGTTTGCTGTAGTACGTTAAAAAGTACCAACAAATGTCTTCGTTGGAGACAGCAGAAAGCAACAAAGAGCACATGGACTGATTGATGTTTTCTTTCCATATCTTCCTCAAGATCATGAAACATTTCTTTCGTGTTCCCCAATCTAATGCAGAGTCCTCACACAGAGCATCTCCAACTGACACTTTTTGGATGACCGAAGGAGGAACACTCCTCCAGGCAAAACCACTGTAATCTCTGCTAACTTTTCTTTTTTCATTCTGTAAGCACAGTAAAGCTATTAAAGCTGAGATCATTCAGCCATTGTCTCGTTTTGTTTTTATGTGTCTCTCAGCCTGTCAGCATAGTTTAGGGTTTTACCTGCACACAGCCCTGACTACCCCTCCATTCAGCCTGACACCAAATTCACAAGTTGCAAGTTTGAAATAGGAAAACATACAACCGTAATATAAATTTGATATAATACTGTTATATAGTATTTCTAGTTTTTAAGTCATGAAGCAAAATAAAAGCTTTTCAAAATGTACAGAGAAGGGAAACAAGACTGGTTACACTGATCAAACTGTTAAGCCACAAAGAGAGACTGAAGACAATCTATTTTTCACACATACACACACTATAAAGAACCAGAAAATAAAACAGAATAGCCTTCTGTTACAGTGGCACTGCCCCAACGCCCGTCCTGCAGACTCTGCTGTTACAGTGGCACTGCCCTAACGCCCGTCCTGCAGACTCTGCTGTTACAGTGACACTGCCCAACGCCCGTCCTGCAGACTCTGCTGTTACAGTGACACTGCCCTAAAGCCCGTCCTGCAGACTCTGCTGTTACAGTGACACTGCCCTAAAGCCCGTCCTGCAGACTCTGCTGTTACAGTAGCACTGCCCTAATGCCCGTCCTGCAGGCCTGACTTTTATAGCCGCCGTTATTTCTGTGGGCTGTTTTGTTAGGTTTGTTAGGTTGTGCTTCTGTGCTCACCCTCCTCGCGGGACCTCTGGATGAAGGCGTCCACGCCGCTCTCGCCGTAGTTGCCCTCGGATGCCACGGTGGACACGTAGGTCCAGCGCATGGCCTTCACGATGTCCAGCATGGCCTGTGCCTGGTAGGTGTCCGGAGGCACCACCCGCGAGAAGAAGTCATAGCGGCTGTTATCACTCAACTCAGGCGCGGTGGAGGCGTAGCTCACCTGCGGGATCTGAGAGACGGAGGGAGGGAGAAGAGAGAAACGGAGGGAAGAGAGAGAAACGGAGGGCAGGAGAGGGAGGGAGGAGAGAGAAACGGAGGGCAGGAGAGGGAGGAAGGAGGGAGGAGAGAGAGATGGAGGGAGGGAGGAGGGGAAGACAGAGGTCAGAATATTTGGTGGGAGGGGTTTTTTGACTGACTGTGTGAATCGAGAGCAATCTACAACTTTCCCCACTGCCACTCAGCTATTGCACTTTAAGTCTCACATGCACACATGCACATGCGCGCACACGCACACACACACACACACACACACACACACACACACACACACACACACAAATAGTTTAACTTTATGCTTTATTCAGCAGCAATATGATCCTCAGGAAGGGATTATGTATGTTTTCATTTTTACATACAGCAACACTTCAATTTGAAAGCACATCAAGGTACAAGGTGATGCTGAAAGTTGATTGCAGGGTGCCATTCATGGTTAGATGTGCACAAAGTGATTAGATTTAGGCTGAAATATGTTCAATATACAGAAGCTGTGGCCTCCTTTGACCACGATGACACATTTGGAGTAGCGTGACGAGCCTTCTCCTAGTTAGCGGGACATGAAATGAGCATACAGCACTGAACAGCCCACTTACCAATCAGTGAGTGCAGCAACCCCATGGGGAGATTAATAAGGTTAATACAACACTGTAAGAGCTGCAGCACAAGGGTGTGAGTCAGGTCTGCACCTGCTACGGCATGTGTTACAATCAATATCAGTTACATGCGCGTGCGTGTGTGTATATATGCATATGTATCTGTATGTACACGTGTGTGAATGTGTGTGTATGGGTATTCATGCATGCGTGTGTGTGTGAGAGAGGGTCTGAAAAAACTCAAATCAGTCTAGGAATATTACTTATTGGGAAAAATTAATCAAAACCATGTGCCCCAGAATTCACACTGAATTGCCTTTCAGAGCTCTGGAGATTGATCACCCTTAATAATTCATTTCAGTTCTTGCCTGCATGTGCTATTAGAGATTTAAGGCAAGCAGCAGAGCAGGTTGAGGAAGAATCGTCACAGCCAGAATTAACACAGGCTAAGAGTGTCAGTCCTGCAAAATTGTCTCAAAAGTGTTTCCTACTAAACTATAAAATAAAATAAAATAAAATAAAAAAACAAACAGTACTCTAATGATTTAACGCACTCGTTAGCTCTACCAGCTAACTTGTACCTTGTCTGGCCAACCACTGAAACCTTATTATTACCATCCTGCACTGTGCTGCAGCCACATATATATCATATCAAACCCCCACACACACTGACCCCCATCGGAAGTGGGAGTGAGTGAGTGAGTGTGAGTGAGTGAGTATGCGTGCGTGAGTGTGCGTGCGTGTGTGTGTGTCAGGGGGATAGCAATTGGCCTGAGGGTATGTTAGTATTTGGGATTCAGTGAGGATACTAGTGAGGAGTTAGCATGAGAGTGGTCTGGGCTTGAAGAGTTACACCATGAGATGTGTGATGGGTGTGTGTTTCATTAAAACTATGTGCAATCAATGATATGGTCAAAAAGCACTTCTGTAAACCTTCACTGTTCAATAGTACAGACGCCAGGCAAGAGATGCATAAAGTAATACAATCTACATCATTTACTACTGCTGTCTGAGGCATGTCCAGCACGCTTCCATTCTGTGACACAGTGACATGACTCTTCTCTCCAATCACACATCGCAGAAGAGGACAAAGTGATGGTTGCATAGAAGTGATGTCACCAAAAGCCTTCAACAGCGTAACTGGCTTCCAGGGAGAGCATCAGAAAGGGACTGTATGCTGACTGTATATACAACTTTATTAGAAAAACAAATTCATTTTATTTTGGATGTTTTATCATAGACAGGCACTGTTAGCCAATGTATATATACACTGAGATGGCAGTAACTGGATGAGCTTCATTATCCAGCATAGTGTGAGCTTATGACTTACTGCTGTTTCAGGGCTTAAAATCCAAAAATGAGCAGATGTGACCTCAGACCCTGTGACTCTGAAAACGTGTTTCTGTTTTTGTTTATTCATTAGCCACTGTGGCCGTCTGGCCAGTCTGTGCAGCCAATGGTGGATTTTATCAGTTTCAGCTGTTTTGAACATGCCAGATTTCCTCTGCATCAGCTCTTCTCCTAACAGCAGTGTGGCAAAACGATAAGGTGGAGGGCTTGTAACCATAAGGCTGCTGGTTCAATTCCCCGTGGGAGTGCGGCTGTACCCTTGGGCAAGGTACTAAACCCAGAATTGCCTAAGTAAATATGCAGCTGTATAAATGGGTAACATATAAAAATTGTAACTTATGTAATTCTGGATGAAAGTGTCTGCTAAATGACAATAAAGTAAATAGCCTTTAACCACTAGTCCAAGAGGCTACATGCTGCGGCAAGACTTATGCATTCCGAGTTTCCCCAAAATACCTTCTGTCAATAAATGTCCATTTTAATCTACCTCAGTTACATAGTATAATTTTAACTACTGCAACATCTGTGGACATATGCGTACATAGATGCAGTATATTTTAAATTAAGCATATTCATTATATTTCATACAGTATTGATACATGTTACTTTTAAGTAATCAAATGACCATTTTAAAAGGTATGATAAAACAATGTTTGGCAGTGTTCTGAAATTCACTTTTTTGTTGCAAATTAGATTATTTTAAATTATTATTTAAATTATTTTTAAATTATTATTTAATAATTAAATAATCAGATTCAGGCAACAATGTACATCAGGAATGCCTCACCACATATACTTCTGCTGAGAAAGACTCAGCTGAAGATGTTGTTAACATGTCAGAGTTAATCACCATTTCAACACCATTTAAACACACTGGAACAGTAGCTTGTCATGTCTTCTCTAATGAAGCTTCTAACAGTGATCTATCAGTAGATAGATTTAAATAAAAAAATATTTAAAAACTTGAGTTGGTATTAGATTTCTGGAATGAATGCTGTGTAAAGAAGGTTGTTGAAAAGGTTGACTGACGTTTCTAATCTCAAACAAAAATTCCATCATAGTTAGTGTTGGTATTTTTACAATCGTTTTACAAAAAGCAACTCCAGGTTACCTACTCCACTAACATCAGCTGTACACAGCATAAACCATTTATATTGTTGAGGCCAGATGACTACATTAATATTTAACTCCTCTAAAGGCATTAAGATGTTGAGCTTTATTATCTGTTGCCTGTTAATGATCCCCCCAGAGCACTTTTCCAGGGGAAGGTTTTGCAAATGAGATGATGTTTCTTATACTTATATAATTAACTCTGTTTAAAATGTATTATAAGCACTTAAATAATTAATAAATTACTATTGATTTATTAAACATTAATTGTATTGAAAATATTAAAAGCCTATGGACATAGAAACAGAAACACAGGTTAACGCTGACCGCATTCTGTACGGAGTCACTCCTGACCTGACAGTTGGCAGGAAGGAGGCTGAATGTGATGTCACCTCCTCTGACGCGGAGCAGCAGATCTGCTTGGTGCTGCTTCTGTCCATGTGCTTTGCCGAGCAGCAGGACTACTGTGATCGTATCGCAGTGCAAGCAGGAGTACTTCCAGGTCACAGTGTCCTCTCTGAGATCAGCCTCTCAGCGTCAAACATGTGCCAGTTCACCTGTCTGAAATCTCACTGGCAGATATATTGAAAATATCAGAAAAGACAGTCTTAAAATGACGTTTTGACTTTATACTAGCATATTTAAGTATAGGATCATGTTTTTAGGTATTATCATGAACAATTGCGGTTTGGTCATTTGTTTTACTGTTAGTAGGCTTAAACCTTACAGTCATCACAAATAACATTGGATAATATCAGAAGTTCAGAGATATAAGCAGCATCCTCTATGATTAAGTAATTAATTACTTAAAAACAATAATGTACTTGTTAAGAGCATTAATTAAATATGAGGCATATAAAAGCGCAATTAGTGCAGAAGGATATCCTGCCCCTGGCAATGTTAAATTAATGCCTCTAATTACATTATGGCTGCAGAACTTTATCTTACTTTATTGCTATTCAAAATGGCCATGCCTTAATGACATGGATTATAGACTAATACCAATTTAGTCTTTTAAGGAAAGTACATCTTATGCCACTGCAGATGCTGCAGGGCTTCAGGAACGATCCCGGTTTTAAAGCTCTCCCTGTCTAAAATCATTCCATTTACCATTCAAATATTCTGCTATTGCATAGGAACGTTATTCCACATTTAGACAGAAACGTGATCGATTCCAACCCCGAATGGAGTTTCTACAAACCCAGACATAAAGAATAGAGATCTCATTTATATTCTGCAGGCCTCTGTTCTCCAGCCATTCCCAAGGTGATAGCCATTTTCTGCCAGACCTCATTCAAAAGCTGCATTTGAGCAGGAAGGGCCCCTCGGATGCCAGCCACCCTCTCTGGGAGGTGTTCTGTGCCGTGGCTGCAGCACTGAGCTGGATTTCAGCACCACAGGTCTCTCCCACGGCCAGTTTGATCTTTTGAAGGAAACATTTGCATATATTTGCATATTTGTTGGGAAAAGATTTAACATGTGGTTTGAGGCAAGGCTGCTAAAGTGATGGCACCATCATTATCTTTAGCATATGTGTTTGCTGACTGTGAAGTTCTGGACATGCATACATTTGCATGAATGAGAATCATTAATACGAAGCAGAACAGCAGATGATCCAGTTCTCGTTCATGTCTGGGTTCCCTGTACTCTCAGGCAGTCTCACTGACGTACAGGTCAATACAGAAGGAGAGGCTGTGATGACCAGCAAACACAACAGATAAATGTTGAATTTATTTTTAAATAATCTACAGGTCAGGCAGGAATTAAGTAGTATCTGAAAGCCGTAGCTAACCTCTGATTATCTAGCAAAAATATGGCATGTGTCCTGACCCCACTCACAGCTACTGTAATGTCATAAGGATGATGGTTTAGGTCCTGCTTCACCTCCTCCCTCAGTAGCAAAGACAGATACTGATGAAATGGTATAAAATAGCAGCAAAATGTCAATGGTGGCCTTTGCCCCCGTTCACATCAAAACAATGCGCCAGCACATAGCTGTTTCCTGTGCTGAAGAGGAGGGCATTCTGTACACTAAAGCAAGGTACACATTCATTATCATTATTTCATAGTCTGTAGCAGCAGGGACTGGCAGCTTCAGGAAACAAACAGGACAGTTTACACAGGACTTAAGCCTGATTTTTACATTGTTTGGAGTGCAGATCACTAAATGTGTGTTTACAGCATTTCTAGAAACACCACTCATTTGTCTCTGTGACGCTAATGCCATATGATATTTATTTGGAACACAATATTTCTTGGTGGAACATTAAATTCCATTAATGCCACAGAATCATTGCAGAGATACTTTGAGAGCTTAAGTAACATAGAAAGCAATTTATATATTTCAGTTATTAAAGCAATTTTAGTGCATAGTATTACATTCAGCTTTGAAAGACCAAACTTTGGATTTTTTCTGGCATTTTACTTTTAACATTTAGGCCTATTTTTTTATTTTCAGGTTAGCTCTTTCTGACACACATGCACACACGCACACATGCACACACACACTCACACACGCTTTCATTGACATATGAGGGCATTGTAAACAGTGTGAAAATCCCATCATTTACAGTATAGCTCTTATTCTCTTTCTGGAACCTTCAACATGATCTCCTTAAAATTCACCGCTTAAAAACAAACGCTCTACTGCCTTATCCCCAGCTCTGCAGGTACAGTTCGGAGCTCCTGACACAGAGATTTGGGAATTTCATACCCTGGGAACTGGCTGTGACTGCCACTGCTAAGAGGAACTGACACCAAGCAATCAAATGAGAATACAGTGCAGCTCAGAAAAACACCTCAGCTCAGTAATGCATCTAACATAATGCAGCTGCCAGCCTGTTTTCATTAAAGTTGTTCTGTTGTCCAACATTTTACTTCATATTAGCAAAATGTGTCAAAGTTAAAACAAAGTATTCAAACATTAGCACTTTTAATGGTTTCCTTTAAAGAGGTATAGTGTAGGCTAATTTGTGTTTTGCAGGTTTCTCCTTGAGTGCATTGACAGGGAAGAGTTTCACCGTGGGAGGCTTTTGACACTCAGATGAATAAAATTACACAGTTGCTGTAAGCAGTGTTATTAGCACATCTTATGCTATATTATCGTTGAAATATTTGATATTGAAAAAAGGCACTGTGTACGCAGGCAAACCGCAGGCATGGTCCTTTTCACCACTTTACACTTATTTGCTGAGCAGGCTAGCTTACAATGGGCATCATTTTTACATGGTCATCCAGGAAGGCAAAGTAATTCAGGTTAAATAACCTGTTCAATTGTACAACAGTACCATTTCATCCAGGACTAGAACCCTCAACCTTCTGTTCCATACAAGTTACTGTATGAAGACTGTAATATAAAAGACAAAGATTACAATGAATTGAAATACAGATGTGTGCATATTATGTCCAATTTCCTGTCTGCTCTCTGATACTGACACAGATAACAGCAAATTGCTTTGATAATGTCCTATGTGTGTGTCATACACACATCAGGTGTACAAGACATGGTGTGATGATTATGGCTGATGCGGTGAACAGCAAGCTGCGTCTCTGGGGATGAGGTCAGAGGGCATGAGGTCATAGTGGATATGATGTAATTCTGAATTACATCATGATTTAGCACACAGGAGGAGTTAGCAGTCCTGTCATTAATGCACCAATAAACCTTTGCAACTGCTCTGGCAGTAAAACAGAGCTACAGTATACAGCACAAAGCAACTACTCAGATTCCCCATGGAGCTGTAGGGGTGGCAGCAGGGGGTGTACGCTTACATGGCTTCTCCTCACAATAAGAGACGGAATGGCACTTAAGCAAATGGTGTACCACTTGCAAATGCAAATGCACCGAGAGGATTTCTCATAAAAGCTTTTTTTTTACTTACACTTGTCAAGAAAGGATATTTACTTGGAACTTACAACTGCAAAGAATTAAGCACTCTGGGGAGAGCAGAAGAGTTTGGAAATAAAACCACAGGGAAAGCTTTTAGAGGAACAAGCACATGCTAGGTCATGGTCACTTATGAGACTGTTTGACATGTCCAACCAAAGACATTCCCTGAGTTTCATTTTCTCAAAAATCCACCCTTAGTGCCTTTTTAGACACTGCAATGTCAGGAGGTTAGGTGGTGCGGAGGAGGATGCCAGCAGATCTAGAAGTTCTCCTTCCAATGCCTGAAAGTACAACTTATTAGAATACAAAGAGGCCAATTCTACAAGGCTCATTTCTGAAAAGAATTTAAAGCAGGGGCTATTTAGAATTTGACATTACAATCACCACTTCTAAATGTAGTGCAAGTAGAGACCAGCAGTGCAAGAATTTAATCACCTACTGCCAAAAATGAACTTTTTCAGCTTCCATTCAGATCATGAAGTAGGCAAGGTCCGATTGTGAGGCTCTGTCCACGAGTCTTCATTATTTTATTGTTTATATGCAGATCTTTATCATCCATTAACGTCTTTTTCTGTACAGCTAAACTATCTGCCTGTCTGACACAATCAGCTGATCCCCAACACAATTCTCTTATCTTTTGCCAGGATTACCATGACAACATGTACAGTCATGTACATCAAAGCAGAGAATGCACTTACTATATGCAGATGTGACTGCAAGTGTGTGTTGGCTGCACTGTGCCCATGTACCTCAGGGTAGCTTAAATACCAATCAGCCTACATTCTACACAACTTGGTTATCCATGCAGGATGAAGAAGTGTACAAGTTAGTTTTTTAATGAGCTCCTAGTAAAAACTGCAGTTTCTAATAAACTAAAATGCAATTTAATAGAAGTTAAAAGTTTTTGAAAACCCATATAATTTTTCCACATTCTGAAAGCCGATTTTCGAAGAAGATAGATTTAAGGTGCTCGTTTATTTTATTAATTGAAGCCAAAGAAACGTGTAATAAGAAACAATTTGCTGTTCATTTATTCTTCTCATTCATGAGAGAATGCCAATGAGACTCCAATATGGAAGGCTATATTATCATTTTTAAAATATATATGCATATTTAATGACATTTGCCATTTCATTCGGAATGAAGAGCAATTTAACTCCTTAACTTAACTATGCCACACCTAAGATTCACTATCCAGGAATCTCCAAAAACAAGGGTGAACCATGGTATCATACAAAAACAAAACAGGAAGATTCAAGTCATTAGGGCCTACTGTAGCCAAAAGTCTGGAGAGAGGAAAGAGAGTTGACTGTTCAGCACAGCCGTCTCTGGAGATGAGCTGACAGTGCAGAGTAAATGCAGATTCTCCCTGCGTGTCCAGACCTTTCCGTAAACTCTCCATCCCTCAAAGCTGACCTTAAGGCTTTGGTACCTGGTTCTGTTGAAAAATGACTGTGTTAGAAACACTCAGCCACCTCCTAAACCTCTATATGTAAACCACAGCTGCTGCTTAACATTGTCACAACACTGGAGCAATGCAGCGATAATGTTGTGAAAAGGTTTTCTCCCTTAGTCACTTATTCTCAATTCTGCTTCATCACCACCGTGTGGGGCGCTCCATTTGCTCACTCAGTGCGGTGAAGCAGCAGCCTGGCAGGAAGACCCCTCACTAACCACTGAGAAAAATATGTATATTCACAGCTCTATTGCTATGTAAAGGCCCTTAGCTGGGTGCTGCACCTCCATGTAGAGGCTCACAGGATTCAAGGATAACTGGACAAATCCACGTGACAGCTGATCTGGTAGGTGGGAGCATTTTCAAGGGTGTTTACTTCTGTTTTTCTTCCAATTTTATAATGAATTCCTATGATGTGTACATACATTGGAAAGGAGGATAATACATCATCTGTGGCAAAACTTTTTCTTTTCTGCTAATATGGAGGACTTTATTCATTACATTACAATACGTCATTTGGCAGATGCTCTTACCCAGAGTGACTTCCAAATAAGTGCATCACAATGCAAAGAGTAGTTACCGAAAAGGGTTAGATAGGATAGATAGATGAAGGCAGACTAGAGATAAAGCTTAAAGAGGAGTTTTCAGCTTTCTCCGGAAGGCACCCAGGGAGTCTGTTCTACGAATCTCAGCAGGAACCTCATTTCACCAGTGTGGAGCAAGTACTGAGAAGATGCGGGTCAAAGAGATGCTGCCCTTGTATTTCGGGACACAGATGCGACCTGAGGAAGCAGAGCACAGCACTCTCACTGGCTTGTAGGCCTTGATCATGTCCTGTACGTAACAGGTGGCTGATCCATTGAGTCCCTTAATGGATAATAACAAGGTCTAGAACTTTATCCTTACTGCAACCTGTAGCCAGTAGGGATGCAATGGTACACGGTATGTTATCAAACTGTTCGGTACGCCCACTACGGTTCAATACGCACACGTGAACCGTGGTAATACGATATGCCTGTCATTTTCCTATATTTTCCAAAACTTGCTAATTGCGCTGCAGACTACACTCACGTTGTACATTCAGATCCACAGAACATCTCTGGAGCCAGTCAGAATTTCCCTGGAGCCTATCAGCGCTTTGTATGCAACTACGAGCTGGAGAAGAGAGGGGGAAACTAAAAACATTCTCACATACGGTCACACCGGTGTGATTTGCCGTTTAGCGCGTTTGCTAAAATCGGTGCGATTTAGGGATGAACCGGTTTCACGGTAAACCACAGTAAAATTCCCGACGGTTAGTATTACAGTTTCAAATTTTAATGATCATTAAAACCGTGGCTGATTACTGCATTTGGAAAAAATACTGCCCAGCATCATCCAAAGCTAGCAACAGTCTCCCAGACGCAGGTGCGCAGGCGCAGCATGCAACGTGGGTTTGTTTTGTGTCAGTGAAAACAGCGACAAAGGCAGTGACAGCGCTCCGGAGACGTTTGTATTTGCATATTCTTGAAACAGAACACGGTTTAGACCAGTTTATTTTCTTCTTCTGTATGGATTTTTCAGCGTAACTACGATGTGACAGCATTATTTGTATTTGTCTGAAGTTCAGTAAATAGTTGAACTCTTACGAGGTCTTGAGTCAATTCGCCTACTTTGCTGTCAGGGGGAACTGAACATTGGAGAACACTATTTAATTTGCCCTCTTCAGCATTATCATAATATTCTGAAATTACCTACAAATTAGCCTATATTATACCAAGACTTTTAGAAAACAACAAGCACAAGCAGACTTGACTCTTCCCTTTGCGCTTGATTTGCGATGAATACCTATAATCATGAAACAGCGATTTAATGTTAAAAAATATAGCAAACGCTGACTGAAAACTATGAGAAGCTTAATAACGCTAATGAAAACACAACAAACCATGTAACATAACACGTGCGCTACATAGCATAAAAATAAGCTACTATGCGAAAGGGTTAGAAGTTCAATAAATACATGTTTCCAAAGTCAATGAGTAATCGTGTTAAATAATTGTGATTATAATTTTTGCCATAATCGAGCGGTCCTACCAGTCAGTCATGCTGCCGTTTTTCTGAATGAGGGTAAATAAAGAGTTCATTGTTTAAAGGGTGACGTGTTTTTATTTTTTTCTTAAATATAAAGATACCGAAACTGTACCGTTACCGTGGCCCAAAAACCGCGATACATACCGAACCATGGGCCCACTATACCGTTGCATCCCTAGTAGCCAGCGGAGGGGCTCAAAAACAGGTGTCACATGGGCCTTCTTGAGGAGGTTGTCAGTCAGGCTGCGGCGTTCTGGATAAGTAGCTAGATGGCATGTCCTGGGAGGCCAGAAAGCAGTGAGTTGCAGTAGTCCAGACATGACAGGATGAGAGCCTGGATCATGACTTGGGCTGTGTATGTGGAAAGGTATGGTCTGATCTTCCTGATGCACAAAAGGAATCTGCAGATCCTGGTTGCGGCTGAGACAGATTGGCAGAAAGACAGATTGCTGTCCAAGGTTACCGCTAGGTTTTTGGCAGCCATTGTTGCCATTACCTTTGTGTTGTCAATGCAAATTGAGAGGCTCCTCAGAGGAGACATGTTTGCTGGGACATAGTCTATCTCAGTCTTGTTAATGTTCAGTTTGAGCTGTTGCTTGTTCATCCAACCCAAGATATGAGTGAAACATGCTGATATTTGAGGAGTGATGTCCGCCTCGGGAGGGAAGGAAATGAATACCTGTGTATTCAACCTGTCCAAAAAGTGAAATGTAGTGGTATACCACTGGGAATTCCCAAAATCTGCACTTGCACATTTGCATTTGGATTGAAAACATTTCATTGTTGTTTTTGTTAGCATGCACCTCAGTCTGCCTGTGGCTCTGCTGGCTGTATATTTACAATCAAGCGGATGTAAAAAGGCCTGCAGCACCTCCCTATCGATTTCACAGGGAAAGGATGAGCTGGCTACAGGTTAACAAGCATTATCACTCAGCCCATCTAAGGCGGGTGCTCCAGATGAGAGCATTTTCAGCTGTTTTCCATGGTGTTTCTCCCCAGGGTTCTGCCATGATGTCCACAGTCTCCATACAATCTCACCTTTTCTTCAAACAAAGCCTATTCTCAGAAACTCCAATCAGCATCTTTTAAAATCTGTCATACACACAGGGTGTTAGCCAGTCTGCTCACAAGAGTTCTGTATCCCTTGTAAAGATGGAATGGAACTAGATGCACAGTGCAGAGGATGCTAATAAGAGTATGAGGCTCTCTGTCCAGCCACACTCACAGCACGAATCGCACTAAAGAGGGTTATAAATAACGTCCACTTGCATCATGTCACTGTGAGCGTCTCCAACATATCAGAGTATGTGCAGCTATAATAAATCTCAGAAAGCTTCATTTGAAAGTGTGTCACAGGAAAACAGCAGATTCAGCTGTGACTAATGACCACTTGCTACTCCATATGATGTAATAAGGGAAAAGAGGTTATTTGAAAAATTGCTTTCTGTGTATAAGTTACGTGCAGATTTTACTGTTGAAAAAGAGAAATGGAGAACTACCTATGGGCTCAGGTGTCTGCTGAATAAAGGTTAGCCCCTCTGTGTTTCTGTCCTGTGTGAATGCATTTGCTGCATTACTTCAAGTAGCACCTCTGAAAATGTGCCAGCACATTTTTTGTTTTGCTAAGTGAGTATTTTTCCCCCTGAAATGTTAATTCAACTGTATGCTGCGGGGAATAATTAATCCACAAAGAAAGGTAACCAGGCAGCCCGCTGGGTGGAGAATACCGCCCCATCTTCCCTCTCCAGTCTTTAGAAAAGCACACTCACTAAAGCTGCCAGCAGTAGTGTGTGTACGTCTGTGTTTGTTTCTGAAGCTACAACTACACACCATGCTGCTCAGATTCACATTACCACTCAGTCACTGACTGACAGTCACACAGCCATCAGATTACAAGTAAATTTTCTTTTAACATTTGGTGTCCTTGAGAGTAACAGCACATACCCATCCCCCCCAACACGAACCTCCGCACACAGATCAAAGGTGATTGGCTGAGAAGCAGCTGCTCTGAGGAAGTGTGGAGAGAGTGATTCCTCAGCAGCAATGCCCGCCTCCTCACTTCTCTCTGCTGTTTAATGCATTTCATTGGTGAATAATTGATGATCAGTCGGCCTGTTAATTATTCAGACGTGTTTTCTGTGGCTGAAAGGGACGCTGCTGCTGATGAAGCCTGAGTTATTGACTGATAAATATACCGAGGGCTTAATTACTGCGATGTGGCCGGAGGGACTGATGCACTCCCTCTGCTCTGTCTTTCACTGTCTCATGGCTGTGATCTGCCGCACGCAGAATCACTTTCAGACAGTGAACATGCCGAGCAGCAAACTTCCTATTCACACTTACAACCTGATGGGATGCATGCAGGAAATTACTGGACACAGGAAACGGCTACACGATATGGGCTTCACTTTGAGAGAATATGCTTTGATTGGAATGCTTTGTAGGCAGTAAGGCCAATTATAATAACAAGGCTGCTCACACAAATCAGAGCATTTAAAAGGGTGCATGATCTGGTGGCTCTTTACCTACATTATATCACATTACATCTTTATCTGTGGATTCTCCTGCATTATTCACTGCGGCAGACATCATTATGTTAGTCAATTTATTTATCTTACAGAACCAGTTACACAAACGATTGGAGCACATGGGTGAGGGCCTCAAAGGACAGTGTTTTTAGCATTCCTGGGGGGTTGACCAAAAATTCAACTTATCGGATTACATACACACAACTAACTTCAGACAAACTGCAATGGAAAGATATCAGACTGAAAATGGCCTGCATGGTAAGCTCAATCTAATGAATGAGGTAACTGGCTCCAGAAACACTCACTCAGAAAGGTCCTGTGAGCCCCTGGTCAGAGTCCCATTCTGCCTTCCCATTTCAGAGGAAAGAATTAGTCCTGAAACCGAACTCTGGAAAGTCACACTGACACTCCCACTGTCTCTTTATTGTACCTCCTAAACTATGAATATTCAGCACAGCATCCTTTTAGTGAAGTTTGATGGTTCCCTGTCATTCATTTAACAGCAAGCACCTACATGTTCCATTATGTGCTTATACACACACACACACACACACACACACACACACACACACATGCGCACATGCACACACACACACGCACCTACTGACAGCTAGTTTTTTGGTTCTGTAAGTGATGCTGGTATCAAAAATTCTGCATTTTAAAAAACCTGAATTCTCTGACCTGGCCCTCCTGGGGGCCCACCTGAGACACTGTATGCTCCAGCTAGGTGAAGTACGGGCTGAGAGAGGATGATCTCTGGAGGGAAGTCAGAGGCTGAGATTTTAACAGCATCAGTATGCACAATTACAGCAGCATGTGTGAGCGGTTGTCAGATTAATATGACTGAAACACAGGGCCCAGACAGCTGTGCATCCAGATCCAGCAGTTTCCTCTACAGTGAGGATGACTTTCGCTGGCTGTCCATTCCACTGCAGTCTCACACTTTGATTAATTTCATTGTATTTATTTCTTGGTCTCACAAAACATTTACGTATTCATGTATCCATCAGTTGGGTAAGATGGATTAGACACAAACAGACAAACAATGGGACAGCAGGAGAAAGAGAGTGTAACCATAAACTGAAACCCCACACACCCACCACCTCTCAGCAAAAATAAGGAATTTTCATTTCTTCAAACTGTCCGGCTGTATGTCTCCTGGTGGATGCAGCTGAAGCTGTAGCTGAGATCACCTGCCACACAGAGAACCCCCTCAGGTACAGCACACCTGCAGCTGCTGTGGCACCTGAGGGGCCAGGAACGGGCTCAGCTGCACCCCCTGCCTTCTGAAAGGTGACAAACACAGGAAGGTACTTGGCCTTAGCCTTAACGCCATGTCCCGCAGTCTGCCTTACGACATGCCTCTGTGTGCAGCTGCCCAGGAAAGCCATCAGGCAAACACTGGCACTGTTTTTCTCCCTGTTTCTCTTCACAGGAAACAGCAATTTTTTAAAATCCATGTCACATGCAAACCTGGGGACAAACGCATAATGCTGACCTGAAAAGGCCTTATTTGTGACAGCAGTTATCTGGCCTTTATTATACCTTATTATAAAATAAAAACACAAATTTTGTTGCACTTTGCTGCCATAAAATGTTCCTACTGAAGAGAAGCATACTATATGTTGTGCAGAATGACTACATTTGTGTAATAAGGGTAAAAACTTTTCTCCATAATAAAACAGATATCTACGTAGAAATATATAACTTAGAGAAATTCAGCATGACCCTGGCCATTGCTGGTGCAGAAACACCACAATGGAAAAATGCAGGAGGCAACAAAGTGTTTTAAAATGCCAGGGTGTTTCCTGATGCAGCAAATTAGCCAAAACCCCATTACAGGTCTTAAAACATAAACATGCATCACACACTATTAAATTAATAATCAGGTTTGTGTTAAACCCAGAGCACTAATTCAGACTCTTGTTTCCAGCATACAGCATGCATTTTAATGTTCTAAAGCTACCAAATTCTTAGGGCCATGAAAAATCACAGCCATAAAGCACAGTAATGAGGGACAAACCAGGAGAGTAAGCTGGAAATGTTTAATCCATTTTATATTTAATGCGCCCTTGCTTTCATACACTTTCATGACCATTATAAATACCATTATCATAATAAAATTGGTCCCCTGCACTACATTTCTCCGAAACGTCCCGTCGGGCATCACAGCCATATGTCTCACCACAAGTACATTGCCGGTCCAAAACAACATTATCCATTTTACTGCAAATAGCCAACTGTCATTAATATTTCATATTTCAAAGTAACCAAATACTCAAAAAGGAGACGACTGGGAGTAATGAATGATGAACGTGTAAAAATTGAATGGAAAGAGGTGCATGATGGGATGGGGGAAATGAATGTGAGGTTTGGGGGAGGGCCGAGAGTGACAGCAGCAGCAGTCTGATCCGTTGCGCTCCCCCCCCCAGAAGCCCCTCTGTCAGCCAGAGCCAAACGCCTCCCCGTCTGGACGCACTCAGTCACACAGTTATGACTCATGATGACAGAAACAAATACTGGAAAATTCAAATGTGAGAGCTGATCACCGGTCACTGTCCCTCAGGCTGTAACACGCAGCTGTGCACTCCACAGCCTGAGTAGAACCTGCAGCCTGCAGCCGGAGGGGAGTCTGCAGCCAGAGGGGAGTCTGCAGCCAGAGGGGAGTCTGCAGCCTGCAGCCGGAGGGGAGTCTGCAGCCAGAGGGGAGTCTGCAGCCGGAGGGGAGTCTGCAGCCTGCAGCCGGAGGGGAGTCTGCAGCCTGCAGCCGGAGGGGAGTCTGCAGCCAGAGGGGAGTCTGCAGCCTGCAGCCAGAGGGGAGTCTGCGGCTGGAGGGCTGTCTGCAACCAGAGGGCAGTCTGCAGCCGGAGGGCAGTCTGCAGCCTGCAGCCGGAGGGGAGTCTGCAGCCGGAGGGCAGTCTGCAGCCGGAGGGAAGTCTGCAGCCGGAGGGCAGTCTGCAGCCTGCAGCCAGAGGGGAGTCTGCAGCCGGAGGGGAGTCTGCGGCCGGAGGGGAGTCTGCGGCCGGAGGAGTCTGCGGCCGGAGGAGTCTGCGGCCGGAGGGGGTCTGCAGCCAGAGGGGAGTCTGCAGCCGGAGGGGAGTCTGCAGCCAGAGGGGAGTCTGCAGCCGGAGGGGGTCTGCAGACAGAGGGGAGTCTGCAGACAGAGGGGAGTCTGCAGACAGAGGGGAGTCTGCAGCCTGCAGCCGGAGGGGAGTCTGCAGCCAGAGGGGAGTCTGCAGCCAGAGGGGAGTCTGCAGCCAGAGGGGAGTCAGCGGCCGGAGGGCTGTCTGCAGCCAGAGGGCAGTCTGCAGCCTGCAGCCAGAGGGGAGTCTGCAGCCGGAGGGGGTCTGCAGCCGGAGGGGGTCTGCAGCCTCACTGTTGTTCACCCTGCTGACGCATGACTGCGCTGCCCAGCACAGCTCTAATCACATCATCAAGTTTGCAGATGACATGACAGTGGTGGAGCTCGTCAGTAACAGCGATGAGTCTGCACACAGAGCAGAGGTCAGTCGGCTGGTGGACTGGTGTCAAGACAACAATCTGTCTCTTAACGTTGAGAAACTAAAGAGATGGTTGTTGACTTCAGGAAGAGTCCTGCTATTTACATTCCTCTGAACATCAACGGCTCTGCCGTGGAGAAAGTGAACAGCGTCAAGTTCCTGGGAGTGTACACAGCAAAGGACCTCCCCTGGACGCTCAACACCACCACCATAACCAAAAAGGCCCAGCAAGGTCTCCACTTCCTGCAGGGGCCAAAGGAAGCCAGCCTCCCTCCTCCCACCCTCACCATCTTCTACCGAGGGACCATAGAGAGCATCCTCTGCAGCTGCATCACCGTCTGGTTTGGAATTGCAACATCTCTGACCGCAGTCCCAGAGGAGAGTGAGGACAGCGGAGAGGATCATCGGGGTCCCTCTCCCAAGCATGTATGCACTCTTTATCACCCGGCGTGCAACCTGCACTGCTACAGACCCCTCCCACCCCTCCCACCCCTCCCCCGGACTGTTCACCGCCCTGCCGTCTGGCAGAATGTACCGGAGCATCTGTACTGTCACTGCCAGACACTGCAACAGCTTTTTCCCTCAGGCAGTCAGACTCCTCAACTCCTTGCTGCCCCCTCCTGAGCACCCCAAAATTTAAAATATACATAGCCATTTTAAAAGGTGTAATTCTGCTTACATATTTACTTGCACTCTTCTGTCTGCCCTTTTCTCAATTTAATGTCTTGTTATTTTGTCTATTTACTGTCTTGTTTATTTATTCATTGACGTAATGTAGCACCACGGGTCCCAGAGAAACATTATTTCAACCCTACTGTATACTTGTATATGGATGGGCTGACAATAAAATCTCTCGACTATTGATTCTTGACTTGACACACTCACACACACGCACGCACACACACATGCGCGCACACACACACGCACATACACGCACGCACACACGCACACTCACACACACGCATGCTCACATGCACGCACACACACACACATGCACGCACGCTCACACACACGCATGCTCACACCCTCAAACAGCTGACTCTCCTCTGATTATTAACGATGCAATGGGATTGGATTTTGGATAGAACAGAAAGGGTAAGTGTGGGCAGCAGTGGCCAGCTGAACAAATGGGATGAAAGCAAGGAAGTGCGAAGCTGTCTGGCCAAAAAGACAGCCATTAATCACAGGAAAATTCCATTGGAGTGAGTGATCCTATTGAGATGCCGTAAGCTGCTGTGTCTTTATGGCCTCCATTCATTACACAATCTGTAGGGGACTGGGAAGCTCATCTATCTGGGCAATATCATTAGACACCAACAGAAGAGACTGTCTGGCAGAGACACCTGGCTGGCATGCTATGCAGGTTATAGGAAATGACTCATGTTATATCCCATGATCTATAGTCACACTGCATCAGCTGCATGCACAGACGGATGCGGGCAAAAATGGCTCAGAGATTTGATTCAAACATGTATATTAATTACTAATTACTAACCCACAGATCCATGTTTGTGCGCTCCTATGAGCCTTGTGCTATTGAATAGATTACCCCCTCATTTTCCCTTTTCTTCTGAGGATCATCTGAACTCAACAGAGTGAATTGCAAAAGTGTTAACTTTGTGACTACATAGCCTAATGATGCAAGCATGTTCTGTTATTGTGTGTCACAAATCTGCAACATGTGTACCAAAACAAACAAAAACATTTTCACCATCAACAGTTATCAAAACTTGCGAAATAATATTCCTTTGCTATTCCATGAACAATCTTGGAAAACAAAATGTTGATGAACACATTTCTGCCTGAAGAAAGAGAAGATTTCTGAAGATATACAAGCAGCAGTGAAAATAGCCTTACATAATTGAGGAGCCTGTCACTCTGTGAACGCAGATCAGAAATATCTTCAAGGTGTTGCCTCGGCTAATATCCAATTCCCTTTTCCCACTTGCATGTGATTTAGATTAATTATGGAATCTGTTCCTCATGTCCTACAGTGCAACATACAGCTGAAGAAAGAGACAGAAAGGATCACATAATTATTCTACACTTAATTATTGTTTTTCTTATACTGGTATCAATCACTTCAGCTGTATGATTTCAACAATTATTTCAACTGTATGCTTACTGTAAAGAGTCACTGACATGTGGTCTCAACAATTTTGCACCAATCTATTATAAAAGCTGTTCTAATTTACTACGTGAAACACCTAGAAGGTCTGATGATCTTATTGGATAGCATTAAGGACTAGGATGGTCAGTGATGGTCCATGGAGCTGCAGGTCTCTATTGAAATGGAGGCTGTGTACTGTACATTTCAACAATTCTCCACAGAAGTAGTGTAACAGTGCAGTTACTGACACAAGCTTGCAGGTTTAAATGCACAGTGGTACAGTGGTGTTCAGGAGATCCTGAGAAGCCCAAAGTGTTTAATCTGAGTTGCTTTGGACCAGCTGTGGAAACAGATATCAGTAAGTACATAAGCTGTTGTTTCTACAATAATGCATAACAACAAAAGGAGCTGTGAATACGCAAGCAACAGCCATGCCTGCTAGCTCCCTCAGTCCATCTGAATTTTCACACACACACACACACACACACACTGAACACATTCTGTTCACCTGTGCAGAAGTGTCAGCTCTCACCTGCCCATCATGCTCAGCAGGTGCAGCATCAGGTAAAGTCAGGTGGAGGGTGGCTCCTCCCTGCAGTCTCCCTCCACCTGAGAGCAGGTTAGATCCCTGTCCTGGGGTCTCTCTCTCTACAGGTGGATTTAGTTTCCTGTATGAAAGTCCACTCCACACTACACTCAACTGCCTGCTTCTCTGGTTTTAGTGCTGTCCCCCTTCAGACAACGGGTAAAGGAATCATCTGTGCCATTAAAAAAATTGTAGCCAAACATGGTTTTATTAAGCAAGGATAACAGAAATAGTTAGTTAAATGTTAAACGTTAGAAAAATGAGTCTGCCATTTATTTGTCTCTGCACATGCACAACAGTGCAGAAGAGAATCAGTGCACATAGCAGCAGTTTCCAAAGACTCATCACTCCTGTAACAATGCTACTCCTTAGATAACGGTCTGCACACAGTCGGATCACTTCTGTTAGCTTTGGGAGCTCTACAATTCCCACTGTTTTACAAAGAACTTAAGGATAAAAAATAGGCAGGATCCTGATCTGTTCATTTATGTGTACTTTTGGATTGCAGGCGTGCGTAACTATGTTCCCTGGCAACCAAGTGTTTTGTTTTGTTTTCTGTTTTTCCCGAGGGGAGGAGGTAAAGCATGCCTGTGGCAGTATCAGTGCTTTGGTTTGTCCCCATTTGCTTGGATTTTTTGGAATGCTCGCAGATCAGCCAATTTCAAGGCCCTTTTATGTCTTGTGTGGGGTTGGATTTCTTACTTTGACAATCATATACTGGGCTTTGATCTAAAAATGCAGTCAGTCTAGAGTGTGATGTAAAGCAGTTCAATGATGAAATGGATTTTGGAGTTTTCAGATGCATTAACTGCTATTTACAACTTATACTGATGATGATGCTGTCTGTTCCACCTATGCCCCTATCCAGGGTGAACGACTTCATTGCTCATATCCTCCATTTGTGTAGCTGGATTCAGATGAAGTAACCTTTTCAAGCCTAAAAATCAGTGCTCTGCCACAGATTCAAACCTGCGGCCCCCTGGTCCCAGTTACCATCTGAATAGTGCCAACTGCAAGCTGCATTTTTATCTGCTTCTCCTTTCATAAAGATACGGATGCAAATTATAATCGCTGAGATACATACAACACATCCCTGGACTAGCTCGGTGTGAACTCCTGGTAATTCCTGGAAACTTTGTCTGCTTACACACAGCCCCAGACTGCAATATCCCACTGCACTGAGCTGCTGCTTCTAAAGGGCACAGACTCTGATATGTGCAGAAACATTAAGAGAGACTGGAGACTGATTATAAGTAAGTGATAAACATAGAGCCATGAAACTTAATGATGGCTCTTTAGCACTTCCTGCACTCCTGAAGACTGCATTCCCTCACGGCTCCTGCTCTTGGACTGCTAGGTCCTAGTGCACTTGCTCAAGGCTAATTACAGAGCCATCAGAACTGGGAAATCCAGTCAGCTGAACTTACATTCAGGTTTGGGAATCATATTTCTCATTGATTTCTTCTTTCAAGTAGCAGGATTCAGAGATACAGGTCATACTCTTCGTAAAAGCATGATATGGATCAGTCAAAGACGTTTCCTGCGAAAGTGAAATTCCTCAGAGGAGTCAGTGCATGGCAGTCTCAGGGACATCCTCTAATGCTTAACAGGGTAGCAATGAGTCAGACCCTGCGAATGATATGAGCAAAAAAGTAAAGGGCTGAAATAACAATCCATCTATGGAAGAATGAGTGCATACAAAGCACAATTCCACACAATAAATGAAAAATCAAAACTATATCATATAATACAGCATATCATCACAGCCAAACACTGAGGTATCAACAGCTGAAAGTTATGAGCACATCCCAGCCTGAAAGCAGGACTGACTGTGGGGTTTGGGTTCAGCTGACCGTGGGAACAGCAGCTGGGAGGACTGTCAGCACACGGGCTGGTCCCGCTGCAGTGACCAGGCCGGGGACGCACATCCACTCATTTAAAGTGCTGAGCACTTCTTCTTCCAGGGTTTACTTTGCCTTCACACTAACACAGTTTGACAGCTTCAGCAATCGCCACAATTAACAGCAAGTCATCTCATTTCTAAAAACGGTGAGCTATATATACCCATTAGAAAGAAAAAAGCACTTTCCTTCTGCGACTCTGCTGCTGCCAGCTGCTTGTGCCAGATCCCTGGGTTTCCACACAACAAGGGAGTACATGCCAGTGATGGAAAACAGTTCTATACAATACATTACACATGTTTTGGATGCAGGTCTGTGTTGTTCTAAGCAAATATTATGGTCACTGTACTTGAAACAGATCTAAATTGAAACTGATAATAAAAAAGCAAACTACTTTGTTATTGTAAGGTACTAAAAAAGTATGATGTTAATGAAAAATAAATATTTGTTGTATCACTGATTTATATTATGTGACTAAGGCCATGTCCACACGTACATGGGTATTTTTGAAAACGGGGGTTTTCCTCCTTCATTCTTAAAAAAATCTCCGTCCACACGAAAACGCAAACACACGCTGTCAAGAGCATGCTAAACCAACAGGCGACAATATAACCCTAACCGTAAAGCCATGTTGGCCAATCAGAAGCCTGAAAAAAAAGTTATTACGGCGCACACTCTAATGTCACAAACCAAAAACTCTGTTTTCCCTGTCTACACGTGAACACTGAAAACGGAGTTTCTGAAAATCTTCACCCTGAAAGTCGCTTTGCAAAAGATCCGTTTTCAGTGACCTAAAATGCTGTTTGTGCGTGGATGAAAGGCCAAAACGCATAGAAAAAGCTACGTTTTTAAAAATACCCATGTACGTGCAGACAGGGCCTAAAGTTCAAGTAGAATACAGGAATTTGATTTTCTGTTACAGCCCCTTTATCAGTCTGTTTAAGTGGGATAGCATTCCCCTCTGCTCAACACCTTCCCTTCGTGCCTGCGCTCCAGAGAGAAGAGCTCAGATGAAGAGCAGAAAGCCTGGACTCTGCTCTGTGAGCTCAGCCATCTGCCTCAGTCATTCTGATGGAAGACATGAGATCAGAGATGGAGCAGAGCCAGGAATGCAGAAGAGGCACATTCATATGCAGGTAGCAATCATTAATTAGGCAGAATGACCACCTCAGAAGCACACAGTGTCTGAGTATCCTACACAGCGCAATGCACACATCCTTGTAAAGCATGCTTTAAGAGATAAAAGACAGACAGGATATCAATGATAATTCAGTCATTGTGGCTAAGTTTAGCAGCCCTGGATAATGTGTTCACTAAGAAAAATGTTTCATTACTCACATCTGAGGGATTCTTTCTCAACAAACTGCTCATATCTTACAGAAACTGCTTAGGAGTCAGTCTGTCTACAATGTAGTGCATAAACGAGTTTAAAGTAAATTCAGTCAAATAAAAGCTGGTGAATCCATTCAGTGACTGAAAACTATTTTTGTTTAAATTATAGCGTGAAATAGATATCTGGGATGACACCTTGATAAATATGATTTGTGTCTATTTAAAACCCCATTAGATTTTTACACCATTATCTAAAACTATGTCAATGTCCAACTAAATTTACAACCTGCCTGTGTCTCTGTCCCCACATCTCTCTGTCACTGCAGCCACGGGGAAAGGCTGGACAATTAGCTGATCTTGTACAGCTCTGACCGCTGGATTTTCAGCATAATTTTGAACCAGACATGTGTCAAAAATACAATTATAAGGTACACTACTTTCCTGACATTTAATTCTTATCACAGAGATAGAATATCATAATTGCTTCCCCATTTGCCATTTCATATGGTCAAAGCAGCATGAGCTGGATGCAGCAGTGGTGACAGAGGTCAGACTAAAAGATGATATAAAGATGATATGGTAAATCATTTTGGATTTTTTGAAGTGGGCGCAGAGCACACCCCACTCCCCCTGCCCCCTCTCTACACCCAGCTCACCCCCCCCACACACCAAACACACTCTCTGTCTACACCCAGCTCACCCCCCACACACACACACCAAACACACCCTCTCTCTACACCCAGCTCACCCCCCCACACACACCAAACACACCCTCTCTCTACACCCAGCTCACCCCCCACACACACCAAACACACTCTCTCTCTACACCCAGCTCACCCCCCTCCTAGTCCTTCAAGGTTTCCCTCCAGTTCAAACAATTAGCAGCCTCTTCAACCAAACAAACTCATAATATGTGCAGATTTTAATTGGTCAAGGGCCATTACCAAGAGACAGAGAAGTTGTGAAACTAATGATGGATGTCTCTGTAAACGATGGGGGGAAGCAAATATTTAAAAAAGAAAAAAGAAGAAAAATTCTATTTGTAAAGCAAAAACAGAGAGCAGAATAAGAGAGACAGATCTGACTGAAAGCTAGTGTGTAAAAGCTAATTAGTTTTAGGTTCTCTCAGTTCCAGTAAAACACACACACTGCTGGTTCACACACACAAACACAGTGGGAGGGGCCAGCACTGAAGGCCGATGCCTGTCAGAGTGTCGCTTCTGCTTCACTTCATGCACTATTAACCTGCAGACTATGGAAACTGACTGACTGCAAATGTCTCACTCCTCTTTTTCCATTCTTACCAACAGTATGATTAGGAGTCAGACAGCTGGGTGAGGGTTAAAGAAAACGCCTGTTGTTCTCTAGGGTTTGGGTTTGGGTTTGGGTTTAGGGGTTAGGGGTTGGGATTAGGGTTAGGGTTAAAGTGAGGTTACGCCTGCCACACTGTTCTGTAGGGGAAGCTGCTCATGGTGGGTAATCACTGGCTTCACAGGAAGCCATGTCATTACTCACTTCCTGATAAACCAGTTAATGTATTATTGTGTAAATATTGTTATTTCACAGTGTTAAATGTGTTAATACAGTGCATATATTAAGCATTCGCTTACCCTGAACTCGCATGCTTTAATTTTAATTTTGAAATCTAGCAACGAGAGATAAGTGTAAACATAATGTAGCTGTGGGAGGAAATGTTTATATTATTACTGCTTATATTAAATAGAGCCCCTTTTACCAAGGGCTGTGGTACAATGTGTGAAGCTGTCATGAGTCACATATGACTGGATTTTTACACACACACACTAGGGGTGCAATGAATAATCGACGTTGTCGACTAAAATCGATGATCAAATTAGTTGCCAACGAATTGAATTGTCGATTAGTTGGTGACGTCATCGCGTGTGTTTTTCGTGCTGACTCGGAATGCTCAGACATATAGCCTAAGCTACGTTGCTTTACTGGAGTGAACAATACAGATGGCAACACCTTCACAACCAAAAACCTCAAAAGTGTGGCAGCATTTCACTTTTAACCCTTTTGCACGTAACTTATTTTTTGTAGCACGCCTGTTATGTTACATAGTTGTTATATTTTCATTAGCGTTATTAAGCTTCTCATAGTTTTCAGTTAGCATTTCCTATACTTTTTAATGTTAAATCACTGTTTCCTCAAAGCTAAAATTAGCTACAATTTTTCCAATCTAGTTTTATAATCGCACGGGTTTTAGCATACCCGCTAAACAGCTAATCATACCGGTGTGACCGGACGCGCAAAAGGGTTCAAATAATAACCTATAACCAACTTCTCTGCTTAAACACTGCATCGTTGTCATGGCGATGTTTATAGCTGGAGAGTGTTGCTGCCGAGTACACAAGTTTAGAGAACACCGGAGAATGTCATACGTTCTAAATCGCGAAATATTTCCGTTCTTTTTATCGAGCGGTTCTTTTTATCGTTGCGCCCAAATTTCACTGCCTGCACTAAATCCATTTAGTGTAGCATAGTGGATAAGGTGCAGGAGTCATAACCAGGAGGTTACTGGTTTGATCCAGAGAGAGAGAGAGAGAGAGAGAGAGGGAGAGAAAGAGAGAAAGAGAGAGAGAGAGAGAGAGAGAGAAAGAGAGAGAGAGAGAGAGAGAGAATTTTTTTTCCCTCCAGCTCTCTACCTTTCAAAGCACAAATACACAAAGCTGTACGATCTGGCTCCCTTCAAGCTAAATTTAAAAGCTGATAGATAAATAAGAGCCATTGAGTAATTGTGTGATTCATAATCCGAATAGTCGATTATTCATTTCAATAATCGATAGATTATTCGACTATGAAAATAGACGTTAGTTGCAACCCTAACACACACACACACACACACACACACACACGCATACACACACTCATATCTATACACACACACACACACACACACACACACACACACACACACACACACATATGCACACACACATACACCCACACAGACACACACACACACACACACATATGCATACTAGGGGTCGACCGATTATCTGGTCGTTAGATAATCGGGGCAGATATTTGGAAATTTTTGATTATCGGTCATCGGTATATTTTTATCGAAACTCCCGATAAAAATTTAAAAGCAATGCGTGTACTGTCCCGACGCATCTCCTCTGTCAGAAAAAAACGCTATTGGCTAACATTCTTTCCACAAAATTCCGTCATTGGCCAAGACAGACGGTATCTGACCTTGAAAATCATACGTTTTCAGCTGCTGGAAACAAGGATGGAAGGTAAGTATTCAGTAAAATGGTCGTTGTGCTCAAACCATACCGTTAACCAAATTGCACTAGGCTAATTGGGCCTTTCTGAATCAGTATAAGTACTCTACGCTTAAGCTAAAAAGCAAGCAGAATATAAACGAAATAAGGACTTGTTATAAGGACTAATTGGTGCACTTATGCTATAAGTTGCAACAGTTTGACACTGCACATGTAACAAATAGTAATGTATATTTATTCTTTCAAATGAAACATTCAAATAAATTTACCCTAAAGCACAGCCCTTCTGAATTACAGTCGTCATTTAAGCAACCGTTCACGAAATTAAACTTCAGCTCGCTTGCGGTTGCACTGTATGTCGGAACCTTGCGGCAAAGCTGAAAACACCCGTTTGCCGCTTTGATCATGGAATCATCATCATGGAAGTCGAGTTATTAAAATAAAAAAATGCAGCACACAGTTTGCACTTCACATTATTTTCGCTAACTTTATCACAGTCCTTCCACACAGTACCTTAGTATGAGCTGTCCATTTCTCACATAAATGACTTATGAGCAAATGGGCTCCCAGAATCTCCCCGCAGCTTCAGAAAAAGCGTGGACGCACAGGCTAGTTTTAAGGTTTGATGTTTCATACTTTATGATGAAAATGCAGCCGAAATGATGTATCATTTCGCTTTGTTTCTTACGCAATGATTGCCATCGTTCGTCCGATAATTGAATGCTTGTGAAATAGCCATAGACATCTGTTGCGTAGCCAAAATAAGATAACCATGGAGAAATGTACCCACAACGTCAATAGTACAATGCACATTTTAGTTATTGCAATTTTTACTTTATTTTTTATCTTTGAGAAAGAATTTTCATTTGATCTTTTTGCTCTTTATTTAACTTTAATAGTGGTGATGTATGCCTATTTCTTTTCGCACCGGAAAAAAAACATGTTAAAAGCATTTAAATATCGGCCTGAAATATCGGTTATCGTCCTCTTTTTGTCACAGATAATCATTATCGTATCGGCCCTGAAAAAACCATATCAGTCGACCCCAATGCACACACACACGCGCGAGCAGGCGTCTGAGACAGCAGGAGTCTGAGACAGCAGGAGTCTGAGAGAGCAGCATTCTGGGAGAGTGAGAAGGGCTCCGGAACACTGCTGTGCAGCATTTCCATGTCCAGAGCATGCCAGACCCCTGCAATTTATGTAACTTTGTGCATATTGTATATTGCGTATGGTGGAATGTATTAGAAAATTACATATAGTGCAAAATAGCTTACAATATATAAACACATTTGAATCCACAAATCCAGCAATAATACTGCAGGACAAGTACTGTGCATTGGCTTATTAATATGCACTTCATACACTTTCATCTGTGACTATATGCAGCTGTGTCAGCTTTTCATAAATGTACTGAAAAGGATTCATGACTGGAACACTGTGTAACTGCACTGATGACTGGAGAAGCATCACTGTGAATGTCACCTGGGCTGGTCTGTTCAACCTGAACTGTGGAACAACCGGCTGCTAGTCATTACATTTTGTGCTGAATTTGCAACAGATCTACATGTATGATGAATGCATGCAAAAAACACATGAAGCTTAAAATTGCAATAATGGAGTGAATAGTGTAGAAGTATAGCTGCAGAGAAAGACTGTGTGTGTGTGTGTGAGTGTGCGCATATGTGTGTGTGTGTGAGTGTGCGCATATGTGTGTGTGTGTGAGCCTCTGTAGAGTGAGAGAGATGTTGTGCATTGTCATGTTCCATTTCAGAGGGGGCTTGCAGAGGTGCTGTATGATGAGATCACTCTGCATCGCTTCAAACGGAGTCTGTCCCGTGTGGTGTTAAACGCTTCTGACTGGGATATCGATCTGAGAGCTTTGCTGGATGTGTCCAGAATCCTGCAGAGCAGCTGGTGAAATCTGCTGAAACTCTCTGCAAGCCTGGCTCTTTCTGCACTTCCTGCTCCCACAATCAGACCTGCAGGCACATGGGCTGTGCTTTTACTGTCATTTCAGTCCATTACTGCTAATATCTTCCTTATACTACCCCACTCATCACATCTGCTAACTGCCCAGGCAGAAACCCACAAAATAAACACAGACTCTAATGTTTCAGAGACAGAAACACAATGAGGGTTTGGTTGCAGATTGGTCAATAATTACTTAAAATTGGTTACATGGAACTTATGACAATTACAGCATTCGATCATTAGTACTGGGTTATATGAAGTGTTTTTCCTGCAATAATGGCCATCACATGACAAGTTCACTGTGCTTTTTGCGCTGGAATCCTATAATCATGTAATCCAATTAATCTGAATAGAATGACCAACTAGCTACAGTATCTTACCAAAGATGCCTCTATAACCCAAAGGTGGCAGCTGTCTCTCTGAACTGTTCTGAGGTAATTGCTACTGCCAGTGTGGCCAGTGCAAGTTTTGCTCAAAGCAATTCATATTTTATTAATCTTACAAAATAATCTATGCAGCCAGTACTGGGGGTGCTACATTCAGCCAATTAGATTACCCATATGAGGGCTTTATAATGGCTTATTGGCATAATTTAATTAACTACTAAAATGCAATTATAATTCTTTTTCACAAGGGAACACAAATAGGAGTTTTGTAGCAGGCCCTTTACAAAACAGCATTTAAAAGGGTGATTTAAAAAAGCCATTCTGAAAAAATCAGACTTAACAGAAGTATTTGCATCTTATCTTTCCACTGGTAAACGAAGACATGCAGTGAGACACAACCAAATTAATGCGTCGCTCACAATAGAAAATTAAGCATTTAAACACCTCGCTGGCGTTTTACATTTTTATCTTTAACAAATTTGCATCAAATTTTTATAGAGCTAAAAATTACTATTGTCACCCTGACTATATGACAATGCAAACTGGGCAAATGCAACGCTGAAGAGATCAGAATATCTGCCTGTCCTGCGTGAATATGACTGCATAGCCCTCGGGTATGTAACGCTTCATGTGCTTTACAGTACAGTCCCAAAACTCATTCCTTTTCACACAGGAGTGGCTGGAGTTGTGCTATAGGCAGCACTGCCTGGAAAACTCAGCCAACCACAGCGCCGAGGATGCTGGGTAATTTGGGAGTTGGGACAGGACCCCCTCCCTAAATAGATCTGCCTCTGAGAACGCCCTGCCTCTGAGAAGAGCACCCTGCCTCTGAGGAGAACACTCTGCCTCTGAGAACACCCTGCCTCTGAGGAGAACACCTCTGAGGAGAACGCCCTGCCTCTGTACTGATTAATGTCACATGGAGAGGGTATCACAGCTGACAGACATGTGGGTGTGACATTAATATTCCATACTCTTCTCACTTTAACTCTCAGAAAGAGGGGCGCAGGGAACAGAGTCAACAACACCATGCCAGCAGAATGAGGGGAACCAGGAGTGGAAAGCTAACGGGGAAAAGCCAAGATGTAAAAATACTCACAGTCACTGTGAGTACACACACACACACACACACACACACACACACACACGGCTTTCCCCTCTCACACAGGTGAACCTGTGCTGTTATCTTCCGTAATACTGCAGTGCTGGGAGTTAGGCGTGATTACGGACCACAGGGCAGCGCAGCGTCTGTGGAAGAGTAGCACGGTGAACACACAACTGTCCAGCTGACAACAGCAAAAAAATAAAAACCAGAAACAGGAGGGCAGGAGGAGGACAGACCATTCGGGCCAGATAAGCGCGTCATTCTGCCTGTAGTGCAGAGTGCAGTGTTGAGTTCAGAGTGCAGCTTACTTGTGTCCAAGCCTTGCGTATTCAGGCGGCCTCCTTGAGGATCCTGCTGGGTAATTTCAGCATTCAGCTGGATCTCTCCCCCTGCACTGCTCTGTGACTCCCTCCCCTCCTGCCTCCCTGCAGCTGCCTCTCCTCTCTCCTCTCCTTCCTCCTTCTCAAGCTTCACAAATGTGCTCACCTGCATTACATTCATTATTTTGAATGTACACAGCTACCCGTGACGGCTGACATCAAGTTTAAAAACCTGCTGCTAGCCTACAGGGCATTAAACGCGACAGCTCCGCTGTACCTCCAAACTTCAAACCATACACCCCTGCCAAATGCCTCTAAAGACAGACTGAACTCTCAGCTCCTCTTCCATCTCAACCCCCTAGCACTCCAATCTTTTCTACAAACTTAGATTATAATATTTTATGGTTTTGGTCATGGTTATGAGCTTATGTTTTTCTTATTAGGGCTTATTACAGATGTTATTGTTCATTCTAAGGGTTTGCATTTTAGTTCTGGTGAGCACAGATAACTTGCATTAGTGCTTTAGTGATGTTACATACGTGCACACTGGTCTGGGGTAGCTTTTAGTCAGGTCTGGCACTATTGCATGCATTGATGAGGTGAATGCACTTATGTTCTCACATATTGTGAGTCACGCTGGAAAAGAGTGTCCACAACAAAGAGAGTGAAGATTTTGCTGAAATTTGTGAAATTATAGCGTGCATACTAGATACATACTTACATACATATTTAGTTACCACCAGTTTACTGTTGGAAATACATGCACTGGCCAGTCAATGCAGAGCTGTAGGATGGAAGGTTTCAGAAGGCTTTGCTGGGAATGAGAGATCCTGCAGGCTCTTGGCCTCTCTGAGGGGCTCTCTGTCCGGATCTGATGTCTATGGCCAGACCGAGTCATTGATTAGCTGTGAAAACACCACACAGACAGGTAATGTGCTCCACGAGTCAATGTCGATGGCCCCTCTCCTGCAGAAAGCCGATTGCAAAGTGGTTTTAGAACGGCACGCACTGATGCTCTCAGATAAGAAAAAAATCCTGCCGAGTTCTTTCTTGTTCAGGAAGATTTTCACTTGCAGAAGAAGCCCAGATCCTGTCTGTATTATGCAGTTGTCACTATGATTAAGATGTTTCATTCAAAGCACAGCACCAAAAAGGCACAGCACTGTACACACACACACACACACACACACACACACACACACACACACACACACACACACACACACCACAGAATTATTGGAGCTTGTGTTCATAGTTGTGCTGGCATTAGACTTGCTTTGAGACAAATAGTTTGGCAGCTCATACAATATGTTAGGATAGTTTCCTTGAGAAGGGTATTCAAAGAGAAGGCTGTTAAAATGTGAAAAACAATGCCTGCAGTATCCACAAGCCCCTGCACTGATGTAAAACCTATCAGACACACACACCGCTGCCAGCTCTGCTATGTGGGACCGTGGATGTCAGGGCAGAGTGAGGGAAGGCTGAGGTAATACCGGAAGCACTCTACCACCATTCTGCAATAGCTTACCTCCGCTGAGGTGACCTAATGTCACTCTGTTCCATAATACACTGCAGCAAAACTACCTGCCTATCAGATTCTCACCACAACTCTGTCTCTCTTTCTTTCTCTATCTTTCCCTGTCCCTCTCCCTCTCCCCCTCTCTCTCTCTCTCGCTTTCTCTCTCTCTCTCCCTGTCTCTCTCTCTCTCTCTCTCTTCTCCTATCTGAGCAGCAGTGTTTCTGCAGCCCAGGTCTTGCTGACAGCTTGCCTGAGGCCACCATGCCACCCCCTGCCCGCCACCCTGCCTGTAGACTGGAACTGATGCAATACACTGATGCATTTCCTGTTATTCAGGACTTATTCCACTGCTAACATTCACACTGTTTTCCAGTAGCCTCTCCAGCACCTTTTCCTAGGGTCAGGGAATCGTGTCCACTTTTCTTCCCTGCTGCCCCTGGTTCTGGTTTCTGGTTCATGTTCAGGGCTTTGTGATCATGTTGACTGTAAAAATGATCTATAACAAATACATATGAAGATGCAATGTGTGTGTGTGTATGTATGTATGTATGTATGTATGTGCATGCATCACTACAGGTGTAAACCTCTGCTCAGACAGAGGAATCATAACCTTCCTCCACAGTGCGCTATATCATTAATGGGCTCTAGCATGTCTTGGCTGAGCTTCTGTAAATTCACCTGCCAGAGTTTTTGTACATGTAATGCATATACAGGATGGACCTTAAATTGAGAGAACATTTCAGAAATTCCGTTTGCATCGGGAGGCTGAAAATAAAAGGACCTGAGTGTTACCTGGTGCTTCTTTGAGCCTTTATCTTCCCTGAAAAATAAATAAATAAATAAATAAATAAATAACAAATCCCACGGAGGGCATGCTGACTCATCCAGCAACACAGACAGTCCAGAGCTTAATGATACAGTTACATCAGGAGCTCGTTATGTTAATAGGCTTGTGACTCTCTCTCACTGCAGTGCAGGGACGCCCGCACTTCGCATAAGCACTTTCAGCACACAGACGGTCAAGTTGAAAGTGCCTTCATTTGACTTTGAAAGCAAAGCACCATCTCGTAAAAGCACGCACTCGTTAAAGACGTGCAGGTTCTCTTCTGGAGTGGCCATATTAGCGCTGAATTTATGGGCAGGCTCAGGTGGAGGTCAGTGCGGCCATTTGGCTTGCGTGAGTGTGCATTCAGTGTGCACTGTGCTGAATACTCCACAAGCACGGAGCAAACCCAAAGTCATGGAAATTTCTGCAACTACAAGTGATGGTCACATCTGTCATACATATTTTGAAACCGTATTAAATTATTGAACACACTCCATTCAGCCCAAGTGATGGAACCACTGACCTTTACATGATATTTCAATTATGAATGATATAGAAATGAATGCATGAATACGTATATTTAGTTATGACCCTGGAGCAAAGTGAACCCTGATGTAACCAAGGGCAAGCACTCTCTGAAACAGCAGCCATACTGAACTGCTTCAGAATTTATCACCACTTTTTAATGTGTGTACAACAGCAGCAAGCTGAGGAAAATACTGCCACAGTGCTTTGAATAAAAGGTGCCACTTAATGTCAAATAAAAGTAAGAAGATGAAATCTGTATTAAAAACAATTAATCAAATCTTAGCTTATTCAATGACTGGACGATCAAATCTTAGCTTATTCAAAAACTGGACAATGACTTCTCTGTTCAAATGACTGCGGTCTCCCTGTAGGACTATTGGAACACCAGCACATTGTGACATTTGGCTTAGAATATATCTTAAATATCACAAATACCAAATTTATTGAATCCGTTCTGCTCTGTGTGAGGCTGTTTTGATGTGCTGCGCATGTTGCATGTTTTTTATGCTGAGGCCACCCATTCTCAGCATGGGAAACTGATCTGCTGGTGTAAACAGATTTACAGGGATCTCAGCTGCCTCCTTCAGACAGCAGCGCTGAGGGGCCCTGCACTCTGAGGCAGACAGATAGACAGTTGCAGTACATCTCAGTTCAGCTGCCACCTCCCTATCGATGTCTGCGATCGATACAGGTACAGCTTTACATGTGCTCTCGTAATTCGGCTGCCTGCCACTCAACCAGAGAGAGAATCAGAGTGCAGTCCACGGTGGACGGTCAATCACTGACAGGAGAGGTGGGGACATCCAGCTGATCGTTTAACGATCGCTAACGAGGGCAGGAGAGGTGAGGGTCACAGTGTGGTCTGCACCCTGACAGCACGAGAAGCAGCAAGAGACAGATGCAGCCGGAGCAGCCGGCGGTCTGACTCGACTCCATCCTCTGAAATGTCTTTACATCTTCTTTCCACAGGGGGTGTGTACGTCCAACTTTTTGGCCTAAAATTGACATTTGTGTTGTGTGTGTCTGATTGGTTTGGCTTCACCCCACTGTAGACAGCAGCATCAGCACTGGCAGCTCATAACTCCTCAACGTCCCGTTCTAACTCCTGCAGCCGTGGATAACTCCATCCTCAGTAAAACAGAATGCAGGAAAGATTCAGAGAGTCAATCACAAGAACCCATATGGAGGAATGGGAGGCATGTCGCAGGTCTTCTGATGATTTTCTGTGTGAAAGAGACAGAGATCTCTGAGGGGGACATGGCTGGAGTGGGACTGTGCAGAGGAAAGGGAAACTCTCAGGAATGAGCTCAGTGGCAGGTGCCACAGCTACAGGGACAGGTCTGAGGTCCTCCACGCTGTGAACAGGAAGTGCTCACTTCCTAACTTTTAGCCTTTTACCTGCTACTGCAGTTCAGCCCCACTCTTCATGTACTCAGAAGAAAATGTCCTTTTCTGAAGATGTAACTGACCAAAACAACAGGAGCAAAGTGTTGCACCCAGTGGGGTGCTGGTCATGGTTAAGCTGTCTGTTCAATACTGTGTTATTTATCAAGGCATTTTGTTTATATAAGGCTATATTCACATGTCTCCTGATTATACTGTATAAATCTGAAATGCTGGAAATGAGTAATGCATATAACTCCCAGCATGTAGGTTTACTGTACCACAGGAGCAATCAGTAGGAAGTTCTATTTTTAGAAAATGCGTGTGTTAAAAGTTGTACAGCCTACTGCAGTGCTGGCAGGACAAGACGCAATAAAATAATAAAACCAAAGTATAACTACAGCAACAAGAACAACTTTCCATGCTTTTAGAAAAGGTTTTGCCAAAGCATTCTATGAAAGGAAGACATCAACAGTATAACTGAAATTTTGAGCTAAGATAAAATACACAAATAGCTTCAAAAACCCAGAGCAGCTTTAAACTCAGGCCTTAAACTCAGGCCTTAAACTCAGGCCTTAAACTCAGGCCTCGCTGTTTCCTGTTTCGTGGGTTTGGAGCCCTGAAGAACTTACAGACGACCCTTAATAAAGCAGATCCATTTAAATGTAAAAGGGATTGGATACGGACGGCCTTTTTATTTCTCCAAGGGTGAACTGAATCCAGTCCTCAGCATCTCCCTCTCTGGAAGAGCGTGTGCGGACAGAGTGTGTGTGTGGAGTGTGTGCGGACAGAGTGGGTGTGTGGAGTGTGTGGAGCGTGTGCGGACAGAGTGTGTGTGTGTGTGGAGTGTGTGCGGACAGAGTGTGTGTGTGTGTGGAGTGTGTGCGGACAGAGTGTGTGTGTGTGTGTGTGTGTGTGTGTGGAGCGTGTGCGGACAGAGTATGTGTGGAGTGTGTGCGGACAGGCTGTGTGTGGAACGTGTACGGACAGAGTGTGTGTGGAGTGTGTGCGGACAGAGTGTGTGTGTGTGTGTGTGTGGAGTGTGTGCAGACAGAGTGTGTGTGTGGGTGTGTGGAGCGTGTGTGGACAGGCTGTGTGTGAACCGTGTGCGGACAGAGTGTGTGTGTGGGTGTGTGGAGCGTGTGCGGACAGAGTGTGTGTGTGGAGCGTGTGTGGACAGAGTGTGTGTGTGGGTGTGTGGAGTGTGTGCGGACAGAGTGGGTGTGTGGAGTGTGTGTGTGGAGTGTGTGTGGACAAAGTGTGTGTGTGGAGTGTGTGTGGACAGAGTGTGTGTGTGGAGTGTGTGCGGACAGGCTGTGTGTGGACAAAGTGTGTGTGGACAGAGTGTGTGTGTGGGTGTGTGGAGTGTGTGCGGACAGGCTGTGTGCGGACAGAGTGTGTGTGTGGGTGTGTGTGGGTGTGTGGACAGAGTGTGTGTGTGGGTGTGTGGAGTGTGTGCGGACAGGCTGTGTGCAGACAGAGAGTGTGTGGAGTGTGTGCAGACAGAGAGTGTGTGGAGTGTGTGCGGACAGAGTGTGTGTGTGGAGTGTGTGCGGACAGAGAGTGTGTGGAGTGTGTGCGGACAGAGTGTGTGTGTGGAGTGTGTGCGGACAGAGTGTGTGTGTGGAGTGTGTGCAGACAGAGAGTGTGTGGAGTGTGTGTGGTATATGCATGTGCCCGGTTTTGCCCTGACAGGAGGGACTGAACTCTCAGCTCACAGGTCATGGTCTTTATGAAAAATACTAGAGTGACTGAATATTCTGAGACTCTGAGTTTGACTAATTCGTGGCAGAACTTAATATCCAAACATACATGCAGATTAAACCCACTGCATCCACCAGAACCAGGAGAAACGATTCTGTGGCTCTTTTCTGATTTTCCTTTCAACAAAGAAAATTTTAAAATGAATCTGCAGGTCTGTAAGAAAGTGTTCCCACAGTAACCAATATGCATTCAGACTGAACGTTCTCCCGCTGGGAAATAGCAGTAATACCCTAATTTCAAAATGAAATGAAAAAAACATCCAAAAAATGAACACGGTGGAAATGTGGAAAGTGAAGAATCAGCAAGTCAAGGTCTGCGTGTGTGTGTGTGTGTGTGTGAGATTGAAGGCCTGTGCTTGAATACCTATGCTCAGGTAACACATGCAAAATGATAAAAACAATTATGGATCCAACAACCAATAGCAGCAAAGTGGAACGTCTAATGGGGGGGGAGGCCTGTGTGTGCGTGTGCATACGTGTGTGTGCGTGTGAGTGTGCGCGCATATGTGTGTGTGACCGATAGAGACAGAGACGAAGATGGAAGTTTCATAACCAACTTCTAAAGCCCTATGCAGTCCCTCCTGCGAATGCCGTTTCCTTTTCAGTTTTTCTGAAACACATGAGCATCGCATTTGCTGTGGTGGGACTCCAGAGCGGCCATTCTGACCCATCAGCAGCCCACAGAGCCGAGCCCAGCGTCCTCTCCTCTCTCACCCGCTTCTCTCTCTGTCTTTCCTTCTGTCTCTCCTCCATCCTCTCCTCCCCTCTCTCTCAGCTCCCTTTCTGTCGCTCCCCCAGAGGGCAGACCCCCCGCCTTGCTTCTGTCATCTTTCACTGCAGTGTGGAGCCGTTCTTAATGAGGCCCTGATCTCACAGGGCAATCCCACTGGAGAGGAGCATCGGCCTGACACCCCCCCCCGGCCGGCCTTATGTAATCCCCATGTAAAATATTCATTCATTCTGTCCATCTGAGTGGATGTGTGTATGTGCCGAGTGCTGAGGAGACACTTTTTTTCCTTGATTGCATGTGGGTGGCAGGCCTCCGACAGCAAGGGAGTGTTGTGTGTATGTGTGCAGCGTGTGTCTGCAGTGTGTGCGCGTGTGTGTGTGTGTGTGAGTGCGTGCGTGCCTGTGTGTGCGTGTGCGTGCGCACGTGTGTGTGTGTGTGTGTGTGTGTGTGTGTGTGTTAGTGCTTCCCCAGCAGCCCCGTCGCCTCCGGCAGCCTGTCAGTATTTATGGAGTTAATCTAACAGACCATTACGCACCGAAAGGAGACTGCATTCAGCTCAATACATTACACAGTTACTGTACCCCTCTACACACACACGCACACGCACACTCACGCGCACACACACAGACACACACACACTCACACACACACACACACACACACACACACACACACACACACACACACACACGCACACACACACGCACACACACACTCACACACGCAAACACACACGCACACACACGCACACACAAAACACACTCAGGCACCCCCCTCCCTCAGTTAACATGCAAACATAATTGAAATAGAACTACATCTACAATACGATCTACTGCATGGCCATAATATGGACCCCCCCATGTTTGTTTTGTGTTGTGCTGTTTATGTCCTGCTCCTTGTGTTCCCCAACATGTGTTTGTGCTTTCTGTGACTAATGCTGCCTGTATATGTACTGACATACATGTTTAAATAACCTCTGTCTCTCAGTGTAATTAGTTATTTTACTCTGATCGTGCTTTGTCAAGTGTGTTGTGACAGCAGTTGTGCAATGTGCTTAAAATAAACTTGAACTTGAAACTTGAACTGGAAACTTCCAATCAAACATACGGGGGAAAGACTGTGAGAAAAAGAGATGAGCACCATCTCTGAACATCACTGCAGCCAAACAGAATATCTACAGCAGCAGTGCCTTTAAAGTGAGGAAGAGGAGCAGCAGCTGTGCCTTTAACATGAGGAAGAGGAGAAGCAGCTGTGAGGAAGAGGAGGTCACTGCACAGCTGATGAGGTGGGATGTGCAGGTTTCTGCATGAGCTCACGACACTGTCAGAGATGTGTGTTACAGAGGGGGTGTTACAGAGAGCATGTTACAGGCGTGGAGAAGTGCAGTTCCTGCTGTGTATGTAGGAGTCACACAGGCTTTCACACAAGCCTAAAATACTGATGCACTCCTCTGGTTTTACTCAAATACTGTTTGCACTAAAAAAGCTTACTTATCTGGCCTGAGAAATAGGTGCTTATCAGAGTGCACTGGTCTCAGAGCTGCCATTACCACAGTGACACCGCCCTGTCTCTGAGAGAGGGCTTTCTCTCTTCTCTCTCCTGCTGAACAGTATTACAAACATGCTGATCTGTGTGGGAAAAGATTACAAGCAAACTCACAGAGAGAGTTAACCTGACTGCTGTGAGTGGCGCCTCAGATCACAGCAGGTTTAAAGCTCACAGTGTGTGGGATCAGCACAGCAGCTGCACGGCGGAGTTCATCTGCATCGCACAGGATTTAACATCGCTTCTCTGAAGCAAAACCACAGCACCAGATCACACTTTACTGTCAGAATAACAGCCCTGTGGCACTATTTCACTCTCGCAATTAGACAAGCATGCAACTAGGCAACCAGAGAGTAATCACACACCAGAGCAGCACATCAGAACCCAGTTATTCTGAACAAACGCAAAAGCAAAGCAAGTTCGAGGGAGTATAGAAATATATTGGATGTATCACAAATACCCTATTTTCCAAGCAAATATTCAGCTCTGTGTTTAACACTGAAAAGTTTGTCTCTACCATTGTTGAAGATAAAAGTTTTCTGAGTTTCTTTCATTATGAATATGCATGAAAAAACCTGCTCAAAGCCATAATATCCACAGACAGCAGTGGATTGTGTTCTGACAGACAGTGCAGTGCCACCACTGATCTGTCTGAGAGTCCAACAGCATCCACAGAGAGCAGCAGTGGTTTGGTTTCAGTGGTGTTCCCTGAAGGTGTTGCTGTGGTCGCTGCAAACCTCTTTTGAAGGAAGGAAATGAGCTGTAATGGCTGTACTGACATGAGGGGCAGCATCAGAAGCTGGTCTGACGGATCCGGTTACTAAGGTTCCTTTACAGAGGCAGGATTTCTGAGCATTTTCAAATGTCTTTGCTCTCCTGGATGTTCATATTAGAGCCCAGTTAAAAACAGCCCTTTGGCCTCAGAGCCTTCATGTTTCTAAGGGCAGAAAAACAGATCATTTCTTGAAACCAATCAAAATAAATCAGACGTGTTGCAAAAAAAACTAAACCACTCAGAGTACTAATAAACAAAATATTACAAACAGCAATACATGGCTTGTAAACAAGCAATTATCATGAATAAATAACACACTGATAGCGAGAACAACCAAAATAACCATGGCAAACTCAATGAGACCTAAAGGATATTATAAATTCGCAGGCAGGTATCATACTGACAGAAGAAGATACAAAGAGCAAAAAGAACCAACTCTACTGATAAAGAAAGCAACAGAATTTTTCTTCTTTCCTCTTTTATGTTCTAAACGACTGAGAAGGTAACTTTGTGTATGCTAATCTGTTCACCAGCTTCAGCTTGCATGCAGTAATAATGAGAGTTAAACTATTTCTGAGCAGAAACAAAAAAAATTCAGTTTTACCTGAGAGCTCCATGAACTATATATATATATATATATATATATATATATATATATATATATATATATATATATATATATATATATACGTACACATCTTAGATACACTGCTGTAACACAACCAGCAACATGTGCCACCTGCCAGGAGAGCAGGATGGCAGCACAAGCAGCAGCAGAGGCCTGTTTCAGATCAGAGGGCCCCGGGGGGAGGACTGCAGGATCGCAGGCAGATTGGGGGCAGGGGGGTCTCTGTGGGGGGTGCAGGTGATGGCGGGGGGGGCGGCCGGGGGTTCTTACCTTAAAGAGGCGCAGGATGTTGGCCACCATGATGGAGACGGAGCTGGCGGAGGCGCCGATGACCCCCACCACCCTCTCAGGTTTGGAGACGATGGGGGGGCCCCCGCTGAGGCACTTGACGTCGCTGCCGTCCCGCTGGATGAGCGCCTGCACGAAGGTGAGCGACTGCTCCAGGGCGTGGGTGTCCCGTGAGCAGGTGTCCAGGACGCGGGCGCCCAGCGTGATGTTGGGCAGCAGCTCGGGGTCGTTGTTGATGCGGTCGAGCGCGAACAGCATGGCCTCCAGCCGGTGGATGCCCTTCTCCTTCTTCAGCTCCCCGCAGGCCTTGCCGTCGCTGCCGCGGGCGTGCACGGGGAACAGCCCCCCCAGCGAGATGTCCCCGTCGATGCGGATGGAGTTCAGGTGGGTGTGGCCGGGACCCCGCGGCCGCGCTGCCAGGGCCGCGGAGCAGCAGCAGAGAAGGATGAGCACTGAGCCCCGCCCACTTCTACAGCAGCCAATCCAGTCCCTTACACAGCCTCGGCGTTGAAACATGATGATGGTCCACACAAAAACCCAACTTTATTTTCCTCAAATGAAAATAAAATAAAAAATAGTCTAGATGATTAATATTCCTTTAGGACAAATGAAGACTAAATAAAAATATTCCCATTATCCCTTGCTTTCAGAACAGAACTCTGGTGTATTGACTCTGGTGAAATTACAGAAATGTTTGTCCTGAGAAGAATCCCCACTGGGTCCCCGGAGAGCTTGCTCAGGAGACATTAGGAGGAGCAAGGGTGAGCCATGAGCTCTTTTTATCGTCTTCTCTGGCCCCTGTCAGGAGTTTTTAATCTCTCTGTTTCTGTCAGGACCAAGATGTGCATCAGTCCACTGGGGCTGTGAGCTTCACAGGAATGCAAGTGAACTCCTGAAAGATGAAAGGAGAGAGGGATGAGCCTGCAGGAACAGAGAGGAGGAGACGTGCAAGATGTGAGCTGTGCGCTTATTTTATTGTGCTTCTCATCGTTTTTGGTCTCTTTTTTCCCCTCCTCTTTCTTGCCATTTTTGTGTGGCTCAGGAGAAGTGCTTTGTTCTCCTTTCCTTTTGCATGGCATGTTTTAATGGCTGCTAAGAACTCCCAAGGTCAGAGAATAAAACTTTGCTCCCACACGCCTCAGTTAAATTTAGCCAATGAAAAGCCTGTATTTGTGGTGTAAAGAACCATGTATGCTACAGTGCTGCAGTTTTCCATTTCATCTACATAACCAAAAAAACATGAAACAGTTGCAGCTCTCCTCATACTTTGATGAACAGAATGTGAACTGACTGCATGATGAATAGTGACGAATGGCTGCACATATATAAAGGGGGGGAGGTGCAACTCAACGGAGAAAGGAGTCTCTCCTAGCAAAACAACATTTAAAGCATCTGGATGCTTTAGAGTGCTTTATTCCTCAAAAACTGTATGTGAATGGAACATTTTCCTCTCAGCTGAATCCTCTCAACTAGATACATGCATTTGTCTTTTAATTAGATTTACTGTGTTGTGTTATGCGTTCAATTTCCTCAATGACTCAATGAATCATTCACATTGTTACCCTGCAGCTCTGATGGTGTAGCTCTTAGGACATGCGAAAAGATGCCTCTGGGCTTTGGGAAGTAAACTGACGTTACTGTAGGTAACTGAGCAACTAAAGGAACTATGGTTCAAGTTTCACCTCTACATTATCCCAACCGCATTATAAGTAACCATGCAAAGGTTCATAAATTTCTTTCACAGCTTCCCCGAGTTATTAAAGCTCAGCAGTTTTATATCATTATAAATGTGCTTTTATTTGGCATATGTTCTTATGCAGAGCAAGACCAACAGGAGCAACAAGAAGGGAGCCTAACAGAATGAAAAAGAATCGAGCAGAAGAAAACAGTGACGTATATGAAGATACAGCAGCTATACCTCAGACACACACATGCAGAATGTTGGCCTATAAGCATCTCCTCTCCTCAGTCTGACAGCCTTATAGCTTTAGCTCTTCCATGCCTTTGCAGTGCGGTAGCCTATAAGCACCTCCTCTCCTCTGTCTCCTCCGCCTCCTCCATTTCCTCCTTCCTGTACCCTCCGTCTGCCCGTCCTCCGCTCACCTGCAGTAAATCCACTACAAAGACTCCTCCTCTGACAGTAACTGGCACATCATTGCATTCTGTGGGGACGGTCAAGCAGTCCTTGGTGACCGTAAATGGTAATGATGATATTAGAACTGAGGGAAAGACATAAGCGTGCCACATCAGTCAGTGCCCACAACCCTGCAACTTCATCCTGAACTCGTGTACCTTTCTGTGTGGAAAAGATGCTGAAATCTCTTAGCTGAGTCCTTTAAATCGTACGCATAAATGCTAATACTACAGTAATTCTGGGTATGTGCCTGAATTTGCATTAAAACAAGAATTGAGTAGATAACGGTGTTGACAGTGAGACAATCACACTCAGTTACGCCTGATGTTTTCCAGATGTTTTTGAAACATCTACTGGAAAAGAACATTTTAACATACCTACTTCACACAGCTAGAAAAGGGGATGGTCTGGGCTCTTTGGGGTCCAGTTTACCTGTGTTCAGATGCACACATACATAGACTTGTGATAGGAATTAAAGTGGGGTACACAGACTTCTCTCTCCCCAGATATTTATTTTTCTGTCTGAATGATGGTGCAGGCAGGAAACCCGAGCATAAAGACCTCTGGGGACTGAATACCATAGATGCTGAGTTATAAGAGGGTGTTACATCCTCAGCACAAGATGAATTTTTCACAGAAAAAGGCTAGATAAATATGGGATTAATCCAAGTATTCATAAGATATTAATACTGTATAAATATTTGTGCTTCTTAAATAGACACAGTACAGTGTAAATGAATTACAGTGTAAACTATTCCACACACTACTTTAGAGAAGAGCTACACAGCACAGTCTGAGGGCAGAGGGAGGGAGACAGCACTGACACGCAGACCAGAACATCACAGAATTTCAGATCCCTCTGACTGCTTCATTGAATGAAAACAACCTAAAATAAGAAAAACAACCCTAACCCAACACTACCTGAAAAAGACTCTAAACTCTACTGCTTCTCTCCTGCTTCTGTGCTGAACAATGAATGGCAGGGACTGCAGTAAATGGCACCATAGGGAAACTGTGCTGACTTCCTGTGCTGTGCATTTCCAGAGAGCACAATTCATGCACCATGAGGACATCAGTGGCATCTAACTGTGCATAATGCTCTTGATTCTGTATTTACAGTGTAATCAGTGCTTTATTGCCGATCCTCTTGGTGCTGTGTGCTCTCTGATTACAGCGCTAATAAAGAAACAGTGATGCTAATCACAGCTCAGGCCCCCGTGGAACAGAGAAATAAATTACCACTGTGTCTGAGGACTGTCTCGCAAAACAATAGGAAGCAACAAGCTGTGTGTGCAGATCGCAGCATAAACCACTGCATTCCACACCAATCTCTTCATTACCTTCTGCTGGGGACAAGTGGTCCACCCCCAAAACCACCCATCGCTCCCACACCTCTCTGTAGAACATGTCTGTGTATTATGGGTTGGCAACAGAGACGACACACAATCCAATAAACTCTGAAAGAACAATCTGATTCCACATCTCTAGGTACGAGTGGGGAGAACAAGTAAGGGCCGTAAGGGTGTCAGGTTTGAGATTCATTGTTTGCATGGGAGGTGACAAGGCCTTTGAATAGACCTTATCTCTGAGTAATAAGTAATTTCCCCATAGCAGACACCCAGTAAAGACAGTACAGAAAATATATTAGTTGGTGTCAGTGGGGGTGGAGGTGGGTTGCGAGGTTCCACAAAAAATGGCACAAAGGTCTCGGCCCTAAATAAAATTTACATCTGAATCATCTAAGCTCATTCTGCCCACAGAATTCAGACACAGCTTATACAGCCACACAGGAGATGCCCAGATATACAACTTTGGACTTTATTTTCTGCTGCTTCTTTCACTCCATTTTAATTTCCCTGCCAATGACATCACTGCAAATCCTCCAGTGCCCCTCCCCACCTCGCCCTCCATTGGTTCCTATCACATTCAGCAAAAAGTGGCATCTGTTCACTGTAGGCAGTTACAGTCATTGCTAACCTTTTGTGTGTTAGTTATGACACAACATGGATCCACAGAATGCTGCAAACTGAGCAGCAATGGATGTTAAATCCTTCAAAGTGCCTTCAGCTAAAATATTACACAACATTATCTTGTCCTTGTAACAGTCTTTATGTGTATCTATCTGTTTAACAGCCAGATAATGGTTAATAAGTCACCCTTGCCTAACTGAAGGCATGTTACAGACAGGTGAGAGAGCAAGAGTCTCACTTCCTGAGACAGGTGTGTCAGAGAGCAGGAGTCTCACTTTCTGAGACAGGTGTGTCAGAGGGCAGGAGTCTCACTTTCTGAGACAGGTGTGTCTGAGAGAGCAGCTTGCTAATGTGCAGCTTGTGATAAAGGCTGGTTTCTCTTCTGTGGTGTTTTTTTAAATAAATGGTTTCTCTTCTGTGGTGTTTTTTTTTTAATAAATCCTTTTGAGTCTTTTTGTACATTTACTCATCCTGTTCTTCATGTAAGAAGCACTGGACAGCTACTTTACACTTTTACTGACATCACACATTCTCTTATATAAATGACATCTTAACTCATGCGGTCTACACTATGAAACTGGTCTGCAAGCTAAAGTATTCCTACCACTACATTCTATACTCACCACACTGTTCACACAGTCAAATGAGAGACTCCGGGGCCAAGATACATAAAAGAATGATTAAAACTGGATTAAATGATTAAAACTCATCTGGAACAGTGCCTTCCTGATGCCTGAGGTAATGTACCCTGTACTGTCAGTTATAAGCTGGAAATTGAAATCAATCCTTTGGGTGGTAGAACTATGTGTACAAAGTTGTATGTACTGATAAATAGAGAATATATGTATTTTTGTGTGAAACTGTACTCTGAAAGGATTTTTATAGTGATGCAAGTTTAGAGATGTTTAGAGAACCTGGTATCACAGCGATCTGTGTGTTAGTACTTCTCAGCCAGATGATTATAGATGTAAAGCAGGCAGACCAAAAATGGAAATACCAAATGAAAAAGGACACTGTATCCTGAAAAGGAGTCTATGTGTTCAACATTAATGTCAATACTAATTACCAATATCTATCTGCTGTAAAAGACTACATTATGTGGGTTCCTAAAGCAACATAAGGTTAACAGATTTTAAGAGGTCAGATAGCTGGTGCTGAAACTGTAAATGTGTGAGTCACAGCAACAGCAGAATTATTCAATGTATCAATGGGAACGGTGGCAAAAATTGTGACAGCATATGGCAAAAAAGGACAAAACTGTGTCAGGGAAGAGGAACAGCAGCTGATAGCTGACCAACAGCGATACACACACACTTAACAGGACAGTAGAGCTGTTGTGGTAGGGGAGGCCCTCTAATGGGAGTCATTGTGCCTGAATATTACTCTGCATAGCAGAATTATGGCCAAGGAATACAGAGCCATTTTATGCCCAATGGCGCAAACATTACTCCTTCAAAATGTTCCCATATTCCAAGATAATAATGCACTGTTAAACTGATTCAGGAGTGGTTTCATGAACATCAAGAGGAAGTTAAACAGCTTCCTTGGCCTCCACAATCACCAGATCTAAGTATTATTGAAACTTCATGGAAAGTTCTGGATCATACAGTGCACAGTAGATTCCACCTCCTTCATCTCTTTAAGAACTGAAGGTTTTCCTTCTTGAAGAATGGTCCAATATCCCACTAGAAACAGTTCAAAGCCTGTATGACAGCATTCCAAGAAGGACAGAGGCTGTTCTTCAGGCAATGGGTGACCCATCTCATTGTTGGTTAATACATACTCATATATTATTTGGTGTTGCAATTATTTTGTCCACCCGACCATTGATCTCATACGGCTTTACTCTGACGGGACGGAGAGGGAACAGAGAACAGACGGGCAGCACATCAGTCTGGCGGAGAGGGCTGATTTCAATCACTCATTTCCCAGGGACATTATTACGACACCAGAACGCTGCTCACCATCAACGCCAATCAAACACACACTGACTCTCCGTGTCACTTACAGGAGCTGAAATGAGCCGTGGGAACTGAAACATTTCTCATCAGCCTGCCGGATTCAGCGTTTCCCCTCTATAACACTGCATGTGCATCTGCATGCAGCGCTGTCACAAACACTGGCTTCCACATCAGTGTTTAACTGTTTATCTCGAGGAAACTCCACATATAGAACATAAAACTGCATCAAATACAACATGAAATGTAAAATCCAAACATGCCTGACATTCTGGCAATATAAAATATGTTGTTATGGTCACTCCCTTCAACAGAAACACATACACACATGCACACATGCACGCACCCACACACACACACACACACACATATTCAGATGTGGTCACTTGCATTTTGTACATTGTTCTGACTTTATTAGCATTTAGTACTCCTACATTATTGATGTGCTAAATGACTAAATGTAAATTAGAGTTTTTTGTGGAAAGATTTGTTTCACTGATAAACTGTGGCAATTTTAATGGCAGGTTAAACTCCAGCACACTGTCTCCAGGACACCTCTTCCAATAACAGTGTGCACATAAGAGGGTCATCTTGTTCACCTCCAAATTATAGCTTTGATAGCGAAGTTGTCACTCTGCATTCAAGGACTGGAACCAGCTGGTAAGAAGTAAACACTGGAAAGTAAAGATTCTCTCACATGAGGTGAGCTTATTAATCTCTCCTCTTAATATTAAGAAATATTTGGTAATAGACAGAATTCAGAATTACAGCTGGCAGATAATTCCTTTGCAGAAGAGCATTACAGCCAGCTGTAGAAATTTGCATGTGATTCATGCCAGTATTTTTTGTAGAGTTAGTGTGTTTAAAACAGCGCCAGAAATACTGTTAAACATCCCAATATTCTGTACCCTAATTTACAGTACTGTGGTTTACATTTTTACTTCTGTTCACAAAGATGGACACACTGAGGTAATTCAGGTTAAAGCCCCCGATAAAGCGGACAGCAGCCAGGCCACACAGGGATATCAACCCTGCAGGACTTCCCATGGGCTCCACAGGCACTACTGCTCAGAGGAACACTCCCAGAATTCTGTTAATGAATACAGTCGTTACATATGCCCAAACATATCTGCAATACTCAGCCACAGAAAACTGACTGTGTGCTCGTTACTCACAGAGGTGAGAACTCCAGAGGGCAGAGGATCTGTTTTATTCTCCTCGCAAAGGTTCCTGTGTTGTGCCTGTCAGTAACAAAGCGATTATTCTCTGCACAACTGCACCCTGTGAGGGACAGGAATGGTGCAGAGCTGGACATTAAAGGCCTGTTTTTACCCCTAACCCTAACCCTAACCTCCCCCAAAAGCGCCTTCGTAATGCAACACCCATTCACACCACCTGCTTCCACAGCTGGCAGAAACCGCTGCCGTCCTGCACACTCCAGCAAAGCATGAATATGCAGCATACAGCTGCACTTGGAGATGAGGACCCTGTGTGTGGTTTTGGGGCAGTGGATATGCTATGTGGGTTACGTGTCTCGCAGGGGCCGTCCCCAGAGCTCAGGGAAAGAGGCAGGCAGAAAGCAGTCCTTCATCTGTGGCCCAGTTTCGGGAGGACAGGGCTCATTACTCACCGTGAGAGACATCCACACGCAGCTTTCATTAAGACCAGCACCCTGAGGGAGAGAGGAGCTGCCTTCAGGCTGGCCTCAGACACACCTGGAGAGCTCACTACCTGTCTACCCCCCCACCTGTCTGCTCAAATGCTTTTTTCCTAAAGTCTTGAATTTTATCTCAACCTCAGCAATGTTTTCTTCTTCTGTGGTTGCTAAGCATACAGTATATCCTAGACTTAAAATATCAACACCCTGATATAATTTAACTTTAAAGCAAACATTTAAAAATAGAACCTTCAAATATGTCACTGCTTCTAAGCTGAGAGAGTGGCGTATAGTGTGGAAAATATCTAAATGAGGACCAGATGAAGAATCCATGTTCTGATGGATGTTTTTTTGTCTGGTTTTAAAAGCATCTCCACAGCTGCTCTGGCTCTGGGGAGGGAACAGCCCTGCACGGCTGTAAGAGGAAACCCCAGGGCTGGGCGGGGCGGGATGGGGCAGGACGGGACATGGCGGGACAGGGAAGTACAGGGCCTCTCTCTAGCTATTTATGTTCATTTATGTTCATGAGAAACTCCCAAACCTAAGCAATATTCATCCAGAAATTTATACAGAAATATAATGCACCATTCTCAGACACACTTTCAAATAGTATCACTATCCACATATATGGTGAAACAAATCACAAAGTCATATATACAATAAAATATAATACTGATGAAATGAGCATACAAAAGTTGCAAGAATTATATAATATGGAGTATATGCCATCTGCTGCACAAATTCCTGGATCTTTAAATCATATGGATGGCTCATCCCATTCACTGAGCCTGCTGAGCCAGCCAGTCCCCACCATGTACAGATCAGTGAATCTGCACAGCAGCAGTATAGCCTCATTGAACCAACAAAACAAGAATGAATGAGCTGGACAGTCAATGTGCAGAGTGTGTAGCATGAGGCTGGACTGTGCAGACACAGGGCAGTCTGAACCCTCAGCCAGAGAGCAGGGGTGCAGAGGTGCAGACACAGGGCAGTCTGAACCCTCAGCCAGGGGCAGGGGTGCAGACACAGGGCAGTCTGAATCCTCAGCCAGGGAGCAGGGGTGCAGACACAGGGCAGTCTGAACCCTCAGCCAGGAGCAGGGGTGCAGACACAGGGCAGTCTGAACCCTCAGCCAGGGAGCAGGGGTGCAGAGGTGCAGACACAGGGCAGTCTGAACCCTCAGCCAGGGAGCAGGGGTGCAGACACAGGGCAGTCTGAATCCTCAGCCAGGGAGCAGGGGTGCAGGGGTGCAGACACAGGGCAGTCTGAACCCTCAGCCAGGGAGCAGGGGTGCAGACACAGGGCAGTCTGAACCCTCAGCCAGGGAGCAGGGAGCAGAGGTGCAGACACAGGGCAGTCTGAACCCTCAGCCAGGGAACAGGGGTGCAGACACAGGGCAGTCTGAACCCTCAGCCAGGGAGCAGGGGTGCAGACACAGGGCAGTCTGAACCCTCAGCCAGAGAGCAGGGGTGAAGCAGGCCTAGGTTCCAAATACAGCAGCACTTTATTTCCAGGTCTGGAAACAGAGGCTGTGAATATCCATCTATGAATATTCCATCTGCACGTTTTCCTTTCTGCCTTTTTCTGTCTCCCATCTTTGAAAGCGCAGTTGGGAATCTCAGCATGCCCAGTGCGTTCACACATTCTGCTGTGCTGTATGTAGGAGGAGAGAAGCAGCTTCTGAAGTCTACATTCATGCCTTTTCCATCTGTTTAGAGTGAATTGATGGAATAAACACAGAGGCACCATCTTCCAGTCCAAGTCTGTATGAACAACTTTGCACACAGAATGATGGAGACAGAAGACGAAAATGATTACAGTGCTTGCCTCTTCTCAAACAGACAGACATGTACGATACAATCAGAAACTGAAGCAATGAGTTGCCTCTATCAGTCTTAAAAATAATTACTTGTGCAGATACAAAAGGTCTGATCATAAAAAAACAAAACAAAACATTTACATTTATCTGCTTAGCAGACGCTCTTATTCAGAGCGACTTACATAGGCTGCAATTTATACAGGTGGATATAGGTAATTCAGGGTTGTGTCACCTTGTCCAAAGGTACACCAGCAGTGCCCCAGCAGGGAATCATTTCAGCAGGGTTTGGGGTTATGAGCCCTGCTATTTACCGCTACACCACACTACTGCCCAAAAAACACCCTGTCAGTCACATTCTGGAAATATCAAACCCTGAGAGCAGCACAGTGACAGCTCCTGGACCATTCTCCCCTGCAGAAACAGAGTCCTGACGCATCAGTGTGGCTGTTTGCTACCTACAGCAACACACTCCTGTAACGAAATAGCTGCGTAACTGGGTGGCAGTTAGGCGTCTGTGCTGTTCTCTCGCACTTGCCTCTCACCTCTGCTTGGACACACCCTGCTGGGGAACCTCTGAATGTGGCTCCTCCAATCAGCTGACTCTCAGCTCTAAATCAGTGTGCTGCTGACTCTGAACCGTCTCATGTTTTCATGTTTATTTAATGTGGAAAAGTGATGGAAGCAGCCAGTTCTGCTGGAGAAGAGTCAGTGTACAGTTACTGAAATGCGTTTACACTTCTGAGTGTTTCTACATGAATCACGACAGAGGAGTGTGCAGGACTGATGATACAGAGAAAGCATCAAAAGAGCAAAGTGAAAACACTGAGACCCTGCTGAGCAAAGCAGAGCAATATCCACACTGAGGCATCCTGAGACTTACAGACACCCAGAGCCTCTGTAGTCCCACAGTCACACGCTCTGATCACAAAAGCACAAAGAAGACAGGGTGCTTTATTATTGGCCAGGCCTTACGCCCGTGTGTCAGGTCACGTTATGGTCGTCTTGTTACTGCTTTAGAAAACTGGGCCAACATGACGGCCAGAGAAGGCCTACAGCAGAGATGCCTCGTCCCGCCACACTCCCGCTGTCGGAGGGAAGCGGAGTCATTCTTTATTCAGAGGATGGGAATACAGAGGATGATGGAATGGCTCAAAGCAGCTCCCTGACTGCAGCCAGAAACACAGACTAACAGGCCGTGTGTCTGTAGCTGAATCCGCTCACAACCTTTGAAATGTCAGTCTGCAAAGCACAGTAAGTTATGCACGCAAGGCATATTTCCATCTGATATTTGACCCATTTTCACTGGTACGTTCTGATTACAAAAGGTGTTTCCATTTCAGTGTCAAATTGAAATTAAAAAGAGTTTCCTGACCCAGCAGAAATGGAAGGAATCAATCCAGACAAGGAAACCAAGAATGCTAACTGTGCCGGATGCTGTGATGAACTTTCCACATCCAGTACAGGCATCTCACAGTACAGGCATCTCACAGCACAGACCAGCTCACAGCACAGACCAACTCACAGTACAGACCAGCTCACTGTACAGGCATCTCACAGCACAGACCAGCTCACAGCACAGACCAGCTCACTGTACAGGCACCTCACAGTACAGGCATCTCACAGCACAGAGCAGCTGACAGCACAGACCAGCTCACAGCACAGACCAGCTCACAGTACAGGCATCTCACAGCACAGACCAGCTCACAGTACAGGCATCTCACAGCACAGAGCAGCTGACAGCACAGACCAGCTCACAGCACAGACCAGCTCATAGTACAGGCCCTGTAACAGGACAGGGTGTCTCTCAGTGCTGTCTGGGTCTTCCTTTCTGGTGGAGCATGTAATGAAATGAGAAGCCAGTGCCAGCTTTGCCACAGCCTGGATTTCTGCAGTATGAAGCTAGGAGATACCAGGGGGAGCAGAGAATGAAGGTGAGTCACACTCCACCCCCAAAAAACACTCATTCCCCACTCTCTCTCTGCCACTTTCTTCACCTACCACACCCCCCATCTCATCCCTACCCGCCCCCCTCCTCATTGCCCCTTCCACCTCACATCCTGCATTATCTTTCATGGTCAGGACTTCAGGGCAGGGGGCCTGTGTGTGTGTGTGTGTGTGTGTGTGTGTGTGTGTGTGTGTGTGTGTGTGTGTGTGTGTGTGTGTGTGTGAGAGAGTGTGCATGTGTATGCGCCTGTGTGTGTGTGTGCGCGTGTATGTATGTATGTGTGTGTGCGTGTGTACGTTTGAGTGTGTGTGTGTGTGTGTGTGTGTGTGTGTGTGTGTGCGCATGTGTGTGTACGTGTGTGTGTGTCTGTGTGTGTGTGCGCGCGCACGTGTGTGTACGTGTGTGTGTGTGTGTCTGGAGAAGAGGAGGGGCGTGGTCAGAAACATGTGAACGGGGGAGGCGGGGAGTGCTGTCAGAACTGTGGGCCAGGCAGGGCTACCTGTTTACCTGAACCATCACAGCAGCTGTGAGAGAACAGGCTGGGACATTCAGATTCCCAAAACGGCAGTAACACACATGCTTTCCAGTGCCATTATTTTTCCTTATTATTATTCTTTCAGTATATCTGTCACAACTTATGAGAATCATCTTTTTTGAACATATTTTAGCTGCATGAAAGTCTGAAATAAGCTGCAGTAAATCAGTGCCAATATTTCAGAAAGATATGCATTATTTTTATATATAATTTTATATATAATTATATAACTCTACTCAGGGTGCAGGGGTGGGCAGTGAGGGTGCAGGGGAGGGCAGTGAGGGTGCAGGGGAGGGCAGTGAGGGTGCAGGGGAGAGCAGTGAGGGTGCAGGGGTGAGCAGGGAGGGCAGTGAGGGTGCAGGGGAGGGTGAGCAGGGGTGGGCAGTGAGGGTGCAGGGGTGGGCAGTGAGGGTGCAGGGGGGTGAGGGGGGAGGGCAGGGAGGGCAGTGAGGGTGCAGGGGAGAGCAGTGAGGGTGCAGGGGAGAGCAGGGGTGAGCAGTGAGGGTGCAGGGGTGAGCAGGGGTGGGCAGTGAGGGTGCAGGGGTGAGCAGGGGAGGGCAGTGAGGGTGCAGGGGTGAGCAGTGAGGGCAGGGGTGAGCAGGGGTGGGCAGTGAGGGTGCAGGGGTGAGCAGTGAGGGCAGGGGTGAGCAGGGGGTGAGCAGGGGTGAGAGGGTGGGCAGGAGGGAGCAGGGGGGGTGAGCAGGGGGGGTGCAGGGGTGAGCAGGGGTGGGCAGTGAGGGTGCAGGGGTGAGCAGGGGTGCAGGGGGGCAGGGGTGAGGGTGCAGGGGTGAGCAGGGAGGGCAGTGAGGGTGCAGGGGTGAGCAGTGAGGGGTGGGCAGTGAGGGTGCAGGGGAGAGCAGGGGTGAGCAGTGAGTGAGGGGGTGCAGTGAGGGTGGGGTGAGCAGGGGTGGGCAGTGAGGGTGCAGGGGTGAGCAGGGGTGGGCAGGGTGCAGGGGTGAGCAGGGTGAGGGTGCAGGGGTGGGCAGTGAGGGTGCAGGGGTGAGGTGGGCAGTGAGGGTGCAGGGGTGAGCAGTGAGGGTGCAGGGGTGAGCAGGGGTGGGCAGTGAGGGTGCAGGGGGGTGAGCAGGGGTGGGCAGGGGTGGGCAGGAACAGGGGTGAGCAGCAGTGAGGGGGAACAGGGGTGAGCAGTGAGGGCGCAGGGGTGAGCAGTGAGGGTGCAGGGGTGAGCAGTGAGGGTGCAGGGGTGGGCAGTGAGGGCGCAGGGGTGAGCAGTGAGGGCGCAGGGGTGAGCAGTGAGGGCGCAGGGGTGAGCAGCATGGCAGAGCAGTGACCCGGATGAATGACAGCTGTGGGTGCTGTCATTCATCCGGAGCAGGAGCGTTGTGTCTGACAAGTGAAAGGCAGAGAAAACACTGAGACCCTACAGGGGTCTGTGTGAACATCACTAATCACACAGAGATCTGAGGGGACCCACACAGTCACTGCAGGCTCAGCTGGGCCACCGCAGTGATCCGAGGGGAAATGCCAAACCTGTTGGGTCTGAGTGGCTCTTCTGGGCTTCTTCCTCAGTGAAGGTGTTAAAAAGGTGAGGGTGTTTAAAAAGGAGAAGGTGCCCAAAAGGCTGGAGCATCGATCGTTTGGGTAAACAAGCGTGAAACCCATCACGTCATGTTGACAGCCATCAAAAGCACTGGCTGAATGAGACCTCACAGACTGCAGCAAGCTAGCTTCTGTTCTTCAGTATCTGATTAAAAGCTTTCTCCTAAGAATAATGAAACCTACTGGCTACACAGCATCTGAGGACACTAACACATCCAAGGGGGAAAGGGGAACAGTTTTGTTTCACCCTGTCATTTAATCTCATAAAAGTATAATCACGTGAGCAAGAAGCTGATCTTGTAGATGTTCCTGAATTAGTGGAGATGACAGAAGCCTCTGTCTGCTGAAAGTGAACAGTGTTTACAGCAATCGAGGTGAGAAGCAGCGCAGTAACATGTAAAAGACATCCATCAAATAACACTGACTTTAGCTTCAAGTCATCAGATAATGAACAGGTTAAGCCTTTTCTACTCAACTGAAGCTAAGCAGTTTGCAACAGGAGCTTTACTATCAAAGATGCTCTCTCTCTCTCTCTCTCTGTGTGTGGGGTATTGCTTTCAACCCACAGTATGGATGCTGGCACACAAAGCTAATCTGTGGGTCACACGTAGGCCTTTTCCTGCCATTGGGTTATTTACTCTGCCTGCTGGAGTCGTTGGGCTGCCCAGGGACTCGTGTGCAGTCCTGCACACTCTCTGATGGCAGCTGTCCTGGAGACCACCACACAGTGGAGCAGAGCACCTGCATGACCAACGCCTACAGCCCGCTAATTACAGCAGAAGCCTCACGCGCTGTCTGCTAAAGGTGCCTTCCATCCTGAGAGACCCCAGCTCACCATCAGGACAGGAGACCCCAGCTCACCATCAGGACAGGAGACCCCAGCTCACCATCAGGACAGGAGACCCCAGCTCACCATCAGGACAGAGGGACTCACAACCTCCTGCGGAGTCCTCTTTGGTAATGTCTGCATGTCAAGGCACAGGAGGGGAAACAAGCTCCTTTACTACAGAGACTCATTTTGAAGAATTGTAAGCTTATGCTGATGGGACCGTTCAAATCACTGTGGAGAGTCCGGTTAGAACTCCAGTGTTATAGAAGAGGAACTCCAATCACCAGGCCTTGTTGCAATGAAGGGTTCTTTTATTTATGCTTGAGGTAGTGGTGACTCATGACATTGAGAATTGTGGTTTCTATATAAACAAAGTAAACAGAATACAAACAGACTTAGTAAACCAATACAAACAGACTTAAGCATATATATGATAAATATCAACTACACATTAAATACCAATCCTCTCTAATATCTTTAATAAACTCAAATGACATGAACATGTATTACTGTCTTAAGGGTAAGCTACAGATAATATAAAAACTAGTCTCTACTTAAATGCATGCTATCTGGTTACTGTTCGCGAGGGAGGCACATGAGCCTTAGTGCGCATGCACCAGTGGAAAAGAAAAACAGCATAATGTTGCACATCGTAGTATTGCATACCGAGTAAACGTATGCTTGATTATCTTGATACGCGGCTCGCGAACAGAAAGGCGATCTGTTACCGGAACAGCGCGATATTTATGCAGTTTTGCAATGATTGCTTTGAACCATAAACATGCTAGCATACATGCTACGCTCTCTTACTACTTAATTACCTAACTATGCAAAGGAAACACAGGGAACAACTTACTGTGTCATTGACGCACAAATCCCAATTCAACTAAACTAATGATCGCGGTAAACTGCAGCATTTAAACTGTTTATTAACAACTTTACTGAACTTGTGGCTCCCCGTGCAGTTCGCGAACTTGCCTCTCTTCACTCCTTATGCAAGATTCTGAAGGCACACCTTCTGCTGGCCAGTGATTGGCTGCACAGCCCCCCACAGTCTTAAGGGAACAGCCAGCCTTTTTAACACATTTCCTTTTCAGAATTCCAGCAATCCCTCCATTTCAGGGATGTATGAAAGGCTAGATTTTGAGAGCTTTATCTTCAGATGTTCTTGTGAGACAGTCCCCTTCCAGGAGGTAAAACTCACAAAATGTATGTTTTGCTGCTGCTGCTGCTTGACATTCATTCAGAAATGAGGAAAGCAAATCAATCTTTCACACACAACACTCTCACATGCTGAACATCTTAGTCACACTTTTGGTTGTAACAGTTTGTTATGGGCCATCCTCCCAAACTAATGTTTATTGTACAGAATAAATTTACCTATTGTGTGCAATTACATTGTGGATAACCAATTACTGTGCACTGAAACCCTGAGAGATGGGCTTGAGCTTAGATTCAGCATTAGGGTTAATGGTAGAGCCAAGGTCAGGACTGTGCTGTTTGCCACCTCTGCTTGTCAGACTTTCAATAGATATTGCTCTTTATGTCATAAGTGACAGAGAGACTGCATTAGCTGTGTTTATTAATTGCACTACTAATATCACAGCAACAGAAGCAACAGTGTGCTGGAGGGTTGAGACATTTGTTTTACGTGTTTGGTTTTACACTTACACATTGGACTCATTGTTTTCACTGACATCACTGTGTGAATTCAGCTGTTATTCATAAGCATTGAAAGAGCACGGCTAATAGGACACACAAAAACGAGCCCTACACACCGTACACATGTGAACACAGCCTGGCATTTCCTGAGAGCATTTCACATTCACAGGGAACAGCACTCCAGCTGGGATGTGAACATGCAGCATTCTGGTTACACCTCTTAGGTATGGACCATTATGCCATGCGGTGGTTTTTCACGTTCAGACTTCCACACTGAGCCCTTGTGTCCTACACACACTGGCTACTGTCCCGTCAGCCACACCTGCCTGGGCAAGAACAAGAGCCAGGGCTCAGACAGATCAGCCAATCACGGGCAGCCACACCCTGAGGCTGAACCACTATAACACTGAACCCAAACTGAAACATGGTGATTCTTTCCAGACAGAGACAAAACTATCAGACACCATGCATCTGTCTTTTGGGGAGGCTACCCACAATCCCCCCGAACCAAAGACTTAATTGGCCGAAACAGTAAACAGTATTAACACACCCCACATCACACAGAGTGACGCCGTGGCAGGATGACAGGGTGCGGTAAAGCAATGAGGTAAAGCAGTGCATTGGGAAACCTCAGCAGTTTGGTGTTATTCTGGAGAGTGAGACACGCCATGAATGAGGATGACAGGGGTACCCTGTCCACAGATCAGACAAGTGCTTTACTGAGGCCCTCTCAGTGGCCAATCACAGCCTGGCTCCACCCCATCCCCACCTCACCGTTACCTTTTCTGATCTCATCACTTTATTAGAAATCATGGTTTTTATACTTCATCAGCAGCTAATGAAAGGATAAATGAAGAGAGAGAGCCTGCACTGATTACTCTGCACATCCAGGAGGATTTGTGTATTATGTCTAATGAAGGCCTAATCAGTCAGCTTAATTGCCAGGTAAGCCTCCTACGCACGGCTCTGTCCCAGAGCCCTGTGGGGCAGGAAAGCCTGCAACTGCCGGAAAGTTCTCTCTGTCCCCGCCTGAACCCCTAGCCCAATTTCAGCAGGGAAATAAAGGTGTGAAAAGTGCCCTCTCATTATCTGGCAGACAGAACACCCCTCAACAAAGTAACTGATAAATGCTTCACTGGCTCATTAGACCACCTGCGTCATAAACCACCTACCAGCAGGACAAATGTGTTCTCATTCAATAGTCGAGCTAATTCAGGTTATTCTTTAAAGTGTTTATATCCATGTATAATCAACAGCTGAATTTAAAACACCTGCTAGAATTAACTCCTGCAATATCGTCTGGACTTCCGCATTGTCTGTATTTAGCAAGTTTGATTGGTTGGCCATGTTTCAGATGCCCAATCAGAAAATGTGGCCAGGCAATAAGGACCAATCAGGAGAGCAAAGCTGTACTAACCTTTGATGCTGAGCTCTCCTGCCTCCTACAGCCGCTAACACGTTAGAGGGTTTTTTTCCCTCAGTGTATGGACTGTGGTAACCCTCTCTCTGCTGTCAGAGTCCAGCATGTACCATCAGTGCTGCCTCAGCGGCTGGTTTCAGCATGGCCAGGTGACCAGCGAGGCCAAAAAAACTGGCATGACCATGATGAGGACGGAGAACAAGAGCGCAGCACGGCGGCCGCGGCCAGTAAGCTCCTGCTGTGGGCTCAGGGCCCCATGGAGGCCTGGCACAGAGAGGTGGCTTGCATTAGCATTGCACGGAACAAAGTCAGATTATTAACAAATAATAAACTTGAATCCACAAAACACAACAGTCACTTTGCTCATGCCTTCAAGTAATCTTTAAAATAAAATTTGGCTAAATAAATGTATGCCATTTTGCTTATCGGAAGTTCAGTGGAAGCCTCTGGAAGTATGTATAGGAATCCAAAGGCTTCCTGTTTCCCTGTGGTATACAAGGACGTAACAGGCAGAAGAGATTAATCAATAGCACACACTATCAGGGTTAAAGCGAGCTCTCTGAAGGTTGTGGAGGTAAACAAACACCCTAATTTAAAAGATGGTTATGTCGGAATTCACAAAAGCAATATCTACCACTTTCCACTGTGTCTGTTAAAATAAATTTCAGGCTACTGGCACCACCCTGCCAGGAAGACGATGCATGTCTATCTTGACACCAGGAGCTGTGAGACATGTAGTTCTCAAGGCAACTGTCAATCCAAAGGCAAAAGCTAGAGACTCCTACACACTGGTGCTTCCAGACTAGTGTCAAAAAAGATTCATTCACTGTTGCATCCATGAATTCTGCATTCGTAGCCAAATGGCCAGGAAGAAGCTTCATTTGAAGGCAATCCACAAAAAGAAGCAACATGACTTGGCTACATCTGAAGGCCAGCTGGAATGTCTGATGAAATGTAAACTGACCTGCTCATCAACGGCCGTTAGGCATGAACTGGGGAACCTGGGAAGCTCTGGCCACTGTGAAATGTCTGATGATGTTTTAAGTTTTGCATCCATGAGTCCTGGAGTCATTACTAAAACAGGGAGTTATGCACACCAACACACACCACAGCATTTTGGCAAAAACCCTGGTTCCAGCAGCCAAGCTTAGCTTTAAAGTTTAAAATTAGCCAACTGGCTGAAGAGAGACATTCTATCATGCCACTGATCCAAAGTATTTATCAAAATATACAAAGAAATGCTTAACCGAGTACAAAATAAATACTCTCAACTGATCATTTCAACATCCAGGTCTCAATCCAATTGAACATATGTGCTTCTGTGATTCAAAGCAGCTAACAAACAAAAACCAAAAGATCTGAAGGACCTGGAGCAATTCTGTCAGGGGGATAGGCAAAAAAACCCCACTCAGAAGCACAGGAAACCCACAAAACAGAACAGCAAACACCCTGTCATCCAAGCCAGAGGGGAGCTCACAAAAATGCTCAAATGAATGTGAATAAATTCAACTGTTATTTGTGAACATGACTTTGCCGTGTAAATGCTAATGCAATTAGTAATAATAATAATAAGTAATAATAATAAATTAAGGAATAAAATCGTTGAATACTACATATGAGTATATGTATTTTATGTAGGGTATATGTAATGAATGCAAGCATACAGCATATGAATGCAGATACTTATGAAGCATTTTCTCTATCTGGCTTCTCCCTACAGGCTCTATGATTGGTGGCTTTAATAATTGATTGACTCTGCTCTCCTATGCAGGCATAAATGAGCTCATGCGTATGATGGAGGCAGAATTCTGATGCACAGGTCCTAACACTGCAGCACTGTATGCTCACTCATGCAGTTGCCATGGAGACACTGTTGACAAGTTGTCATGGCTTTGTAATTGTCTGCTTGCTGACCTTTAATGACAGACGGGGTTTAACCCAGGAGCTGTGCACTGGCAGACAGGGGCTCTGAGAGGAAGGCAGGAAGTGCTGTCAGAATGCATTTGTTGATATGATGAAGTCAGAGCAGAAAATAAGGAGGAAAGTTTCTCTCACATTTATGAGTTCCACACTCGGCCGCTCGTGCTGCCATTTTTGACACTATTCCCGCTACACAGCGCTGTTCATTTAGGCGAAACACTGGCATGCTGGGAGCTGCACAGCGCACCACAACAGGATGGGCTCTGATTGGCCGATAGGCGCCACTCCGCTGACATCATCCACGCCATGTGTAAGTGCTCGATGAATCACAGGGTGCTTGAGAGTGGTGATATGCGGAACCCCTGCCAGTGTACCCATGCCTAACCCGGCACAATGGAGCCAGTTCATTTCACCGCTATGGGTCGCCATCATTACCAGCCAATCACACAGCAGCAACAAGACCTGAGCTGTGTAAGCCTGCCCCTTTCTTATTGCAGCATGACTAGCTTTGTTCAGCTGAAGCTGAAGGATATATCTGATCATTAAAGGTATTACAGTTATCCTCCTGCTGCCCTGCATCATGGGTAGGGGAGGGGGCGGGGCATAAGGCTGTTTCTGTGGCAGCCATACAGACAGGCACCTGATTGGTGCACTGATGCCTTTGATTGGCCTGTTATACAGCCTGCAGAAGAACACCACCTGGGACCTGTGCTCTTGTCCTGTCATCGCCATGGTGACCAGCCCTGTCACCCTGCCAGACGTGGTTTAACGCGTTAGAGTGCGTTTACGCACTTTCCCCTGACACAGTGACGTATCCCGACACCGACGCCCCCCAGTCCTCAGCTCTCAGCTCCTCTGCACTGTCAGCCCTGCTTTGTGACCTTCCCATCAGTGCCTGTGTGCAGCTTCAGCTCTGGTTAACTGGACAAACAGTATTTGAAGAAGAGCCACTCAGAGAGAGAGTTTGGATGGTTGTATTAACTACACCTGGTCCAGCTTGGCTGAAGCAATGACATCTGCTGCACTGTGGGCCAGCGTGACGCTACCTGTCCGTTTCCTTTCATGTGTTACACACAGTGACGCACTATATAACACACAACAGTGCAAATCTGGAGCAGACTGTCGATTCCACGTCAGAACAGCATTTCAGTGACTCTGTGAGCCTGTCGAGGCTACTCAGGAGGTTGGACAGGAAGTGCCAGGACAGGAGGACGCTCAGAGGCGTTTTACACACGGTGACGCCCGTCCACGACCCACCCGCCAGCCCAACCTGCTGACGCAGCAGCCAGCGCCTGCCAGAGGCAGATCGAATTCCTGGAACGCCATCGAGATCTCATCGCGTAAAGTGTAGGGATCAGAGGCGTGCCAGACACGGCGACCCAGGCTGCCCTGACACATTTCAGCTTAATCACTGCAGCTTCCCCAAAATCAATAACTCACTGCGTGGAACTCCTTACAAACAACTTCCACCTCTCAGTCACTTTCACTCACTGCGCCCCATCATACACACACCCACACGGCACAAGGGCGGCTCTGTAAGGCGCTAAAACTCAGGGAAAGCATTTAGATGGACATACCGGACACTCATGAATTGTGCCGGTAAACGACTGCATTCCCAGCTGAATTCTCTGTGTTTGTGCCTTAAAGAAAATGTGTCATAAATTTCAAATAACTGAAATCACAAAACAGCCCTGTGTGCTTTTGAAATGAATTCCTCAGCTGAATGTAGGCTAGAAAACAGCCACACAAGAAATGCAAAAGCAAAAGAAATAGTCAACAGACTGTGTTTGTCACGCACCTTAATAACCGGCTGCTCAGGTACAAGTAATGATCTGGATGATGTGGAATCTCCTGATTTTGGAGACAAAGTGAAGATGGTCTGTTCCTGCTTGGGACAGGCAGCTAACTCACATTACTCACTGAGCGTTACAGAGCACTACCCAAAATAAAAGCTGTTCCCAAACGTGCCCTTTTAATGACAAGAGACTGACAGGGGAGGAGAACTGCTCTGAGGGGGGAGGAGAGCCGCTCTGAGAGGCAGACTGTGGGAGGGGAGGAGAGCCACTCTGGGTGGGGAGGAGAGCCGCTCTGAGGGGCAGACTGTGGGAGGGGAGGAAAGCCACTCTGAGAGGGGGAGGAGAGCCGCTCTGAGGGGGGAGGAGAGCCGCTCTGAGGGGGAGGAGAGCCGCTCTGAGAGGGGGAGGAAAGCCGCTCTGGGAGGGGAGGAGAGCCATTCTGGGAGGGGAGGAGAGCCGCTCTGAGAGGCAGACTGTGGGAGGGGAGGAGAGCCACTCTGAGAGGGGGAGGAGAGCCACTCTGAGGGGGAGGAGAGCCGCTCTGAGGGGGGAGGAGAGCCGCTCTGGGAGGGGGGAAAGCCACTCTGGGAGGCAGACTGTGGGAGGGGAGGAAAGCCACTCTGAGAGGGGGAGGAGAGCCGCTCTGAGGGAGGAGGAGAGCCGCTCTGAGGGGGAGGAGAGCCGCTCTGAGAGGGGGAGGAAAGCCGCTCTGGGAGGGGAGGAGAGCCATTCTGGGAGGCAGACTGTGGGAGGGGAGGAGAGCCACTCTGGGAGGCAGACTGTGGGAGGGGAGGAGAGCCGTCCCCAGCTGGACCTGCTGGTCTCTGATAAAGCAGCTGACAGAGGCAGAGCACCCAGGCCTTGCTGCCCTGCTCCTCTCCACAGCTCAGTGACGGAGCATCACAGACACACTCTGCACTACATTACACCACATCCATTCACTACACAGTCCATCTTATGCCTATCCATCATTTTACATTTTTATTATGACTATTCATTTAGTCACGGTGCAGAAGTGTAGGTCTTCCATATTTCTTAAGGGGATATTCAATCATATGCTGTTATGCCCTAACATGATACTTTATTAATTTTAAGTAAGAATAACATTTTTGTTGAATTCACAGCGGGTCCTATGTTCCACAGCAGAAACCTGTTTTTTTCCCAAGCATTTGACTGGCTAAATTACGCTACAACACCGTTTAAAATGTCAGTTTAACTTTAAACAGCAGTTACGTTTGAAGCGCAGGAGGATGGTGACACACGTGAGCAGTGCGTTTGGAGGCGGGCTGAGCAGGCGGACTCGCCGGATCGGTGCGTTGGATCCATGTTGGTGCGCGACACTGCACTGATGCAGGGAGGGTAACCTGGTGTAGGAGGAGCTCACAGTTATTACACAGTATGATTTTTATTGATTTTTGTGCATCTACCCATCACCTTGGGGTGCTTTGCTTTTTAGTCACCAGGTTCTTTAGCCAGTTAGCACAGCCTGCTACATGATCTTTGCTTCTCTTCATTACTGCTGTGTGTAAGTAAGGGAGAAAGAAATGCTTGCAAACACCTTCAGCCCTCAGATAGCTTACTTTCGCTACATTGTTACTGCAATATTCTAAAATTTAATTGGCAGAAGTACAGTAACTTCTATGTTTCTGTTTTAATTGCACTTAGCGTATCACAAACCATGAACCACAGCAAATACATGGAAATACTGGAGAGGGAAAGAGATAAACCAAGATGAAACTCTACCAGACCAAACGTCTGCACTGAGTCCCAGAGATGGACAGGAATCCTAAAGCAATCACAGAAACTGTCACACGCCAAAGATCAGGGTGGTCTGACACAGGTCGTGGCTGCTCCCACAGTTTCACACTCAGTTACACCTCATTCCAAAGCTCCCTCTGGATGCAGCATGTCCTCCTCTAGCCCCTGGCATCATTACTCCACAAGTCTTGACTTCAGGTGATCAGACAGTATTTGCAGCACCTCCTGGTGAGCAGGGAATTTGCTGGAGAGGGGATTCTGTAAAGTTGTGTTTAATTGCATCTGAGGTGCACTGGGGTTTGATTGATTCAGATTTTTGGCAAGCTTTATTCCATCCATCGGGAGCCACAGCATGGCAGCATTGGTGTTATGTGGTGGGTTTATGATGGCGTGTGCAATGACACCAATGGGATGACTTACTCTCAAACATAGTCAAAGTCTCATGTGCAGGTTTCCCATCAATTTAGTCACAGTTAAGGAGGACAAATGAGAAAGAAGAAATATCTGCGAATCTCAGCTCCCCACTGATCCCTACTGCCCACTGTCTTACAGACGTGTTCTCTGCTCCGCTCAGATGCGGTGGTGCTGCTGCTGCCCTTGCCCTCCTCAGCCAGGCCCTGCTGCAAGCACCCCCCCCCAACCTGCCGATCAGCCTCCTTATTAATGCCGTCATCAGCCTCAATAATTCAGCTGCTGCTGAAAAATTCATCTGCATTTGCACAAAAGACTGTTTGTATATTTAATATTTATTACATCGACACACACTTTGTTTTCAATTTGTGCTCAGCTCTTTTTTTTTTTTTTTTTTTTGTGGGGGAGCCCCATGCCTTTTTAATTATTCATTCACCATGGAAGGGACATGTGGAAGAAAAATGGATTTTTTCAGCTCAGAGACCTGGAACATTTCAGTTCCTCCTTTCCCCTCCCTCCGTCTTTCTGATTTCTCTCCAGGTCTGCAGTTTCTCTGTCTGTAGCGTTTGCCCTTTTCTTTGAAACTATGAGTTAACACGTATAAACTGCAAAGGGATGGAGAGCTCATTTGAAATTGCAACTGCTGTTAGTCTCAATGTTCAGATCTTTTTAAATCAAACAGCCACAATTCTAAGGTCTCTGTGACGTTGTTCTTATTCACAGTTTCACACTATTTTAATTAGCAGCACTGTGCGAGAATTTGCAACTCTGTCGCCGTTCTCTCTCTCTCTCGTTCACAGTTCTTTCTCTGGTTGTCATAACATGTGTTTTTAAACTTCACTACAACGTTAGTGTGTGATGCGGTGACTTTTTTAGCCACTGCAATCCAGGCCCTGGCTCGGCTGAAAGCGTCTGCATGGTGTGATTTTACAGCAACATCTGCGCTGCTCTGTGGCAGCAGAAGCAGGTGGATGATGGTTAGAGGTAAAAATATCACAGAATCAAAGAACGGAATGCAAACCTGAGTAACTCCTAAATGACTATATCCACTGTACATCAAACAAAAATGTGTGTCACAATTTTAAAATCAAAACATGAAAAGTATGAAATTCTGTTTCCTGTCACATATAAAACACGCAGACATTGCTGGGTTCCTGCTAACTGAGAAGTACTACCTGTCCCACTACCTCCTTCCTCATAAGTGAGAATATTGCTCTTTAATGTTGTTTCTTTATTTTTAGATTATCAGCATTGAGGGTTTACTTATCCATGGTGGGTTTATACAGTTCACATTTTAAGGGTTATTCATTCAGAGTTAACACCATGCTCAGATGTCCTCAAGGCAAACCTGGCAATCAAAATGGCACCATTAAGACCCAAAGCAAGCTCCTCAACCCACCAAGCCTCCCAGCTGGGCGGGGCAGGGACAGAGAGGATGTCCAGCAGGGACACTGATGGGGACCAGTGCCTGTGTTAAGGGCCTGTGTTCAGGGCCTCTTAACGTGCCCTGTTGCCATGTATAATTAGGCTGTAAAAAGGCCTCTTTATGACAGAGATGGAACTTTTCATGAATGTAAAAGCTGAGCCTGGAACCCACCCCATGGGAAGCAACCCCTCCAAACAACAGCCTGCACCCCCTGTGGTACACCCCCCTGTGGTACACCCCCCTGTGGTACACCCCCCTGACCTCTGTGTGCCCATCCAGGCAGGGAATGCACTGTAAAACCACAGATCATTCAATCCTATAATCATTAGATTTTTAATTAATTAAAAGTAAGCTAAGTAAGCTATGATTTGTGTGAAGTACATACAACTCGGGATATTCACACGCGAGGACAGACAGGGAATCAGATTTGGTTTCAATAACAGATTCTGACTTCAGACATAAAATAGCTGCCCACCTCTTGCCCACGTATGACTTAACCACTGTGCTACACTCCCACACCAAAAATACATGTTAAAATATATGATACAATAAATAAAAATGATACATTTTAAAACATTTTAGGGTGTGGAGGAGATTGCAGCAAGCAGTGGAAGTGGAACAGGGATATCAGGGGAGGTGTGAGTGCAGGAGGCTGCCAATGGGCCTGCTTTGCAGCAATCAAAGAACAAACTCTTTACTCTTCAGCACTCCACATTTGTCCATCCCACTGTCAGTCAGGGGAAGGAGAAGCGGATCCACCCTGCTGTCAATCAGCAAAGTCTCACAGGGCATCCGAGACTCAGCCACAGAGCTTCTGTCTGCTAAAACTGTGCATTCTACTCTCCCATGGAGCAACTGTGAGGGCTGTAATTTCTACAGACCCATCACAACACACACTTACAGAGTGGCCGTTATTCTGTTGCTGGGATGGAGTCTGTGTCAAAGCACAGAACTCTGGGACACTACAGACCCAGCTGAATGCAGGTCTGCCATGACAGCGGGTCCTGACTGAGTGTGGCCTGAGTCTGGCCTGCAGCTGGCTCCGTTACAGGAGGGAACACACACACCAGACAGACAGGCAACGCGGTGTTCTGCACCGAGTCTGAGGTCCGCCAGAGCTGACATCAATCGGTCCCATTTCAACATGCAGAATCAGCGCCAGCCGTCTCCTGTGAGCCAATCAGAGTGCAGGGGCTTCCTTGTGAATGAACATTAATGAGCCGTACGGATTTGACTGCAGTTATGATGCCGATCTGAACTGATGAGAATGAACACAAATAGATTACCTTGGTTGAGGGAAGGCCAGCACTGTACCATGGAACAGCAACTGACATCTACAGCAACAAACTCACAAAACACAGTCTCTGCCATGAGACTGGGGACCACCTAACTTAGCCTAGCATTGTTCAGCTGAGCTATTTGTCTCACATTAGCCACGTAATTATGTTAGCAAAACAATAAATGGACAGAGATAGTGCTATTGTTTCTAAATGGAGAAGGGAGCCAACATGAGCTGTTTATCAGCTAGCTAGAAGAGGAGAAGTTACCCCATTTTCACAGCCTTTGGGAAATACTTTTCCCGATTATTTTTGTTCTGTGCAAGATGCCTTTACCAACTTGTAGTTCTCCCTTGGTACCTGTGTACCTGCAGCTAATTGAGTGGTTGTGGACAGAGTCAAGCACAACAGCAGTCTCTCTAAATAACCTGTCAGCCACAGTCTGGACTGTGTGCTGCTGTGTGTCTTTATCAAAGAATATACGCTGTTCCTGATCAACTACACCATTGGAGCATGTCCACCAACTAGGGCCTCTGTGCCCAGCTATACATGTAGAATTTTGGTAGGTTGTTGGCAGCCTTCAAACGGGCGAATCAAACATCAGGATGGTGCAGCCTGAGGACCTTCTGAGCAGCGTCATGGAAACACTTCAGCTGAGAAAGCACAGCGGGCACTGATGGCATTCACTATTCAAACATGAAGGGAAGCTAATGTGCACTATTCAAGAGAGCACCGCATGTAGCGTGTAGGGTTTACACACCAATGCTGACACGCAAACCCAAGCAGATGGTGAGGCACCTAGAACACAGAGGAATGCTGATACTTGAGTAAGTTGTAAATAAGGTAGAGTAATTAAAACATATTACACATCAGCAGAATGGGCTACAGCATTAAATAAAAGTTATGTGAATGACTGTTAAACTAACAAAAGCATTCATAATATTGTCATGAATTCCTAAGCATATGCATTAACTAAATATTTCATGGGGTGACACATTAAATAGGCTCCACTCAGTTGAGAAGGAAGCAGGACATCATAGAGCATCACAGAGGGACTGCAGACAAGTGTCTGAAATTTGTCAATGTTAATAACTGACTTAAGTAAAAGCAAGTCTAACTTTTCATAAAAAAACATCTATAGGTTCAGAAATAATAAAACTGATGAAAAACACGTACTGAAAAATGTAGTTTGTATTTACATGTGTCTGTCAAAAGTAAAGAAAAATTTCTACTAAATCCTTCTTGATATTATAATGAAATGATTTTAAACTTTTTAACTTGTTTCATCTCTTTTGCTGTTCTATAAATTAATCAGATGCATATTGACCAGTTCCTGATTTTCAATAAGAGGATATGTTAGTACATCTTTCAGTTCCTTCAGTGTGGCATTTATACCAGCCAGAAACAGAAGACTGGTGGCTGTTACGGTGACAGATGACAGGCAAGGCATCAGCAGTGAGCAGCCCTCTGCCAGGGTGACCCGAATGACACAATTACTGTCAAAGGACTGGGCCTGGCCCATCTACCAATAAAATGCACATACTCAGACATTGATGTAAAGTCATTTTCATGCAGTTGAGTTAAACTAAGATAAAGCCACATGCATTCAGAGTTGGAGAGAGAGGCACAGCACTGGTTGATTGCTGTAATAGTCTGGAAAAATGCCACACACTAAAACATCCCCAACATTGCTGCCTATTCTGCCATCCCAGGTCAGAGGTGTGTCATGCTTTTCCCTGCTCCAAGGTGCCCCTCCCACTTCACTCAGACCACTCCCACTGACCACAGACTCCTCCCACTGTGTACAAACTCCTCACACTGTGTACAGCAAAATTATTATTATTATTAATAATAATAATAATAATAATATTGGGACTCTGCATGCCTGTGCAGGGTGGGCTGCTCTCTCTCTCGTTTCTCTCTGGCTGCAGCCGGGAGGAGGGGGCTCAGCTCACTGGGCACCGTCATTACAACCCAAGCTCCACAAAAGCATGGCTGCGGGGGAGAGCAGGAAGAGCAGGGAGAGAGGAGGGGGAGAACAGGGGGAGAACAGGGGGAGGATGGGGGAGGGGGAGAGCAGGGGGGGGGAGGGGGAGAGCAGGGGGAGAGGAGGGAGGAGAGGAGGGGGGAGAGTGGAGAGCGGGGGGAGAGGGGGAGGGGAGGGGTTCACTCTCCACCTCTGCTGTCTGGGCTTTTATCAGCAGCTTTGCTGTTTCATACAGAATCCAGCAGCAGAGCAGGCAGCGTGGCTCTGAGCCTCACCAGACTGCACTGCAGAAACTCGCCCTGAAAAGGCACCTTGATGGAGCCAGCACTCTGCTTAATTAGCTGGCCTCTGTTGGCAATGGGACTGAAAACTGAAGAGATAAATATGTAGGGGAGATGGGAGCATGCTTCCATCCATATAAACTCAAGATTCAAAAAAACATCAGGTTTGGATCACAGCCAATGACCAAGCATTCAGTGTGAGGTTATGCACTGGAGCTCTGCTTACAGGTAATGCAGCTGGAAAGCAACAGATGGCCGGCAACCTGCGACCTGCGACAGAAGGCCTGCGACCTGTGACAGACGGCCTGCGGCCTGCAACCTGATCCCAGCCCTGCAGGGAAAGGCATTTCTCTGCAGCACACAGTGATGACCAGAGGAGCCCGTGTGTGGGTGTATTCACCCAGAGTGCCAGCAGAGCGTTCACTGAGAACAGGCCATAAGGAAGAGCTCAGGAAGAACAGGATTTAAATCCATCCTAAGGGAACCTTGGAGATGTTTGCTAAATTGAATCTAAAACCTTTTTGTGCCGAGTTGTGTTTAGTCGGTCTTCTTTTCAGATAATCTGCACTGTTGTTTCGTGAGTGCTCCTCCCGCAGTGAGGGTTTCTCTGTGCAGGTGCAGGTGCTGTCCATGCAGCTCCATCCTCTCAGCTCTCTTTTCTTTTGTTTGTTTGGCTTTTTGATTCTAACATATCAAAGTTTCACCTTTCACACTGCAGAAACCGGAAAATGATTCAACAGAAATGCTGTTTGTTTGGACAGTATCAGCTGAGCAGTCTTCCTGTTAATGGCATCATTTAGTAACAGTGGAACTGATTAATTTCCACCTGACTGTTGACATTTGCAGATTACATTAATGTTTTCATGAATAACTGATGAAATTTCAGGGACACTAAACTGCACTACAATTTGGCAAGACACACCGCAGCAGCGACAGAGAGAGCGTCAGAGAGAGAGCGTCAGAGAGAGAGCGTCACAGAGAGAGCGTCAGAGAGAGCATCACAGAGAGAGAGCGTCACAGAGAGAGCGTCACAGAGAGAGCGTCACAGAGAGAGAGCATCACAGAGAGAGCGTCAGAGAGAGAGCGTCAGAGAGAGAGCGTCACAGAGAGAGCGTCACAGAGAGAGCGTCAGAGAGAGAGCATCACAGAGAGAGCGTCAGAGAGAGCATCACAAAGAGAGCATCAGAGAGAGAGCGTCAGAGAGAGAGCGTCACAGAGAGAGCGTCAGAGAGAGAGAGCATCACAGAGAGAGCGTCAGAGAGAGAGCGTCACAGAGAGAGCGTCACAGAGAGCGTCACAGAGAGAGCGTCACAGAGAGAGCGTCAGAGAGAGAGCATCACAAAGAGAGCATCAGAGAGAGAGCGTCACAGAGAGAGCGTCAGAGAGAGAGCGTCACAGAGAGAGCGTTACAGAGAGAGCGTCACAGAGAGAGAGCATCACAGAGAGAGCGTCACAGAGAGAGCATCACAGAGAGAGCGTCACAGAGAGAGCGTCACAGAGAGAGCGTCACAGAGAGAGCGTCACACCACAGCAGCAGCATATGGCCATGGATCCCATGTATGCAAATGAAATCAACCTTATTCATTCCTCATTACTTGTTGGCCAGGGATGCAAGGGTACATCATTTGTGTGCTGTAAATAATTTATGAGCAAGACAAATGGAAAAGAGGCTTCCAAACTAACCATTCAAAGATCCACACCTAAGCCTCTAATATAATACAAGAAACTCAAACATCTGAGCTCAGCGATGTGCAGGTGGAATTCTGTGTTGCAGTTATCATCTTTACTGTGTGTACTTTCAGGGGAATGAGAGCACAGACACTCTGTTTTTAGCTTCTAAACAGGAGCTTGGCATGGACATCAAAGATGAGTGGCCAAAACAGACTTTCAGGATGTGTTTTTCTGTGTGAGGAGTGGGTGCTGTAGGTGCAGAGGGAGGGAGACATTCACAGCAGGACCAAAAGAAGCACAACCTTTGTGGCCTTCACAACCAACCCTGCTCCCAGGAAATCTCAATGTGAGCTATTCATCACTCCATCTGAACTTGCCTCCAGATCTGCTAAATGAATCACTTCACAAGACTATCAGTATTAGGCACTTGTTTAAAAGGCTAAATTTAGTGAAAATAAGTTGAACACCTTTGCTTTTGTATATATCTAATAACACCGAATGCATCCCCAACCAAATATAACTTTCCAAATGGACTCATAGCTCTAGGAGATGCAAGATGAAGATCTGTTAAAATGTCTGTTAAGCATAATTTATTAACAGCTGCCAGGAGTAGTTACTAGTACAAACAGAGAGCCCACAGGGCATGGAGTTACAATGGCCACACTGGCACTGCAGTGAAAACACAGACCACAGAGTTACAATGGCCACACTGGCACTGCAGTGAAAACACAGACCACAGAGTTACAATGGCCACACTGGCACTAGGCTGCATCTTGTCTGCATTCTCCATCCTCAGAGCAGCTGGGGGGGCCCTGCATTGGGGCAAACTGGTGTCCTGTTTTCAGGGAAAGCCTGTACAGTGGAGCTGAGAATCTATTGTCCTGTCATTCCCTTTAATATGCTACAGAATGAGAAATTCCAGTGCAATGCAATCTGACAATTAAATTCATGAAAAAGTGGTTTGATCTGAGGCCAGAACGGGTGTTTGATTGAAGAACAGTGCAATCCCCTTGGGCTGGCATGCCCTGTGATTGGAGGTGGCAGTTGCATTGGTGTGTTTAGAAATAATGCCATGACTGATAACATTGAGGGAGGGATCACTTTAGTGTATCACACTGATACCAGCACTTAAAAACCTCATTTCACAGGGCACTGAAAGGTTCTGTATGCCTGGAATTTTCTGTTAGAGAAACAGGCATAGTGCTTCAGGAACTATACTTCATACCTATTGCTTAAAGTTATGTAATGCGTTTGATAACAGATTATTGCATCATGCTGTGAATCAGACTGTTAATTCAGTAAAACACAAAATTCTGCACCATTTCACAAGTGAGAAAACTTTCAGCCAGAACAATTGCAGCAGGACAGGCCCTGAGAGGCCTGTCAAACAGCGACCTAAGAGCATCACCTTAATCAATGCCATTTCCACCTGTCAGACAACAGCACTGGCATTAAAACTACTCCCCTTATATATAAAATGACACACAGATATATAAAATACTGAACATGAAAATGATGGCCACACAAAAAAACAAATTTTGATTAAACATGCATATTATGTTGTGTATTGTCTTAAAGAATAGCCATTTTCTGTCTTAAAAGTTCAGAGTGTTGATTGATGTGTCTGACCACCATGTGCGTCTGCGACTATGCAAACATCAAAACCCCCAAAACAGCAGAACAAGCTGCCGAGCCACACTCCACTTCAGCTCATTCATCAGGATGCAAACAAAACTGGGTGTATTGAGGTATTGCGGACACTTTTATTGTGACTTTTATGTAATTTTAATAAAATGAGATGGCCTGTCATAGATAGATAGATACATATATAGATGAGTTCATATGAACAAACCATATTTCTCATTCATTAGCATGAAGAAAGATCATTTGACTTGAAATGAGTCTAAGATGGCAGCTTTCGACCATCTCAGAACTTGCTGCCGTTGTATCAGATGACATAGAATGATGAGGTGTCCCATTTCTGTGCAACAGTGTTAATAACGGCATGGATAAAAGCAAATTCATTTCAATTAATTTCAGCATGTAATGTATTTTCTGTAATTTTGTAATTCCTCTCAAGAGAATTACATTTATTGTGTCTATTCAACTTATGAACTCCAGACTGCACCATCTAGTGGACAAATCTGGGGTTACCATATAAATGGATATTTGCTAAAAATGAGATCAAATTTAAATCTAATTCTCTACAAAGGAAGAAATAACCATTATAATTCTGGAACCACCTGATGTCTTCATAATTTAACTGAGGCACACAGAAATTATTTTCAATGAAATGTTACATTTCTGGGGTCTGCAGGCTTAAAATGGGCTGATAATCAGGATTTCTTGGGCCCTGAAGTATTACTAGAACCAGGGCAAGCCTGAAACCGAGCCATATATTTTAAATTATTGATTTTTACCAGAAACATCAGATCAGATAGCTGACTTGGTCAATAATAATTTCTTATATTCAGCCAATAATATTTCCACAGAAAAGGCTGGAAGAAGCGTTCCTCAGTCTGCACCCTTCGATAAAGTATCACAACACCGCGAGAAGGTGCGCAGCGCACACTGCACTAAACGCATCCCATAACGCACAACATGAGGGAGTGAAAAGCGCTGCGGTTTCTGCAGATCAATGCGTGATTTGAAAGCTCACCTTTAAAGCTCGTTTGTAAGGAGGTTACCTTTGAAATCCCACCTCCTGTATTCCAGCCACTTTACCGGTCCACTTGCGGCTCCTTCGTGTGGTTGCGCCGTAACGCGCTGAGCATCAACGACAGATGTTTGGTCAAGTTGCTGAAGTGCTCGAAATAACTTTAAGGGAATCCCTTCGTTAAAAACTCAATCCGCTCAAACACTTTGGAATTGCAGAATAATCCCGCTGCCCTGCAATTCGTGAAAAATCTTAAACGCTGTCCGTTGAAGAGGGGTGCTGAAAATGTTCTATTTTCAACTTTCGCCGCCTCCTCCGACCCACTGCCTTGCGGTATAACAAATCAGTTTATTGGTTAGCAGAAGAACTCAGGGCTGAGCCGCCGCACTGTGCGCCGCCTCGCAGCGCCGCGATTCCCTGGCTTTGGGAATTACTGATAGGAGCGTATCGCACTCCCCCGCCGGGACGGGGGCTGCGGCGCGTTCACTGCCTCCGGAGCGCGCTGTTAAATAAACGCACCCACACCAAACACACAAGTAACAACAGGAAAAAACCGCTGCTAGCTCAGCTCACAGCTGTCTCAATATGGTTATGCCTGCTTTCGATAAAGAAGCGGCTGAAACGCAGCGGGTCATGCGCTGTGTCTCAGTTATACTTTTGTCCTGCAGGCTGCTGTCCAGGCACGGTCCTCCGATGCAACCACCTGCTACTCAGCCGTACATTCGTGCTTTTATCTGCGATTCAGGTTCTACAAACTACACAGTTTTTCACATTCTTTTTTAAAAGATTACAATAAGTCACTATACAGTCTCTGTAAACGAAACAAACCATAAATCATTCCGAGAACAGTCTCTTTGGAGCAGTACACTACAAATGTAGCTTTTCAAAATACATTTCACTGACAAACCCGGTGCTTCTTCACCGTAAAGGGAAACTCAACATTCCAGGTCAGCAATAATCACTCTCTTCAGGGAGGCTGTTTTGTTGAGACGACTCGCTGTTCCGTGGAATCAATTTCAATCCGACCCTTAAGAGCGATCTGATTTGTTTCGCCTCTGAGAGGGTGACGGGAAACGTTTTGGATCCAAGTCCAAAGGACGGTAAGCCTCTAGACGATATGGTTGATAAAAAGTGATGTCTTAACAGTTTCAACGAAAGACCATATCCTAGATTTTCAATCTGCTTCCACTTCTTCCAAGGTGGCGCTTCTCGACACTCTTGAAAGCTGCCGCAACCGCTGTCGCTGCTGCTGCTGCCACCACATCAGATCTTACAGCGGTGAAATGATGCAGCAGCCGTCTGGGCGGCGAGATGCGGCCCGCTGCCGGAGCGAACTGACCGCTGGGACAACTGAGTTCTCCAGCAACCACACACGGCAAAGACATCGCAGTATCAGCATACCGACCCGACCAACATCTTTCCCATAGTAATTAATAACATTTCATTACTCACACATCTACTTCTGAACATTGGGACGAACTGCCACTCAGAGAGCGTGGAGACAGCGTCGCCCACTAATAGCATAGAGTTCACATTATTCAGTTTTGGTTGACGAGCCTGGAACATGAAATCCGAATTGTGCTCTTATATGCCGATGCAGCGGCTGCCATTTCCCATCTAAGAATTCAGGTGTACACGGTTCAGTACTCATTTTGCGCTTGTAACACTTGCATAAAGCAACGCCTCACCATAACAACTGCTAAGTGTACATTATATAATTACAACATTTATTGTTTGGCAAATGAGGAAGCGTGTAGTAAAGTAAAAACACATGAAACCGAAAAGGTATTAAACGTGCAAAGATGGTTTAATAGTTAAAAAGCATTGGGCTTTGAAACGAAAAGCACGTGTTCACACACTATGCCTCAAAACCTGAACAGTCATCTTGAAATTAACACCCCCGAATATGGCACAAAGACAAGAGAATGTTATGCTTGTTTTCTTTTTAAAGCAGGAATAAATTGAGGTGCATTAAACGCCATCTGATGCACTTAATTCCCGTCAGCCCACCGGGGAGCAGAGCCACGGGGGCTCGTGGGCAGCCGGCGCGTGTCTGCGCGTGTATGGATTAGACCGTGAGCAAATTTGCAGGGTGGGTCCTGTTCTCTGCAGACGTTTCGCAGTGTGTTGGATGTAATGTAATATTTATCATCCACATAAATCACAAATCAATATGGCTTCACCGCTACGAGGATTACAGTTAACTCTCTGCTTTCCTGCTGGTTTGGGGGTGGCAGCTGCGAAGACACCTTAATGCGCCTGTGTGATATACTGAATGTGATTTACGGTTATTTAGAGGATCCGGTTGTTTATTCCCACCCAAGTCCATATGTTCAGGACAGAGTCATTCCATTAGCAAATTTCCAATTATTTAATTAAACACGACGTAACTGAATATATATATATATATATATATATATATATATATATATATATATATATATATATATCTTGGGTAATGAGAATGCAGTTCTGCTTCAATAAAGTTTTTTTTTTTTTGTTATGCTTGCTGGCGTTTTAAGGGCAACAGTAAATACAGATGGACCGATAAAAAGTTTAATATTTGATGCGATTTTGTAAGAGCCTGGTGGCGAGGATTCAATATATTATGACTTTCTCCCGAGGAAGATGGTTGTTCTTAAATTGACATCAAATAGATTTTACTCAACATAAATGCAGCCATTAACATGAGACATTACACATTTGCAACCTCGGCAACTTTAAAAAGTTTAAAACCTACGGCACAACCGAGCGGGGAAATAATATAACGGTGACATCTCAAGGATGAGTAATTAAGCTACAACCTGAGTGTTTACACTCTGCCTCCGGCCTGTCTGTCAGACGCGACGCATAAACTAAACAGGTTTGGTGCGTTCTCTACCTGTCTGCAGGTAAGCGTAACGCTGAATGGCAGCGGAAATCTCTCTCTAGCGCGCATGCGCCGTTTAGTGAACGCTTTGCGGCTACACTGGACTGATTCTGGGAAAGAGGCATCTGAGAATCAGAAGGGTCGAGAGACACCGCTGTGTTTGAGAGAGGGCGAATATACTGCATTTCTCTCTCTCTAACGCAGCTAACTTTGATGTGTTTCTTTGGGTTTAAGGCGCCGACTAGTGCCAGAATTGGCGTCCACCTGCCACAACGTCAGCTGTATCTGCCAAGCATCTGCTGTCATCTTAGTATTTGGCCTGATAATAACAGCAGAGTAAGCGCATTAGAGTAGCAGTGAATCATCGGTCATTACAAAACATCGAAAACACAGCTTATTAGCTGGCTGTGATGTTTTTTTAGAATACTATTTTTGTATTTTATATCAATAAACAATCAACGTTTTAATCCTATTAGATTAGACGTCAACATTCCAAACATACGTATCAGTATTGCTAACGGCAAAAAACGCCATTTGCTAGGCTCTAGGCTAAGGTCGCACAAGTAAGCTCACGAACTAGCTTGCTAAACTTTACATAATATAATTTTAACAAAAATATATTTTTATCATTAACATTAATTTCATCTGGGCAATAAGAAATTAAAATAGGGCTACATGTACGCTAACTACAATGCTTCAAGGCGCAGCCAGCACACAACACTATGTCTGTTATCACGCAATGTAGCAGCATAGCAGAACTACTATCGTTCATAAAGTTATGAATATTGCATAAAACTTGGCAAATGCCATCACAATGTATACCGACATTGCCTATTGTGCTAATACGTTGTTATTTCAACATGAAACATTATCTATCACCAAATATATAAGATTCTGTACTGGAAACAATTTAGCTAGCTCACCTTCCAGTATGAGCAAAATCGTTTCTGCTGGAGAGTTTCCAGTTGTGCATATTATCCCAAAATTTCATTCCAATATTCCAATTCCAATAGTACACATGCTGCAGTTCCACCTTACCGCCACCCAGTGTGTCCCTTTGGTAACAACATACCATTAAGCATTTTAACTGCTGTTTGGTGAAAATCACGAACATAACCATTTTAATTGTTACACATTCCCATCTTCCAGCGCAGAATGGTAGTTTAAATTAAGTGCTACAGCAAACGCGAAAGTAATACGAGTTGCTTAATTCCAGTTGTTTTGTAATCTGCTGTACATGTCAAAAAATATCTGGACCATGGTTAATATGATAAGACACATTAAATATGGAACATCTTCCCCAACAGCTACTATTTTTTTAAATATATTTTTAGGATCCTTCAAGGCTTCTTAATGTATCTGTGTCATGTAAAAAGTTCAGGATTACTCAACTGTAGGAGATTCCAACCCACTTCCCCAAAACTCAGAACTCAACGTATCTGTAATGAATAATGAATGCCGCCTCCCTGGGTAATTGCTGACTCAGACAGTAGGACTACTCCATTTTCAGCCTCAGTGCTGCAGTGTGGTATCAAAGCAAGGGAAAGGCAGGCAGCCTTACCACTCCACAGGCAGAGTGCTGTTACAGTCAGGTACGCCATACAGCCATAAAAACGCTCCAGGTGGTCATGTCATAGATATTCAACACCACTAGTAATATCAGTGCCTGGGTTTATCCTTCCTGTAGCATTGTTTTTAGCACCTTTTAATATGCTTCATTTATCTGTCATCTGCAAACACCACCAGAGAAACCTCTGATAGGCAAAGTTTGAGGATTTTGTTGCTTAATTTTTAATTTCTCTACATTTTGCTTCTGCAATGCCAGATCAGTGTGCTCCATCCTACACTGTGATCCATGGATTTTTGGATGTGTTTGCTAGTGGGGTGGCACCCTGTTTGACCAATCTCTTTGCAGAACCACTGCCACTGTAGTTCTGTCCATCACACACAGAGCTTTTTAAAAGCAATTATCATAAGCTTTGTTCCAGCCTCTGTCAGGGTGGCAGTGCTGTTAACACTGTATTTAGCAATCTGACATTTAATTACTGATTCAACCATTTCTTAAAAACAAGCCAGAGAGAGAAGGTGATATAGCGCATACTTATTCATTGTGCTATTTCCCTTGATAACGGTGAATTTTCTGTTGCCTGAATCTGATTCAGAGGTCCTCCAGTTGGCATCCATCCTGACACTGCATGTGTAGGGACTCAGTTACTGCAGTCATACCAAAGACCATTTACATTTACATTTTTTTTTCATTTGGCAGACACTTTTATCCAAAGTGACTTACAAGTGAGGCAGAGTACAACACAAGCAAAAAACCAGGGCGGGGCGGCAGTGTAGCATAGTGGTTAAGGAGCAGGACTAGTGACCAAAAGGTTGCTGGTTCGATTTCCCGCTGCTGTACCCTTGGGCAAGGTACTTAACCCCCAATTGCCTCAGTAAATATCCAGCTGTATAAATGGATAACATTGTAACTGATGTAAGTTGCTCTGGGTAAGAGCATCTGCTAAATGCAAATAATGTAATGTAATGTCTTGTTATAGACTGTGTCCGACACCGTAAGGAGTCAACAATATTAGAAGCGCTGCATGACCAGGTTTCATTGGTTAGCCAGACAAGGTACAAGCTAGCTGGTAGAGACAACGAGTGCATTTAACCAATAGATTACATTTTTATATATAGTTTAGTAGGAAACAGTTTTGAGACATGAGAAATTCCTTTAGGTGGTAATGTTTGAGGTGAGAGTGGAGGAGCTGTGTCTTCAGATATTTCTTGAAGACAGAGAGGAACTTGGCAGAATAGATGAAGTCAGGAAGTTCATTCCACCATTGGGGGACAATGGCAGAGAAAGTTCTGGATAATGATTTTGCGCCGCAATGCAACAGGACTACCAAGCGCCATTGGGTAGCAGAGCGTAGGGGTCGCGAGGGAATACAGGCTTGCAGTAGTGAGTTCAGGTAGGTAGGTGCAGTTTTGTTGGTCGTCCTGTACATAAGCATCAAGGCCTTGAACATGATGCAGGCAGCTACAGGGAGCCAGTGGAGCAAGTCCAAGCGAGGTGTATCGTGTACCCTCTTTAGCTGGTTGAAAACCAGACATGCAGCTGCATTCTGTATTAACTGCAGAGGCTTAACAGTGCATGCAGGTAGGCCAGCCAAGAGAACATCGCAGTAGTCCAGTCTTGACATGACAAGAGCCTGGACAAAGAGCTGTGCAGCATACTAAGATAGGTAGGGCCTGATTTTCCTGATGTTGTACAGCGCAAATCTGCATGATCTGGCAGTCGTCACAATGTGGTCGGTAAACTTTAGCTGGTCATCGATCAGGTAGAGCTGGGTGTCATTGGCATAGCAGTGGTAGGAGAAGCCATGCGCCTGGATGATCGGACCCAGTGCGGTTGTGTATAGAGAGAAGAGGAGGGGGCCAAGCACCAATCCCTGAGGTACCCCAGTGGTTAGCTGATGGGACTTGGACTCCCCACCCCTCCAGGATACCTGACATGATCTGTCTGCGAGGTAGGACTCGAACCAGCAAAGTGCAGTGCCAGTGATGCCCAGTTCAGCGAGGGTGGACAGGAGGATCTGGTGATTCACTGTGCCTAAGGCGGCAGGCAGTGCAGGTGATCACAGTGGATTCAGAATGAGCAGAACATCAGAAACCTGCCTCTACTAATCACAGCAGTGTGTCAGATCTCAGGGACTGATTCAGTGCCTCAGAGCCTTGAGATAGAAGTTTCAAGCAGTTTCTCTAAATTCAAATCTTTTTTAAGTCTGAAGCCCAGAACTGCATATATGAGCAAGATCATCAGATGAATCAATCACCTGAAATGCAGAATCTCTGTGCACTTTTCCTGCCGGTATAAACTGCAATAAAGACGTGGTTTCCTGTGCCCCTGCAGAAGACGTCACCACAGGACAGCGGCGTGGGGCAGAACAGCATGACTCAGTCCGCATGAGATCACAGCTGCAAGGCGCGAAGGAGACATACCCTACCCCTCCACAACCCTGCCACGGCAACAGTGAGGGGCCTGCCATTCTGCTCAAACTTTTTAAAAAGTCTGTTTGCTTCACTTTAAAACATAACAGCCAGACCAGACAAGGTCTGAAACTACCCATACCTTCAAAGCCGTGTCATTTTAGTCCTGTTAGTGACACAAAATAATGGCTGAGGGCACATCATACCAATGGGGCCTTGTGAGAACAGTAAAACCCCGTGGCTCTGTAGCTGAGAGAGACATGGCCAGCACAGCACTGAGCTCAGCCCTTTTAAGGTTGAACCATGACACAGCATGCATGTGTGGGTGCATTTTGACCCATTCCTAATATCTCCACCCCCCCCCAAAAAATACTTTTCCCCTCCAAACAAGCACACTTACCATACATTTACGTACAAGAGTGACAAATTTCCTAAAAGGACACGAAGGAAAAGGTCCTTCATAAAAACCCATCCAACCCAGATCCCACTACATTTCAGGACCTAGATAATCAGTCTGCAAAGACTGCCTTTTTCTGCCATATGTAGGATATGCCAGTGCAAACGCGTTCATGATACCAAGACAGCGTAAAGTCCAAGGAATAAAAACGAACACCAGCTACAGAGTACAAAGACAATGTCAAAACTCGCAGAAATACGAAAACAGCAAATGATCTAAAAGGCTAGCTATTGCATAGATAAAGCAAGACAGAAGACTATCAAAACAAACAGAAAAAACAAACAGTCCTGCGCCAGCTGCCAAGCCAAAGTCTCACACCCCGCAATAAAAGCACACAAACAGGAAAGTAAATCCCGATGGAAAACCATCCTGGACACCAGCTCCCATGTGTTACGACTAGCTTCCCTGGATCGAAAACAGTATATACTTAGATGGCTATAAAATGAATAGATAACCGATTATAATTGTGTGTTCTGTAAGTGTATAAAACACAGTAAACAAACTAAAAAGTATCTGAAGGCAGACCTCTCAGTCCAGCTTACCGACATTGGAGATGCGCTCCACAGCTCCCGGAGCCTCGGCGGGGGTTTGTTCATTTTAGTGTATTTTTATTAAAACGATGGCACAAAGACGATAGTCCAACACGGCTTCAGGGAACTGACGGGCGAACGGGGGGCTATTCCAGAAAGGCGGTTCAGGAAATCCTAAACTGCAGCCTGAACTCCGGCTTGACTAAGCGAGATGTGATAACTCAGGACTTCTTGGCTCCACGAAGGCTGATTCCAATTTAAGCCATCGAGTTCAGTCAATCTTACAACCGAATCTTAAACCTGAACTGAAAACAGGGCCGTTCACGGAGGAGGTAGGAAGCCATCACCTGTCGCTCACGAAAATACTGATTTACCGCGGATTTCAACACCGATTCGACAGAGCGCGCCTCTGACTTTTACTGAATACCTTCACGCATTTTGTAAAAAGCGATACTTCAGCAGCAGCAAAGGAAAGAGAGCAGGCTTGGCAAAAAAAGAGAGTGCATGATTACGTTTATCAATGAAACATGTTTCTTTCAAGATATTTATTTCAATAGCCCTTAAAAACGAAAATTGGTGATTTTGGAGAACGTTTTAAATCACAAGTTGAGTAATGTTTTGTGAAGGTAATTTAACTCGTTGGTTGTTACAGTTATAATGCTTTGTGTCTTTTGCAGCATAGTGAAATGGATTGATTTTCGTGCCCTTTATTCAGCTGTAACCTCGGGGCTGCCACGCGAACTTGGCAGCAAATTGAAGTCAAGTATAAAATATTATTGAAAATGGTAAGGTCATCAATTGTTTATTTGCCTTTATAGTCCCTAGATCAACACCAGTTTAAAGGTATAACTGCTGGAATACTCCAGCCCAACACACCTGTACGTGCTTCTTCTCAGAGGAGCAGAGGAGCGCACGAGGGGGGCACCCGCCTCTGGCCAGTGGAGGGAAGAACTGTGAGTTGAGTGACATTTTGACATAAAGATTTAACATAAAAGCAGTTAAAATACAAAACATTTAGTTGGTACTAATAAATTAATGCTGTGAAAGGATTTCTTAGTCACAACATCTGCCTCATTGGAGCCAGAGGGAGCTTAAATGGGAATATGGGTTCCAGCAATGCAGCCAGTCACATTTGGAAATCCAAAAGAATGTGTTACATTTCATCATTTATGTGTATGGAATTTCAGATTAACCACATTTACTGTGGAATATACATGGACATGACAGGATACAGGAGGCTACCGATTCTGTAGAACTCCTCTTTAATGGTATCCATGCATTTACAGCCAGGAAGTGATGAATAAAATGCAACAAAAATGTGCAAAAAGTGCTTTAATGCAAAGCACAGCTCTGCATCATGCGGCTCTTCCCCCATGTAGCTGATTAACCTATAAAGGGTGATGAAGAGGAGGATTTCTTCCTATTACAGTTAGGTAGGTATGCAAGTGCTGTTGGACCTTCCCCAACAATTACGTTTTGTCAGAATATAAAAAGCTTGGTGTCCTCGCAGACACTGACTCATCCTGTAGTGTAATGGTTCTGAAACTGACTGCTCGTTGCTGAGTGTCACCTGCACTCCGTTATGCAGTCTGCATGGCTCCTTCAGTCTTACTTGCCAGCTAGCTAACTTTATTAATAAGCAGATAAAATAGGACAGTTTTGTCATTCAGTTCTCTTTGTGATTGGCAGACCATGCAGTAATATGTAGAGAGGTTTATCTCTCTCAGAAGTGTAAAGTGTTCAGCATTCTCAGTGCTTTAAATGCAGGGAAAACTGAAGCTAAAGGTGAGACATGAAGAGGACAGTTTGCAGTCAGCTTTATAGCTGTATTTGGTGATGTAGACTAAAGAATTGCTTTTTATCTCAAAGAATGATTCATATGCAGAGAGCTTAGCAATGAATATCAAATAAGCATAAATTAGAAAATTAGCTTTTCTAAGGGGTCACCAGAATTCCTAAAAAAGCTTCAAAATATCTGCACTTGACATGAAACAGAATGAATGTCTCAGCCATCTCAGCTGAAAAGTGAATGCTTAGCAACCAGCTACAGTCACGGTGTCTCTGGCCTTTTATAGTTATTGTGAAGAAGAAGAAAAGACTGCCTTTGTATTCAGAGCCCAACTCCCACATTGAGAGGGAGAGCCAGAGAGTGAGAATGTAAAATTACGATTTAACAAATCACCCCTATAATCAGCACCAATCGCTGACAGTATTTATGCCTTACAAACCCTATCAGACAACCATGTTATCCAAAACAAGAATAAAAAGGTTTTTTTTGCTTCATAGATTTCCAAGCTTTTGATGAAATCTGGAATAATGGGTACTGTACAAACTTATATAAAGTGCTGTGGGGGTAAAATATAGGATTTAATTTAAACAGAGAACAAAGGAAGTGAATGCACAGTTAGGACTGGAAAAAATAAATTCTTCAATCAAAACCGTTGGAGGAAACAGGGCTGCAGCTTGAGCCCGACATGACTGTGTATTTATATTGCAGAGCTGGCCGCAGCGCTGGGTCAGGCTGCAGTCCCAACTCTCTGCTTTCACTAAGCGCTCATATATTCCAGAAACATCAGCAAAATTTAGCACAGCTGGAGCAATACTGCCAAACCTTTGCTCTGACAGTTAAATCTGAGTGTGGGGTCTGCTTACACATCAAGATTATGAGCAACGGGACACACACCATGGAATCCCTGCACAATATAAAATATAAAAGTGAGAAAAACATTGACAGGTACAGACTCAGCCTGGCCACAGAGACAAGGTGTCACAGACAGATACAACTGCCAAAGGCCTGTGCTCACAGCGCCAGCTTAAAGAGGTCAAAACAAAGCAGCATTTTCATTTAAAATGCAAAACATATAGAAGATAAAGATTTGCCCTAAATTCAATGCGTCCTTGAATGGGGGAAACTCTCAGTGGCAGTGCAGTGTATCTGTGCCTGACACACAGTTGCTGACACCAAAATGGCAGCAACTTGTCATTAGTATTGGCAGTGGTAGCAGTAATGTTGTAATTGTTATTACTATTAGTGTTATTAATTTCAGTATTGTTTCTGTTTGGATGCTTTTGGCTGGTTGATTTTTCACTGCATGTTTTTGATGATTTTTACTGTGCCAAAGTGTTTACAATGAACTAAATTGATATAAATAATGAAACATCCAAAGTTTTCCATGGTGGCACTGATGTTTTCATATCTGTACAGCTAATTGCCTAACCCTATTGAATCCAGTGGCTCTGGAAAAGAGCATCTACTCGACTAAATGTAAGTGTACATTTATAAGGGTGGTGGGAAACAGATGTTATTGTGTGAGAAAGAGTGAGAGTGTGAGAAATGTAGGTGAGAGGCAGACAGAGGGAAACAGAACAGGGAAAGACTGAGACAGAGAGAGGGGGAAAGGGAGGAAGAGTAGGAGAAGATGAAGAGGAAGAAGAGATTGGAGAGAGATGAAGAGATTCACTGTCAAACTCGTGCCACTGAGAGACAGCAGTTTCACTATGATTCCAGGGTGATTTACACCACAGCACAGTAATCTACATTTACATCACATTCAGCACAGCTTAATCCATCCCCATCTCTGAAAGTTATTACTACATCATGCAGAATTCATCAAGTATTCATTTATCATTTTTTGATAGTGATGTTTCCCAGATATTCTTGGGTAATGTTGAACTCAAAGCAAAGGAAATGACAGCTGAATTAAATTCCAAAACTGCCATGATTCATTCATTCATTCATAGTTTTCCAGTAAAGCCATTTATGGTTTATAGTGTGTTGTGTCTGAGGAGCTGCACTCTTAGGACTGCGGCTGTAACAGCACATTCAACCTAAATGGCTTGATTATTCCTGTATGCCTGGCTTTGAACACTGATACTGTAAAACATCAGCAAATTAAGGACACATTCAAATAAATAATAAACTTCAATCCTAAATGAACATTATGTTCATTTAGGGTTAGAGTGTGTTGCACAGTATATGACTGTCATGACTATCAGTAATGAATAACTGATCCAGGAGTATGAATTAAGAAGGAAATTTTATGAGACAGATTCAGAGAGATAACCCTCAGAAGGAAATGAGGAGCCGTGCTCTCCCTGAGATAACCCTGAGAATGAAATGAATGAAACCTTCACTCTAGACATTAAGGGCAATTATGGCTGATGTTCAAATATTCTGGGAAGTTTTGATGCTGTCTATCACTGAACACCTTTATACACAAGCTTAACAAAGACCCACCTGCAGCCCCCTCTGAGCTGAGAGCACACTGACTGTGGCCAGCCGTGTGCCGTGCCAGTCTCCTGTGAGGTGACACATTTCATTGCAACACTATGTTGTTGTGTTTTAGAAGATTTTTTCCCACTGGATAATTACTTTGGGCATTATAAGGCACAGTTACTTTGCGCATTATAAGGCGCAGCGTATTTGGGCATTATGAGGCTCAGTTACTTTGGGCCTGATAAGGCAGGGTTAGTTTCAGTGTGAATACAGTAAAAGGCTTGTAAGACTTAATGGGTATAATGTACATTTCTGTGCATTGTTCCTTTCGTAATAACCAGACCTTGAACACAGCCAAATCAATGATGCATATAAATGATGGAGGAGCTATATCAATACACACACAGATCCAGAGACACACACACACCCCTGGCAGTGTGGCAGGCAGGGAGGGGGTGAGTGAATGTGGAGCCAGGCCAGGAGCTGCAGAGACACTGCCACGAGCCCGGGAAAGAGGCGCTGCCTTCCCCTCCCCAGCCCGCAGGTATCACATTAAATCCTTTATTCTGGGGGCTGGGGAGGGTGTAAAATTGTCACAGGTGGCAATTAGATGCTTATGGAAAGGTACAAAAAACCCAACAGTGCTGTGTTACATTGTGGACATAGTTCTGGTGCACATTCATACAGTTTATACTGTATGCACTGCTACATTTAGAATATCATCATGTTATAAAAATGTTCTTTGTTCAGAAATCACACATTCAGAGCTTTGGTGTGCAGTCGTGTGCTGTGGCAGTGAACACCTCAGTGGCACCAGCAGACGGAGCGGAGAGTACGCTGTTGGTATTGTCCGCCTGGCTGTGGAACAGAAAACTGAAAAAACTACACACAGATTTACAGGAAATCTGGTAAAATGACTGTATCTGAGAATAAATATTTTTGGGCCAGTGAGAACACTGCTGAGGGGTTCCCCAGTCTCCGCAATGTAGCGCCATTTACCCTTTAGCATACATAATGTCATATGGAATTTAAAAAAAAAAACATTATTTTCACCACGTGTAAATATAGAACATATTTGAAATAGATGTCATGTAGAGTCACTTTGTAATGTGTTGTACCACACACAGTACTGTAAAATTGCAATATATTCAACATTATAGGCATGAAATGAGCTCTGGCAGGCGATTACACTGCAGAGGTTAGTTGACTGATTTAGGCCTGGTATTAGCAGAGCTTAAATCCCCCAGCCTTCCCAGCTAATTGAAACAGGCAATCAGCACCAGCAGCGGGGGCAGGATCTCTCCTGCAGATCAGGACGGATTTCAGCTGCAGACCAGAGGGCGTGTGAGACAGCCCGTACCTGTAACAGGTGTGTTCAGTCCTGTGAACATCACATCATCATCACAGCGCAGACATGAGAGAAGATAACAGTAGGCCAGGTACTGCCGTCTGTAAATGTGTAAATAACGTCAAGTTCTCCATCAGGTCTACAATTTCAGATGCTTATATCACCAATTGCTCTTTGTCAGGTGAGTCTGTTTGCTTTCAGCGAATGACTGCTGTTGAAACTGTCTGATACCAGTACAGTGCTGCATTCCGTCTCAATGATAGATGCCTTTAAAAATCATAATGTCCTGACACAGTGATGCTTCATTACCGGCCTGCACATCCCTGTCATTATTCCTCCAGACCGTGATATTAATCTTTCACCACAAGCTGCATGTGCTTTATTCTGCAATATGAGGGGGGTTATTTGTTGTCAGGATGGCACTTGCTGTATGGCACCTGTCAGCCAGTCAGCCATGATAGATGCTGAAACATAATCCCTCATAAATAAGGGATGATTTCTGCTCTGCATGAATATTCATCTAACCTGATTCCCTGGAGGGGAGAAGCTTGCTGAGTGACACGCTGCTCTCTGCAGCTGAAGCACTGCCACTAGGGGGCGTCTCTCCACTGCGCGTGTGTGACCTCATGTGGAATTGGCCATGCCCATTTATAAAAATGCTACAGCCAGTTTCCATTTCTCTGTGATGAAGAGGCTCACCGGTGCTTCTGACTGAAATAATGAACAGAGAGAAAATATACAGAAACAAGTTGTTTATTAAAAGAAACAAACAGGACACAGCCACACCTTGAATGGCTCCTGGTTAGGGCAGGTGTGGCTGCTTCACGCTGCTACACTGGGATCTACTCTGAGTGACACTCTGCCCATTAGCCTGACATGGGCAGAAGACTAAGGACCCTCAAACATGTAACATTTTAACAATTCATTTACAGACAGACAGCATCTCCACACTCCACACCAAGGAAGACTCATTCAAAGCATATTCTGAAAGCGGTTTTTGTCAAGGACATATGATGTGTAATGGGTGAATAAATCTAATACTGAAATTTTATTTTGTATTTACCTAGCAGTTCATGCTCAGTCCTTTGATGTCTAATTTAGGACTATGGAGATGGAAAGAGAGAAGTCTGGGACTTTATATCATTTACAAAGAGAAATCTTTGACCTTCAGTGTTGCACCATCATTCAGACTTTCTTCTTCCATTTGAACAGAACATCTTGAATTTTTTTATTATTTCAGCTGAAATTTGGAGTTTGAAGTCGCGTTTCAGTTAAAGTGCGAGGACAGGAGCCCACGTGACTACAGCGTAACAGCTGTTAAAAAGGATGCTGAGGGGGTCGGGGTGCTGGAAAAGGCTGACAGGGAGAGGGAAGGTACGCTCGAGTCCAAAGAATAAGCACATTTGTCATTGTTTGCCACTGTGTGAAAATCACTTTGAAACCCGTTTATTTTAAAATGAGAACAAGCTGCCCGCATGGGAACGGAAGCTCAAAGCAGCGAGGACAGTACGGTCTACTATACCCGAATATTGCTGCTACTCTTCTCTACCACAAGAGGGCACTGTTCTGCGACAAGGGCTTGAAAAGGTCTGAACGGTGTGGCATCATCTTTTACCTGCGAATTTGCAAACCTACCAAAGATACCAGCCAGGAAGTGATAGCCGAATCGCTGTCAATATGCATAAGAGATTAATTTATAAACTTACAAAAAATATTTAGTGTTATGACAAGAATACGTACATTGGACAGAAAATTGACCGGAAATTTCCCACTGGAAAAAATAACGTTATTCAGTATAAATTCTTACTACACCTGCTGTCTGTAAGGTAGAAAAGTTTTATTATTTTTATTATTTAATTTTTTTAAACAATTCCTTGGTATATAAGAAACACAATCATATTTTTAGTATTTTTCCCCCAGTGCTATTCTTTGTCCCAATAGAAACAGATGGGCCATTTTTAATGGGAGTAGCACATTTGGTCATTCATAATCATGAGCTAATGTCATGATTGACTCATAGTACTGGGGACAGCCCCACTCCCGCCCCCTCAGGCCACACACACACACACACACACACACACACACACACACACACACACACACACACGCTGTTGTGCTTGACTTTTACTTTTAATCACTCAGTTAGCTTCAGGCACTCAGGTACTGAGGAGAGAACTACAAGCTAGTAACAGCAGCTCACACATAACAAAAATCACCAGGGAGTATTCCACAAAGGTTGTAAAAATATATTTTCTTTAACAAACCTGGTCCTTCTGTTTAAATGCAGACAAACGTTTTCATCACAGGGTCATTATGAGTGTCTGGACAGCTGACAGCTTATCTGTAAATACGTTTTCTAGTTTGCGTGAGAAGAACAAACTCAGGACTGGGAGAGCAGCAGTGTCTGCAGCTGTAGCTAACCTCTATGTTGTATTTGCAAGAATCTCAGGAAAGAGCACACACAGAAACAGTGGGTAACTGCAGTGTAAGTGCAGGGTAACCGCAGGGTAACCACAGGGTAACTGCAGGGTTCATGAATCTGCACAGCTCATTCTGCTTCCTCTTTTCACATTCACACCCCCTGTCACAGCGCCACCTACTGACTCAGTGTAATACACCACACTCTCCTCTGCTACCTTCCCCATCAGAAACAGCATTATCTCTCTCCTTTATCGCTCTGCTGAATACCATTACTAACGTGAGACAAACAGCTATAAAATAGTTTGTTGTTCCTGACATTCGTTACTCTGCTGTGTGGTGCAGCACATTCAGGAGCCCAGATCGGACCCTGAAAGGGAACAGCTACAAATGGTTATCAAGGCACAGAAACGTCACTGGAGCCTCACATTCACGGAAGGGATTAGCTAACGGGAGGTAGGGTAGCTACCCAAATTAAATAGAAACAATATTGCTAGCTAGGCTAGCTACCAACCAGCTACTATAAGACAGCAAAGGTTTACCTATCATCTCCTAATCTTGCTACCCAGACACCAGCCTGGCTGCTTCTTGCACAGCTGTGCCTCTCTCCTCACTCATCATTATAACACTACTCAGCTGGGAGCTCCACCCACTCACGGAGCTCATTCATGCCGAGTTCATGAAAATATGGCTTTGTTTAGTTATTGAATACTTCCATAGGCAATGAGGTTGCACTAAACCAAGTTAGGCTAGTTAACTAGACTAGCAAACCTAAATTACACAAATATTTATCTCCCAACAAGCTCACATTGAAGAGATAATAATGTTGCTAACTCCTCACAAATCACGTTTGCCTCCTTACAGATGGCATGTTTGTCGTAGGGTCCTGGATCATTGGAACTGTGCCATTATACTTTGTGCTCAGTGGTATCAGCCAAGAAATGCTCAGTGCACACATAGTAATGAGGATTGACTGGAACATTCTCACCAAAACTGAATTCCTGCCCCAGGTTGCAGGTTACCTCATCTTTCTGAGGACTGTGCAGGGATTGGTTTATAGCCTGTCAGCCAGCTGCAGCTCATTTACAGGCTGTGCTTTAGCACTCACTGTGGCTAATATTACTAACAGCCAAACTGAGGGTGTCTGTGTGTTTAAACACGGCCACCCACTGCATGGAGGGGCAGGAATATGCAAATATGGGCTAAACATCACTGATTTATTAAAATGAGTTTAATGTGCGTGTGTGTAGTGATTGTTCACATTCCTCTCACCTCGTTATTGCCCCGGAGCACAGATGCTGATCGATTGCAGGACAGACTGACGGACAGCTTTGATGCTGCACCCCCTGCAGGGGCGGGGCTGAAGCACAGGGCTGTGCTGGGGAGAGGTGCCAACACGAAAACACACACAGGCACTCCAGGCTGAGCTGCTCCGCTGTTACAGAGCTCAGCTGGGGAGAGGGACATCCCCACAGACGTTGCCTGGGGTTTTGGAAAAACTGGGCTCTTGTGATAATTTATAACTTATGGTGACTGGGATATTTATCAGAGTTTTACATTTTAATTGGATTAAATGGTTTGATGTTGACATTTAGACAGTTCTGTGCTACAGGTTACATTGCACTTAGTAGTGGGTAGTGTTCTGTAATTTCTCATGCACTGTATTAGAATTAAATTGACATGAAACAATTGACATTGAAATCCCTTATTGTCATCATTACTACTATTACTACAATGTTCCAAAATTTCATAAATCCTTGCATATTGTGCATTCAGGTTGATTATATTGTGAACAGGTGCCCTCTGCTGGATAGAATGAGAACTACACTGTGTAATCCATGATAAGTGGTCCTCCAGAGCCAAGGGAGATACAGAAAAAGCACATTTTCATGGAAAGGGTGGATGGTTAGGGCAGCTGCTTCACTGCCTCTGACGCTGCCCTGGAGAGAGCCCAGAGGCCTGCAGGTGCCTGAGCTCTCATGGGTCACCTTGCACTGCCCCAAAGGTCAGTCTTTGAACCAGGACGCACTGGCCAATCCTCCAATCAGCTTGCTTTGTGGAGCAGTTTCTTGCTGCTGACTGTCACACGATATATGATTATATGGTTGGGGGAACTCATATATGATGTCTGATAATGAGTGGGGGTGCTGATATATGATTATGATTATAATAGAGGTGGCAGTGTGGCTTAATCGTTAAGGAGCAGAACTCGTAACCAAAAGGTTGCCAGTTTGATTCCCACGGGGCCCCTGCTGCTGTACCCTTGGGCAAGGTACTTAACCCACAGTTGCCTCAGTAAATATCCAGCTGTATAAATGGACAACATTGTAAAAACCTGTAATTGACGTAAGTCTCTCTAGATAAGAGTGTCTGCTAAATGCCAGTAATGTAATGTAACGTAATTTGATTGGGGCTCTGATATATGATTATGATGTCATCATGACAGTGAGACTCTGAGGATACTGCAGCATTGAGACTCCAGGGAGATGGTTACTGTGCAGCTCCTGCTGTAACGACTCGGGCAAGGAATCAGTTGCAGACCATGGGAGCTTCTGGTTCCAGGCGGATTTATTAAATCGCAAGGCAAGATCGCAGACACGAAACAGGCAGGGTCAAAACCAGAAGAGCAGTCCGTTGGCGGATCCAGAATCAGGAACAGGAGCAGGCAGGCTCGAGAACCAGGCGGGCAGAATCTCGGGCGATCAGGGCATAGCAGCAGGGAGGAATCAGCTCTAAGATCAGGCGAGGTCGAATACGGGAATGGCACACAGACGACAAACGGCAGGGACGAAACAGGCGAGAGAAACACACTGTAACGAGCTAGCAACAGGACAGGGACACGCAGGGAAGATATAAGGCAGGGCTGACGAGGGAGTGGGAAGCAAGTGTGCAGGCAGGCAGGTGAAGGCGATGAGGCAATCAGGCGGGTGGAGACTGGGCAGGGAGCGGGGCAGGGCTGGAACACAAGGAAAACAAAAGCACATGGACAGGGAAAAAAACAAAAACACCACAGCTAGGGGGCGGAGTACTGACACCTGCTCTCTGGAAATTGTATTTCATTACAGAAAGTTGAATGCAGGTATTTATTTACATGGTCAAACAGTCTCATTACAGTTTATGTGATATTTCCATACAAATATGATGCCACTCATCTAATATCCAAGCAGTGCATCCCCATGGGGTGCAGAATCCCCCCAACAGAAGAGACTGAAACAACACTGTGCACTGTGTGAAGCGGAATAAGCACCTCGTTTACTCTGTGTATGAGGGTGCAGTTTAACTTCTGCAACGTCTCTTCCATCTTTCATCATCCTGATTCTGTTCATTTAACAAAGACATTCTGGGTCTTCCAAAGACATCCAGAGAAGTCCTCAGACGTCCCAGATGTCTCCAGTCCCTGTGAGGTGAGTGTGCAGCAAACAGAGGGGAAAGGTCAGGACTGGAGACTCCCTCCTGCCCAACTCCCGCCTCAGTTCTTAGTTTGTTTTGAAGATGCCACAATACTCAGGTTTCCTGTCTTGTCTGACAAAATAAGTTGGTTTGTGTGGAGCTGACACAAAGTCATGCTGAGTATCTTTTTCTCATAATTTTTATGTCATCATCCCTAAAAGCGCCTGACAGCATGAGTGTGTCTCTGTAGTCACGCAGGGCTAAGATTCGGACACCTTGTTGGGTTCGGTCACACTGAAATATGCCCGAATTTAAAAAGAACAGGCTGAGTTTCACCTTTTTGCCAAAGAAATGCTGATGATGGAGGGAACATTACAAATTTAGAATATCTGAATATCAAACTTCAGCACATGACCTGGGGACTTTCATAAATCAGAAAATAACTGTCAATAATTCATTCCATCTTACCTGTCAGAAAGAATGATAATAATTCTACATTCTGGCCATAGGAAGTTCACAACAAAATAACACGTAAGTTGATGGTGCCTGCAAGTTTTCAGTCTTTCCTGTGATTGAAAGACAGCAATCCTACATACAAGCACATGGCAGACAGGGGCACTGGAATCACGCACTGAACAGTTTGATCACAATTTCGACAAAATGAACACCAGTGAAACACCTACAAACGTAACAGTCACACAGTACACTACACATCTACAAACATTTTTTTCTAGAGGAACCTCTGTTATATGTTGTTGAAAATGTATCAGTCAAACCTGGAATTCTCAGTGTTTTCAAAACATTATACTTTGTATGGCCAAAAAGACTTTAACTTTCCACTGTACCGTGGCTCCAAATGATCACCAGATTGCACTATTCTGATATTTTAGATATTATTTTAAGATGCTGCCATTTTCCCATTAAAAACATTAATTTTCAAGTTAAATGTAACCCTAATGAACATTTGTTAATTAAGGTTATGTTGGTTAGATTTCTGACAAATGGTCAAAGATTACACAATCAAGATTTCTTGTGGGCGTTTTCATAAATGCAGACTTTCTGAAGCGGCTATAATCCTGTCCTTCCTTTTATTAATTAAAACCTGAAAACTACTTCCTTTCTAACTTATGCTAGTTGATGTGCTATCATTTCCATGGCCATGGAAACCTGAATTCCATTCCTAAATATGATTCTCCACTGGAATCCCAATTCCGTTTGAAAATAAAAAATCTCCATATCCATCCAGGTTTCCACAATCACAGACAAGTATGGACCCATAGTTACTGCAATATTACACAATATTGTTGCATTTTTCACAATAATAATGTTTTGCATGGTACTAGAATGGTTCCAGAGTTTTCCACATGTCCACTAGATGGAGCACTTTTAGACTGACATCCCTTGAGTTGGGGGGAGGAGTTCACTGCATAACTTTCCATCATGGTCCCATTCCAACAGTGACCCTGCTTAGCAATTACCCTCATCCTATAAATTCAACTGCTAATTGTTTTTTTAAATCCTGTACATGCTGTAATATATTTGTCCAGACTGTTTTTTACTGCAGCAAGTGAGGTTACATACATTACTCTGAGATTTGAACCCATAACCCACAGGGCTCGAGGCCCCAGCCTGAACCTAAGACAGACATGGTACATAAATTCTGAACAATCGCTTTGATTTCATGAGTCTATTCACTGTAGTCTATTCACTGATGGTAATTCATGTCAAAATATCATCTCTGTTTTTTCTATGAACCAGTACATGTCTGGTATCTGGGAAACAGTACATGTGATTCCCTTTGTTTTCAGCTGTACTGGTAACTTGGCAATCTTCTAGTCCAGCATTTCCCAAACCTCTCCTGGAGGACCCCTTGTCCTGCATATTTTAGATCTCTCCCTGCTCCAACACAGTTGATTCAAATGAACAGTTTGTTTTTAAGCAGCTTCAGGAGTTCATAACAAGTTGATCATTTGAATCAGCTGTGTTGGAGCAGGGAGAGATCTAAAATATGCAGGACAAGGGGTCCTCCAGGAGAGGGTTGGGAAACACTGTTCTAGTCTAGTGCATTGACATTCTTTTGAAAATTTAAACAGCTGGTAATGTTAGACAGAGGTAACACACTACAGCAGGCATTTCAAAATATTGCCCTTAAAATGATCTAACACTGAGTCATAGACTCACCCTTAAAGTTATTAACACTTGTAAAAGAATGACTGTTGTAACAGCATGAGCTCTTTAGCTCCTTTTTTCTTCCAGCCAAACAGGAAATGATGTGTTTCTGTGTTGCATGATGCAGGAAATGCGGGAGAATGCCGGGATATTAGGACTGCATTTTCATTTCAAACACAGTGACATTAATGGATGGCAGGGGGCACTTCCTGTGCAGGGTGAGTCACCACTGTACGGTTTTTGCCAGAATTAAAAAAGGCAAAAAAACCTTTCCCCTGATACCAGCCACTGCCATCCCTCCAAACCTGGACCTTATGGTCGGTGGCATCATGGCTGAAGAGGTGACCCTGCCCCTGGAGGTGACAACCTGTTCACCTGTCTCTGCCCAGTCAGTAAGGCTCAGGGTTAGGGCTGTCATTTCCACATGCATGAGTGCTTTGGATGAGACGGCCATTTTGAAAAGGTCTTCCGGTCTGCAGCCTTACTCTTCCCCTAAAACCATTCCCTCCCTCAGCCTGGCCTACACTGCCTCTCTCCATTCTGCTGCTTCATCACCCAACTCTCCCGTGCTCTCTGCCCGTCTACCCCACTAACATGCATCTATCTCAGCCTGCTTTCCACTCAAGCAGCTGGGCTCTAGGATAAAATAGAATAAGATAAATAATAAATATACGCTCTCTGAACTCAAAGAAATTACACCATCCTCTCTTCCTCTTCCTATTCTTTTGACCTCTGACCCTTTTAAGACTATGGCATTGAAGCAGGATCCCAGGAAAGACAGATTCCACTGCATACTGAGGGTACGGTTCTAATGCAGCCCACCTACATGGTCTTAAAGGATGATCCAATCTGAATCCTCTAACACTCGAGACACTAACCATGTTTGCCAAATGAAGGTGTCACATACACACAATATAAAAATGATGTTATCCACTGAACAGGGCAGACATCCATGCATACACACATGCACAATCACATGCACATACACATGCACATGCACGCGCACACGCATATGCACATGCACACATGCATGCACGCATATGCGCACACGTACGCGCACACACAAACGCTAAATTTTACTAGTTTGCTAAGTTTTTTCACCAGGTCATCGAGCATTAAGAATGAGCGTCATATTATGACAGTGTGTCCAGCATCTCTTTTGCAAGGCAGCTAAAAGGGCTACACGGATGACTCAAAGACACTGGCAGCTTCAAGAGCCATTATGAGCAAGAAAAAAGTATCAAACCGACATATCGATAATAAGTGACATGTGGACACTGACAGATATCTGGCACTGAATTTCAAGAAGATCTCAACAAAGAGCTGAGGACAGAACAAATGACAGAATTAAATTTTGATAAAAATTACTGTTATGCTTTCAAAACTAATGGCTGACCACAGAAGTGAACAGTTTGATTGTTACTGACATTTCAGAGAGGCGTGTGAGGTTAGCACTCATAGCTAATGTTTTTCTTCTACGGTCGTAGTGATAACACAAAACGTTTACACTGTCTATTTGCTCTATCGAACACAATTTTCATTTTTATTGTATAGAAAAGTCCAAGAAAACTGCAGTGTTTAATTACATTCTAAACGGCCTGATGTCAGAGTCTTTCTGTGGTTAACACTTGTCCAAAGAATGAAAAAAACATTAAACATGTTGGACACAGCACACAGGAAACAAAAACTTGAAGATATATTACGTTTTCCATACAGGTTATGTATTATGGAGCAGACGTTCTGCAGACTCATGGTATCTAAAACAATCCTGGCAAATCCTCGTCATTTCAGTCGCTGCTTTATTACCACTGGAGTTAATCTGTGTATATATATATTTCCCCTGGAGCGAGGCGTCCCAGGCTGGCATTGTGCCCATGGCACTTCAGTTCCAAATCATTGGAAGTATATTCTCTACATAGAAAATACTCACTTACAAACGTTCGTATGAGCAGTATGGGGAAGCAATAAAACTTCAGCAAGCATATAAAAAATAAAAGCTTGTGTTGTGCGTAATACCAGTGGGAAGCAATCAATATACGATATGCGAAACCTCCAAAGGTAGTTGAAAAGGAAAGGCATGCCGCTTTTTAGGGTGACATGCGAATGAAATGCGTGGCGGAAGGCTGTCCTCATGATCATATCCCCGCCCCTGGGATCCTCCTTAAATTGTCCTAAACTCCCCCTGCTTGCGCTTTTTATTTCATTCGAAGGACATTGCGCGCTATTTTTAGCACACCTTGGGCTGGCTCCGGCTTCTGATATTTCTACGTGGTAATTTCCGTATTGTTTTATGTCTTCTTCCTTCTGTGCTGACAATACTGTTTACCCCCTCGAAATTAAGTTTTTACGGGCTGATCTGTGAGCTCATTCCTCAGCGGAGGCTGAGGATTTTAAACCGGCTCGGCTGCAGACGCGCACTTGCGAGGAGCCGTTTTTCTTTTAGCCAATTTAATCAGAGGACATTACGGAGAGGGGGTTGGGGAAGGACAGGCGACGAAACAGAAAATCCAGCAAGATCGTGTGTTTGCGAGGGCTACAGCGGCCTTGATTGTATGTAAGTGAATGGCCACCCTTTTGGAAATTAGCTTGCTGGAGTGTTTACTTTGTTTTCGCGTCAGTATAGACAGGACTAACGTTGCATTAACGTTTCAGTATTTTCTATCTGAAGGACACATCTTCTACCTTTCCGCTGTCGCCTTCCTAATACGCTCATCCTGTGGTGATGGATGTTTATTTTCATTCGGATCACATTGACCTCGCTTGCATTAGCTAGCGTTAGCGTCCTAGCGCCGCCGACGCGTTTGTTCTCCTGAATTTCCATGTTCACGTGTGGCATCCGTGGTGCTTCTGTTTTGAAATGACTCGCCACAATTATCATTGCTTTGAAACGTTAATTTCAGTGTCTTGATTGTGATATGCAGTGTATTTTGCTCGGTAGCCCTTGCACACACTGTAGTTCTTGGTCTCCCGTCATATGCAGGCTTGCTGGCCGAAACACGCCGGCGCGTCGCTGTCTGTCGCCCAGCAAGCTGACTGGGGAACTTCTGCTCCAAATTTAAGTTCATACTGTTTTTCACTGGACGGACTCCCCTGGACATTCGTTTATTATGTTGGTCCGATTTGCCTGCTAGCACCATAGTATGTTACAAAGGCATTTAGGGTGGATCAGGGGCACATCGCTCTCCTCTGTGCTCTGTAGCGCTTTCCAAACTGCAGTCATTTGCGAAATAGCGAACTTAGAAAAGTAGGAGTGCAAGTTACCTAGAATAGCGGGGAGTTTACGCAACAGCAGATTTTACTGCAGACGCATGGTTGTTATCGTGATAAGGCTCGGTAGACACAGAGTGCTGTATTTACAGTGTGTTTAACGTTGGCTGCAGTTGATGAAGACACTTTGTGCGTGTCTGCCATGTTCTTCGGTCGCTGGCTCTCTTGCATGTTTGTGAATGGCGCCTGATAACAATGACACCACGGCTTAGCTGCTTGTCCTGAAATGACCCTGTATTTGAATACTGCCGTTTGCAGCTGCTCTCTCTTCAGTGTTTGCTGTGCAGTGGTGTAGACGTGTGCACTGCTTCCAGATCGCACCGTTATTCATCCTTACCGTGTCTTTCCCAAAAAGACAGAACAAAGTGAATGAGCACGCGATCCGCATGCAACGCATGACGTCACGTCACCGCATGCATCTGGAAGTGTGTGAGGGATCGGTGTGTTGGAAAGACTGGCGAGTTTGCAATGAAATCCGAATGACGAAAATGTTTAGAAATTAATTACCTCATGTATGAGAGTGTAGGGACGTAAACTCGCATCTTACGGCTTTATTAAAGTACAAGTATTGTTTGCACGGTCGGCACTGATACATAGAATCCAGTTTTTTCAAACGGGAATTCAGTAATTTAGTTACTTGTTGATTGAGCGGACTTGACTCCCGCCTCCTGTGCGTTGTGTTTTGATACTCAGCTCACGGGTAACGCCAGCATGTTGTGCTGTCAGTTGATGCTAAAGGGAATTTTGGTTGCCAAAGCCCGCTGAGTAAACCCATCCTGGATGCGGAGTAATGAGAGCGGTGCATGTTCCCGCCCCATCCCACGCCGTGTCGGTCAGGTGTGTGCAGAGGTTAGGCTGTGAGATCATGTCAGATGCTGGACACACAGGGCAGCAGCTTGCCCCCCCCCCGCAAGGACGCAGCCAGTCCCCTGCTTGCCGGCCCTGGTCCCGGCGCTACGTTAGCGTAATGTTTGCGTTTTATATCTGTCCTCTGTGTTTGCATTTCAGAGCTAAGCGTTAAAAATGAGCGACCCCAGTGCAAAGGGCAATCAGGCCGTCTCTCAGAAAGAGAAGGATGGAGCAGAGAAACGAGGCCGGGGCCGACCGCGGAAACAGCCCAAGGTAAGGATCCCAGGCCGGCGAGGGTGTGTACCACACACCAGCCTCTCAGCCAGGTAACAGGAAAGCGATTAAAGGGGCAGGCTGTCACTTTTAGGGAACTCCCTAAATCTTGCTGTAAGTGACTTGGGATTGTGATGTCTGTGCCTCATACCTGCACACCCCAGCCCATCTTACCCTGAGGTTAAGACTGTACATCCACAGCGTACAGAGTGAGACTGCTGCTCTGTAGCTCCGCGCCAGTCTGGTTTGCTGAGCTGTGAGTGACCCTGTGTGAGACGGCACTGAGCGGTGATGATGGCCAGTTTGCCAGCGTGTCGCACGTTTGAGATCATAGTGGACGAATGTGTCAGTTCCAGGCATGTTTCAAAGGACAGCCGTTCTCGGGAAAAACATCACAGGAAATTTAAAGTTCAGGTTCGACCAAATGAAATTAAGACATTTTCACCCGATTAACATTTTAAGGGCTGCATTTCCCCTGCATTTCTTGAGGGGTGCGGAAACAGGTACAGGTAATCATGTGTCTCCGAGTAATGAAGCCAGCTGTTTAAATCTGCTGTAAACGCTTTTATCCATAGACTTTGATTTTACAGCCGCCTCTGCCCTTTACACCTGAGGTGAGACACGGATGTTTTGTTTTTGTTTTTGGGCTTGTAGTTTGAAAGCCTGTGTAAACTGGAGGTTGGCACATTACTGTGCCAATCAGAAAGAGAACTGACTGCATTGCTGGAGATTGAGAGTCAGGGCAGGTGTCCATTACCTGCTGCAGACCCCAACGCCTCACCCTGCAGGTGCGCTTCGCACACGGCCGGCTGTCACTGTGGTGTTTGATTGCAGATGCAGAAAGTCTTTGTCTGTGAAAACTGTAGTTTCAAGGTGTTTCCACTGAAGTTTCAACAAAACCGGAGCTTGCCCCCTAAATTCATTCAGCTTTTGGAGGCACCTGCTTGCTTGCTGTGTCCCCTGCTGCTGTTTGAAGCTTAGTGGAAGAGTACAAAATGTAGTCTGTTTTTTCAGCACAGGGCTTGTAGCAGTCAATAACATCATTACAGTTAACATTTACCTCTAGTTGTAATATCGGTTATGAGATGTAATCATTATAATATAACTAACTATAATGGCTTTAAGAATCAGCACCTTTAGGGTAAAGAATAGATCTTAAGACTATTGGTTGTGATAGAATCGATGCATTTTGCTCTCCATTTCATGTTTTAAGTTGCATACAGAACATGACATGCTGGGGGAATTATACAGTGTGGAACTCAGGTGTGTCCCGTTCCCAGTATGTCAGAGTACACCCTCATCCATCCGGTGCTGATGCTGGAGCAGGTTTGATGTAGTCTCAGTGTTGAGTGACTCTCCTCCTCAGCTTCCCTGAAGGGCTCCTGGCTCCTGTGAGTGTTTGGCTTTGCTCTTCCTTGTTGAGTGGCAGTGATGGTCGGGCTCTGGGCCTCTGTATCGGATGGATGAAAGAAACCTGTATCTGGGCTGTTTGTGCCGCTGTGCTCATTTGCTGTGGACTGTTTACTCTGCAGACATGGTGTCACATGGTTCTCCAGACTCTCCCTGGTCTGAGAGGAACATTAATGTAGGGCTGCTGATCATATTCTGTGGAATGTGTGAATATGAGGCAACTGTAGGGGATACGATTACCCAGACAGTGGCTGCCAGGGACGATGTGAACCTCGAGGATCATGCAGTGAAGTAACAGACTTTGTTGTGCCATTTTTTATGGTCTTTCCTGTTAGTGTTGTAGTGAGATGGTTAGTGTCCAGCAGAACAGTTAAACACCCCTCAGTGAGGGGTAGACAGAATGATGCAAAAAGCCTCTGTATTTTGCGTATTATTTGTCAAAGTGCCAGTGCAAACATGGTACTTTTTCATGTGCATGTAATATATTAATTCCAGAATGCATTGTAAAATTAAACTTCTGAAATATCAGGGCCTCTGTTCTGTATAAATGAGAGATGATATCTGTGGACACTCCTGACAATCCCTGTTCTCCATGCAGACACGGGCGCAGTGTTTCTCTGCACACTCAGAGCTGCGCAGTGGGGAGTATCTCCTGCAGGTGTGTCTGCTGCGAGGCTGGGTGAGAACACGGCCTCTGGGCCACAGCACTGTGCTGCTGTCCTCTTGCAGGGCCGCTTCCATTACTCGTGTTTTACAGATCTAAACCAGGTCCTTTGCTCATGAGTGGCACAGCAGGGTCCACAGCGCCTCCCTGTGCGCTGGAGGCCAGATTCACTCAGATCTGAAGCCTGCCGTGGTGGTGCAGCTGTCTGAAGTGGGTCATTGGGATTGTGGCTGAGGTGTTTCTAAATCTTTGAGTAAAAGTGCTCAGGACAGGTGAAGCTGCTTCCTCACATCTCTGGAGACCTGCAAGGCCTGGTGTTCTACTGTCAGCCTCTGCAATGGCCTGGGAGGACCAGGAACGTTACCTTCCCCAGTCGTGCTTGCAGTTTACGTCTTTATGGACCAACACAGCAAATGCATTGAACGTAGTGTGCATAATGTCAGGTGTGTCTTTGCAGGTGACTAGATTATTACCCACATGCGTTATCCTAAAGAGTGCTGAAGGGCTAGCTTCAGTCACCTGTGTGGAGGTGCAGGGAGGGAGAAGCAGCTTCTCTCTCCATCCTCACCTCAGACACTGAAGGCTGCTCTTTCAGGCCTTGTGTCCTTTATATGTCCCTCAGCTTGTCTAACCGGCATAGCCATTGGTAGTGTTGTACTGTCACTGATTATTACTCCCCCAGTGCAGCTGGGGGTGCTCTCCTGCTCCTGATTGGTCTACACACATTTCATCATATTTCTGCTGCAGTTATTGCTTAATGTAATGAGTAGAGATTATTGTTGTTAATTTTATCTCTGAATGGTTATTCCCCCCATAGGAGCCCAGTGGGTCTCCCACTCCGAAGAGACCGAGAGGCAGGCCAAAGGGCAGCAAGAACAAGACCACCAGCAAGAGCAAAGTAAGGCCCTCCCACTGTGACATCATCACCCATGTCTGATGTATGTCATCTTTCTGTTGTATGGGCCCAGCTGAAACTGTTCTGTGGCCTGACGCAGGGTACCTGGATATGATCCCAGCAGTCAGTGTGTAGGGTGCTGTGTCTGCACTGTCACCAGTGTAAGACTGTTTTTGTTTTCCTGTACTGGTAATTGGGCAGGGGACTTTACTGCAGTAAAATACAACACCACTTCCCACAATCCTTAGAGCTTTCCACTCTAGCGCTCACTGCAGGTGCAGCAGTCGTCTGCTGGCTTCCAATCTGACACCCCCTCATTGTTCCCACTGTCGGCGGTCACCATGGCGACGGCAGACATTCTCTCTGCCCGTGGCTCAGTGTGCTGGCTCCCGGCAGCTGCTCTCCAGCCCAGACCACGCGCTGCTGCTGTCAGCCTATGAACCCGATAACCTCCCGCCAGGCTCTGTCTCAGGAGCGCCCTCTGATGGCAGCTTTTTTCACTACATGGTCACAATTTAATCCATTACGGAGAGAGTTTGGATGAGGTGTACTCTACAAAACTGAGTTTCTGTGTACTGATAGTTGTCTGTCACTTACAAAATATTGATGGCTTGGGGGGGGAGCCCTTCATTATTTGAACCGACAAGTAAATTGTTAGCATAATTTCTGACTCTTAGTCGACTGACCTTAATATTGAGTCCTTTACTGTAGTTAAGTGATCCTGCTAATCATGTAGGTTGTTTTGAAATGGTAATTTGCTCTTTTGTGTGAGCTGTAGTAGTGAAGGAGACAGTCTGAGGTGGACTGATCATTTTAAAGAGTTTCTGGAAGGAATGAAAGTGTCTAAAATGTCTGTTTGGTTTAAACAGAAAGCTGCAGGGACTGCGGAGGAGAAACGCAGGGGGAGGCCCAAGAAGGAGGTAAGATGATGTTTCCGCACCACTGGGCGTTTTTGTGCTGTTGCCGTTTCGGCGCAGTGTGAGTGGCTCGGGGAAGTTCCTCGATTTGTGGTGTAGGTGTGTGCACGCACAAGGCTGTTGCTAATGGCAACCTTTTCAAAATATTTACATTTGGCTGGTAACCGGAGGAGTGGTATCACCTGGTCTCATCTGCTTTACCTGAGCAGAGAGACGGGACAGACGTGTGTTTCTGTGGAAAGCTGAGCCGCAGTCGGGGTTTAGTGTGTGTTTAGTCAGGGTTTAGTGTGTGTTTAGTGTTTTTCCCTTTCCTGGTTAAACAGTAGTTTGATGCTACTAATTAACTCAGTGAGCATTCCCTTTGTAGTATTTTGCTCAGTGAACACTGGCAGTTAGCCTAGCGTTTAGGGGTCTTTAGTGTCAATAATCGACCCAAAGGTGCAGCTTAGCAGTTAAGTGTGTTTCTCTCTTACGTGTTGCTGAGCTCACATAAGTGAGTGCTTAATCCAGGCTGGAGTCCCACCTCAGGAGAAGGAAAGGTTTTCCGCTCCCCATTCCGTTTCTTTTTTTTGTCTAGCAAGGGTAATTAATTTTGCCATATTATTTCACTTCAGAGAATAGGAATGCAGACGTATCCAAAACGGTGTAAACTCAGGTGTGTGAGTAGAGATACTGTAAGCTTGGGAGGGAATGCTGTTGAGACTTTACACCCATTCTATTCATATCTCCCTTACGCTAAGCTCACTGTCCCTGGAGTATTCTCTCCCATCTTTCTATTTCATTTTGATAATATCTGACATTTTATGAATGTTTTTGTTTTTTAGCTAAAGTAGCTGAGTTTTGCTGGGTTTGGTTGAACAGATTGTTCGTAATGTGATGTGTCTCAGTTTGAACGCTGGTTGCTGGTGTTTTTGGACGCTGAGGGGTTGCAGGTTTGAATCTGTGTGGTGCAGAAATGGGTGGCTGTGCCGTGCTCTGGGCCGCTTTGGGGAAGAGTGCAGCGCTTCCCCGTCAGGCTGGCCATTCCGCTGTTGCAGGAGAGGTGACTACGGCTGTCCATTGCTTTGCAGGAGAAAGAAGAGCAGGGAGCGAAGGAGTCCTCTGAGGAAGAGGAGGAGGACGAAGAGCAGTAACTGCCGCTACTGTGCACTACCTCATCATTCAACGTACTGACTTCCTGTCAATCACAGCTGGACTGAAACTCCAAAACCACCCCACCCCCGGTTCTCACCCCCCCACAGAGGGGGGTGTGGTCTTATATACCTGATACTTGCAACGGCACTGGAACGAAACTTTTCTATATAAATATATCTGTAATGATGATGTTCTGCCTATCCATATTTATGTATCTGTAAAAGAAAAGGACTAACTGGCAACTCCCCACTGTTTCATAGCAGGCTTTCAGACCATTGCACATGGTGGTCTTTCCTACTGGGCAAAGTTGAATTTGTGTATTTACTTTTTTCCTCCTTTGTAATTTAGTTGATTGTGTGTGTGTTTGTGTGGTAATTCCAGAGAAATTGACTCCTTTCATTCATTTAGGCTAGGGATGGTTTTGAGGTAGATTGTTGTAGTGTATTGTGGTGAGTGCTTCTGCCCTTGGTCCTAGTGTGTAGTGTTTTGTAGCCGACCTCTGCGTAGTGTAGCTCCACATAAGTTCAGTTCCTGCCTCCCTCCTTTACCGAATACATTGGTTATTGTTTTAAAAGGTGCTTTTTGTTGCATGAGACCTGAAAGCATTGTAAATGTTTTTATTATACTACTGTCAGAGTGTTGTAGTGAGGGGTGAATGTAGCAGAACGAGGTGAAGGGCCGGCGTTACACGGTGGTTTTGTTGGAGTGTGTAGCGGGCCACTGACATGGTGCTAAAAGGGTAGGTCACCTGCTGGGCAGCCAAACACGGCTCAGAAACGGCTGGGCTGCTTTAGTACTCTAGTGCTCTTTCATTCAGGTCAGTCTAGCGTCAAAGCCAGCAGCCGTGGAGCTCCCTCACCTGCATGCCTGTCTGAATCGTGTGCTTGAAGGCCAGGGAGTCTCTGAGTTAAACTGTTCAGTTAAGCCCTGGACACTGATGCAGCCCTGGAGGAGGGGGATGTGTCCCCGCCTCTGGTTCAGTCTGGGTTTTTTTTTTTTTTTAACCTCACTTGTTGCAGGTAGTCTGGCTGCACTCAGGTAGTGGAGGAGGAATCGTCAGCAAACAGCAACCTTTAGAGAAAATGATGAATATAAAAAGCCTGGGATGATATCCCCATGAGAGGAGTTTAACAGATTGTTTTAAATTGGAAGGGCAGAGCATTTTTGGGGCTAGGGGGGTGAGGGTCATTTCAGGTCCTGTTTTGCTGCTTGTGTAAACGTTTTTAATATGGTGTATTTTCCGTCTCTTCTCTCCTGGGGTGTGGGGTTCCTCCCACTCTCAGTCTGGAGTCTGTGCTGCTGCAGCTCCGTTATCCAGTGTACTGCTACTGGGCGGCCTGTGGCCACGCCCATTCCATACCTCACTCTACCACAGCTGACTTGATCTTACATTTAACTGGTTCAATTGTATGTAATTCTGGGAAGAGGGAGAGACTTCCACACACTGGGACAGTCTTCGTGGGTTCTGATTTGTTAGCAGTTTGGATTGTTAACTCATTACTTTTAAAAGTTTGTTTTGGGGTTTAAAGATGTCCGCTTAGCAAGGGCGGTGCGCACACACACACACGTCCCCTCATCTCTGAAAGCATGGCATTTCTACGGAAATGGTCTTGCACTGCACAGTGGTGTGACACAGACCGAACTTGTCAGGGACACGTCAAAAAAATTGTCCACTTTTGTAAACCTCCACTGAGATAGGGGTGCGTATGATAGGGGTGCGTTTCTTCACTGGAGTAAGTTTCTGTGTTGTCTTAGTGCCAGGTGGGAGGGGCTGCAGTGGGCGTTTCCCACGGCTACGCTGCCGATACAGCGCCACTCACCTGGAGGGGTGGGTTACCTCGCCAAAAGGCTGTTCCCATAGAAACGGACACTGCCTAGTCCTGCGCTTTCCTGCCATTTAAATACTAGTTATGGAGTAGGACTTCGTTCTCTGGGCGGAGGTAAAGACATTCCCCTTGTGTCCCTGCATTGTCATCATTTTGCTGTGTGTGTGTGTGTGTGTGTGTGTGTGTGTGTGTGTGTGTGTGTGTGTGTGTGTGTGTGTGTGTCCACACCCCAAAACATTTTGGATACAAGATTGTGAATAGTGCATTCTAATATTACATTTTTGTTAAAGGGATTCTTTGTACTAGTCCAATTGGTGTACGCATTAAATACTGTTGCTTTTTCTGAAACGATTAGTGTACAGAGTTATTGAATGCACACTGTCACCTGCACTTTTTTCAAAATGGAGTATAATGGCTGGTACAACTGTGTTTCTTTGAACATTTTTTACTTGTATTTGTGTTCTGTTCTCACATGGTCTTTGTGTAGAGTATGTTCTGCTGGCCAAGAGCTTTGGCCCTAGATACCTCTGATAGTCACGCTAAAATGGTTACAGCGTTTGGTACAAATACCTGCAGAACTGTGGGGTCAGGCCTCATTCTCCTGCTGTTTCAGAGAGAAGCTGAGGATTGCCTCCATCCCTTCTGCATTGTCCACTTTTCAAACCCTCTGTAGACCACATTCTCCATATTCATTATTCTTTATATTATTCAGAAAATGTGTCTTGACTTTTGGAGGGAGAAAATATCAAATGGTGTGTGGATATAAACCCCAGACACTCAGAAAAGCAGAAGTCATGAGCCTCAGGAATATGATGGTTTGCCGTATGGCCTTTAATTTTTTTTTTTTTTTTGAAAATTTTGCTAAAATTTTGAGGAAAGCATATTTTGTAGTGAAGTGGGCTTATCTTGGAGTTCCGGGCTGTAGTTCCAGACCCTCAGAGACAGAAACGCTGAGATGCAGTTGGGAAGACACGCACTGCAATGTACTTTTGTAATGAACTGAGTAAAGCGTTACTGTGTTGTGTGTGAGCAGATATATGTAATAAATACAGCGTTCTTTTTCAGTATCAGGTGCTGCTTTTTAATGTTCCATGATGTATGCTGGTCTGACTGCAGTCCAAACAGGACCAGTGAGAGGCATGCACATTTGATTTGGGGGATAACGCCCACTCCCCATCCTCCCAGTACTCCGAGTCCTCCCAGTCCCTCAAATTTAAAGAACCGCTTTTGTAATTGCTTTCAGCTGGCTGTTGAAGTGACCGCCTGCAGCACCGCTGAAAAGCTGAAGGGCTGCTGAGCACAGGGTTGGAAGGAGAGCCCAGCGACAGGGGGCGCTGTTTCACTTCCACTGACTCACGGCAGAGACTCTCCAAGCAAGGCATCTAATGAGGCCAAATACACAACCACACACTGAGAACAGCCAATAAAATAACACATGCTAATGTTTAAACTAATGCAGTAATACTGAGAAGTGCTACAACTACCGCTACTGAAGCCCATACGGAGCCGGTGCTGGCCTCACTGACCCTCCCGGGCCTGCTCGGACACTGCGATTCTCACCTGTGATTCCTTCGGCTTTCTGACTTTGGGTCCCTGCTTTCTGCAGTACTTGTATAACTTGCCAATTTAAGGTTCAGCTGCTTATGTCTGCTCTCCCAGTATGGCTCCTGTTGGTTTTTGACGTTTAGTGAAATGGTTGCTATGGTTGACTTAATCATAGTGACTTGTATCATTCCACAGACCGGCTTAAAGCTACAGTGAGGGGTGTGTCAGAAGTATCAATCAGTGTGCTTCTTGCTTATCCAGTATTAAAACTGTTTCAAAAGTGCTCCATGTGACAACAACCCAGATAGACCAAAAGGTAATACACATGTACAATGCAGCCTTTATTTTGACATTAATCTTCAAAACAGTCTCAACTTTCCATATTACAGTATGACACAGATAAGGCCTATTTACACTTTTAAAAAGTCCATCAGTGTCCAATGCAAAGAAATGGATTGTATCCAAATATACTGAAGTCAACATTGCAGCTGATTGATGATGTTGAGCATCAGTTACAGTTCAGTCTTTATTTTTGTGTGGTAACGCTGTCAGGGCACAACACACCAGAGCAGGATTAACACTGAACAGAGAACAAACACCCAACTCTTGACTTTACACCCTGAACTCTAACTGACTCGGTTACCAACAGCAACACAGAACACAAACACAACTGTCAGGTACTTCCAAAGACCTGGAGTGTTGGCTATTGATGACAGGAGCCTGTTGAAATTGAAGCCCTGTGTGTTTCTCATGCACTATCAGGATGTGACATGTTTAGCCAAGGTGAATCACCGCATTGAGCTGTGTATGTGAAAGACGTCCATATAGAAGACATCCCATGAGCAGCCTGTACAGTCAGCTACAGGGAATGTTCCTAAATCCAAAACAAGCGCACTCAGTGCCAGTATGAGGCCTGCGTTTTGGAGGGTCATTATGCGGCCATCTTTCATTGTACTTCCCCGCCCATCCAGCAGTACCCACGCCCCACAGAGCGCCCACACTCTGTGAAATAATACACTCCTGCCCTCCACTGAAGAGAGGTCACTGCTGCCATCCTTATATCCTGGCCCTTTACCAGCTCTCATATGTGTTTTTCACCAAGAGGGGGCGCCGGTGCTGATACAGCCTTGTCCAGCCCTGCACCACCTGCAGACACGCAGACACAGGGAAAATCTCAGACAAAATGGCAGCCATTTTCTTCAAATATTTACTACAGTCATACTAAATAAAATTCTAATTCACTCGAAACACGAACAGTTGTGTCATCTAGATACACATGTACAGCAGCTAAACATAAATATTTAATATACTTCATTTTGTTTCATCATAAATCAGTGCATTATAACAAATCCTTGAAAAAATGTTTATATACATATACATATATATATGTATGTATATGACATCAGAAGCTGTTCTGATATTTTTGCTGCCATATTTCTCATATTTAAACAGCCTTTTGGATATAAATGAAAACTCTCTTAGAATTAATTGTTCCTAATCTCATCGATCAGATAGAGCTCTTCCAGTTTCAAAATTACCCTGTGGTTATGTGGTCTGTGCTTAGACTTTAAACCCATGATAATGTTATAATTGGCCCACTGACATAAGGTATGTACTGTTTTTCACCACTTTTACAGTCACCACTGTGATGTCATTAGGCATATAGTCATTTTTCAACATTTTCTATATTTTCTAACATCAGTATTGATTCTCTGTGAAATTCTACCTTACACAGTGATGAAGACCAAAAAGTGTTTTTTTGAATCTCATATTGGTAATTATGGCTGATGCTTTCAGTTGAGACCACATCAAAGGTACATTTGCCTTTGAAAAAATCTGAGCCCAAACTGCACTGACAGTGTAGCTTATGCTCACTGTGTCTCAGAAAGGGAGGAAACTCAGCCACAAGAACTCAATGCTGAATCATTCATCAGTTTCATGCCCATCCTGTGGAGGGCAGGAGGACTCATTTTGACTGGTTGTTTCAGCCCATTGGGTTCCCCCTGTCTTAAATCTTTATACTCACACTGTGTTTTATTCATTTAAACAACATTTAAACAACTTTTATTCGTTTAAAACAACTCCTTGCTAATGAAAGACAAAGGAAGGACATAAAACATGTAAATGCATTTAAAAAGGATGATTACATTTGTACATGTCACAGGCTTTTGGCTTTAGCTAATTTGTAAGCTAAACCTTTTAGTGTCAATCACCATTATGTTACTGTCACAGAATTAGCCGATATTTTAATCGCACATTGTGCATTAGCTTGTGCTAATGTGCTCTTACTTTGTAGAAATTAAAACTAATGGAGATACGTGTAGATGTTGCATTCAGAATACAGTTGGAATTCTAAACACTTCACACATCCAAGCGAAATGGAAGGGCGATGCAGTAACCTGCACAGACAGACAGAAGCAATCTCAGAGGTAACTGCAGATCAGAGAACCGCCCTCAATGCCCTTTATAAGCTGGCTGCAGAGGGGGAGGGGCTGCAGGCGGAGCCACAGGAGACAGACAGGAAGGGAGAGTAGGGTACCTCTGTGTCCTGATCCCTCCACAGCACCTCCCTCTCCGCCTCCTGCTCCACCTCTGACGGGTCGAAGGTGTAGATGGGAAGTAGCTGGTGCCTCAGCTGTTCAATCCTGAAATACACTTACCAGCTCAGAGCATAATAACACACTGAATAACAGCCCGTCTTCAGCGCTGGTCCCTATGTTTGGTGCTGTAAGCTGCTCTGTGGTCCCATTCCTACCAGCAAGCCTCACACAGCAAGCAGTCTCATTTTATCAAATGATGGCTGAACAACCTATACACAGTTGAAATATGCTTTATTCACCCCAAATCAATTTGGCTGCCATCTGATGCTCCAACAGTAAGCCTCTGCACAGGCCTCTGGCCATACCTGCCTGAGTGCTGGACTGAGAATCAGCTCAGGTGACCACTGAGACTCACATGGTACCCAGACAATATCTGACATGATTTTAACCTTTTAAACCATGCACATTTATTTAAAGTGAAGTGGAAAAAGATTTTCCTTTGGTTAGTCTTTTAGGAAAATCTTTATAAAAAAATACAGGAAATGAAGGCTTTAAACTGCTACACACGAGTCAGAGGTGGGCCTGACCCTCCCACCTCAGCAAAGCAGGAAACAGCAGGATCACTCACCTTCTCTTCCGAGATACGTACAGAACCTAAAAGGAAAACATGTCCTTCAATCAGAACTCCCTTGGTTTGTCTCAGGTAAGCTCAGCTGAATTCCGGCTCGCTCACGCCTGTGACCCCTGAGCCACCTACCCCTGCAGCAGCGATCCCGATGACGGCGATGCAGAGGAAGGGTCCCAGCACGTAGCTGACCACGCCCTCCCCGTCCAGCGCAGGCGCCGAGGCGTTCATGCCTGCGTGTAACAGAAGCGTCTGCACAGTCCTGCACAGTCAGCTCATCCTCCCCCCGGGCTGTCCCTGCCCTGAGAGACAGACAGGGCAGATTCAACATCCACAAAAAAACAATAAACAAAAAACAGCAAGAGGAAACAAAAGCAGAATCACATTTTGTAAATCAAAACCAATTTTAAGAAAATAAGCTTTTCTGTCTCAAAGTATTAACATTTTTATAAATGTAACCATCAAATTCCTCCATCATCCATTTCAGGCATGAGACTACGAGCAGTACATACAACAGAGAAACTGGACAAACCCAGCCAACCCCACTGACATCACTCCCTCTCAACAGGGTTCTGCTGCTTCATTTAGTCTCCACTGTGCACTTAACACAAGGCACCTGCCTACACCAGGACATGGCCAGAGAAAGGCAAAAACACAAGGAAATTTAGCTGTTGATTGGACTGTGGCTAAGGAAAGACAACCTATCACAGGTAAGCACTGTTGAAAGCCTGACCTATCAGGATGTACCATTAATTCGCTGCGAGGCAGGCATCGTCTACCCTGTATCTGTCCTCTGAACAGGCCCAGTCAGACATCCCGGCAGTTTACCATGCAGATTCTGCCCTGTGGTGCACACAGAAAGCAATGCCTCACTGACCAGTGCAGGTGGACAGAGTCTCTTCCCTACAGTGCATTAAAATGCGATGCTTCTGCCTCCTTGCAGAGGCTGCATCAGGTGCAGCAGGTTATGGCTCACTCCTCCGAGGAGAGAGACTTCACCTGTCACGCCTGCAGACTGTGCAATAAAAAGACACGTAGACAGCCTGGTATACAGACTACTCATAATTCCTTTGCAGTTTCTCTGTTCAAGAATCCCACTTCGGTTGGACCTCTAAACATGTCATTCTAGGCCTGCTCTGATGTGAAGCCAGATTCTAACCTACAGCAATCCCTCATTCGTACTGCAGTCTACTCCAGCCAACAAGAATGTACAAGGAGAGAATCACCGGGGGTTTGAACGTCGCCCTCAGTGCTGCGATCAGCATAAGCAGACACTGAAATGACGACCCGTTTAAAGGAGCTGCAAACTGATGCTGATGGCTTAGCCCAAAAAGGAATCGGGCTCCGAGACCAAGCTAGGAAGATGCCCTGAGAGAGAACACACTGCCAGCCCCCTCTGCAATGGAGTGCTCAGTCCAGTCAATTAACACACCTCTGCTGTGCTGTGGAAACACAGCTCTGTCTCTCCTTCCCACCCTTCAATCTACAGACCACCTCACACATCAACATCTCTGTGGCATTTTGATTAGGAAAATCAGTCAGAACCTCAAACTCAATCCAAACTGAGCTACTCACTCTCTCAGCCTCATCCTCCCCCTCCTCAGTCTCTACGTTACCCCTGATATCACAGTGGCGTCTGCATCCAACAATCCTGCTGTAGTTCTGGATAACAATCTGTCCTTTACTGAAAACATAGCAACATTTACCTGGAGCTGTCCATTCTTCCTCTACAATTTCCACAAAATACATCCCTTTCTCACTACATTTGCTGCCCAGCTTACTGTCCAGACCCTCCTGCAGCCATAACTGGACTGGAGCTCTCTGCTTGCCGGTCTCCCTAAATGTGCCATCAGACCCTTCCAGCTCATACAGAATGCTGCTGCTCTTCTATAAATGTCATGCCTCTCTTCATCTCCCTCCACAGGTTAGCAGCTGTGGCCAGAATAAAATACACATCTCTGATCCCAGCCTGTGTGGCAGCAAGAGGAACTGCACCCTCTGACCTTCAATCCATTATCAAACCATACATTCCTGCCAGACTATTTCACTCTACAACCTATGGTCACCCTGCTATCCCTCTCTAAAAGGGTCCACCTCCTCTGTCAGGTCTGTTCTCTACTCTGGCCTCCCAATGGTGGAATGAGCTCCCTACAGCAGTCAGAACTGCCAAATCACCGACCATCCTCTCCTGCAGACTGAAAACTCATCTGTTCCACTAACACTGAACTCTAAGAATTCATGCTACATCCTAAACCAAACTGCCTCTCACACCTACTATGGCTCTGAAATGTCTGCTAAATTACCAATTGTAACTTCACCCCACTCAAGATGCGCCGAAATATAGGAGTTTCAACCAGAACACAAATTACGCCAAACACATTAAAGACGGTTGTACAGACGTGATGACGGGGTAACTGTTAAAATGGAGTTGAATTCAAGCGGCAGCTCCAGAAAAACATCGCACATTAGAACTAATTTCTGCTATAAAATGTAGGAAGTCGCACATAACGACAGCTATGACCTTGATGCAAGCCTTAGAAGAGATCACAGGAGAACTGCGCACTCCTCTCCAGCGACCATTACAGCCGCACAAACTGAAACTGCCGTAAAGGTCTTTGGCTAAAACATTCGGAGAAAATGGTTCACCGGGTATTTTACGTAAATAAAAGACAAACGAGGTAGAGGTTTCACATCTGCTACGGAGAGCATGTGGGTCCATTCCCACAAAGCACCGCCAGAAGGCAAGACAGAAACAGGAGAAAATTTACGAGACTTATTCTCCTGGGCAGCGGTGTTTTATAAGTGTATGAAGCCGGGATGCCTGTAGCTGCTTTAATGTTTTAGTGCGTGGGGTCTCATACATATGCGACAACAATGCGGTGAGCATAAAAAACTCTTTTTCCTTCGAATTTCAGCAATGTGGATTACCGTGCAAGAGTCATGCAGTTCAGTAATTGCGAGGATGGCGACGTTTATTATTACACGTAACACCTAACTGAATGTTCACCACTTGGTTGATATATTTTACTACATTTACATGTCTTACAATACATTTAGACCTCACATCTTTTATATATCCTAGCGCTCAGCTAAAATTTGGCAGGGAAGAAATTCACGTCCACACAGGGTGCTTGCGTTTTGCGTCAGCTATTGATCTGACCTCAGCCACCTGCGCGCAAGCAAAGCGCGTTTCCCGGAAGGTGGTGCGATGCCGGTCTCTTACTTCCAGGCAATGCGCGAAATCAGACCGCGGGGTTAGGACGGCAGCAGACACGACTGAGCGGAGCCGTGCGATGAACGTGGGTCCAGAGAAGGAGCGGTAGAAAGGGGTGGGTTTGGTTGCGGATGGTGAGAAACATACCGCTAGGTGTCAGGAGCGTCTTGCTTAGTGCTACTGTCTTAGACTTTGTTCTTTGTTCGTGCTAGTTTCTACCTGTGTGAAGTATTTTGTATGCAGTGCTGGCGAAACTGACGTTGTGTTCGCTTATCTACTTATCTATAAAGCTCTCGCACCTCGGCAATGGCATATACACGCATCAGCTACTACTCCATAACCCTAACCCCTAATTTCACTGAGAAAAGTGGTAATGATTAAGGATGAGGATAGGTATGAGTTCGAGTGTAAATTTGTGAATGCTTTCCTTCTCCAGTGTCTCCATGCTGCATCTCAGTCACTCAGTCCTGCAATAGCGTGTTTATCCTTCAGAGGGACTGTCTGTCACTCAGGAGTTTTCCCAGGAAGCAGATTTCAAAGACAGAGGCATGTTTGTCAATGTGTGCAAGTGCGTGCATGTGTGCGTGTGATTGTGTGTGTGTGAGAGTGTGTGTGTATGTATGTATCTAGGTGTGTTTTGTGTGTGTGTGTTTGTTTGTGTGTGTGTATTGTAAGTGTTGCTGGCCTGTGGTAATGCATTTTCTGAGTGGATCATCCACACGATGGCTGCATCAGTGTCCTCCCTGAGTATGTGACCTCCTGCAGAACGCTCCTCTAAGTGTACCCAGCGTGGGGGAGTTGGGGGCGGGGGCGGGTTGCAGTGGATTCCAGGAATCCTCCTTCCAGGAACAGAGTGATTCAGTCCTGGAGCTCTCCCTCCCCCTCACAGGAACACTAGCATAAGACTGACAAAGGCTTTCTTTTCTCAGACTAGGTTTAGGAGGGTTCACCCTGACTGGCAACTACAACACTAACCGTTATGAGGTTGTGATTAGAGGCTGTTTCCCTGGAGGGAAAGAGGAATAATGCCTCAACTTACCACACAGAGCAGAAACCCTCCAAACACATCCATACAAGGTGCTGATGTTGTAAACACAACACTCAAGGTTGTTTTTTTACTGACCTTTTCAGTTTCACCTTTGCCTACAAAGGCCTGAGTAAGCTAAGCTTGTATGATGTAGAAATGATTGAATAATCTGAGGAAGTGGCAGGAAGCCTTGCAGAAGACAAGGAGGAGACACTCAAAGGATTTTATAATGTGTGTTAGAGGGACTGGAGGCGGTTCATATCTATGAAGTCTTTCCCAAGTGTGACGGAGTGCCGTCACTACAGTTGAGTATGTGCTTTGACTGCCATACCAACGAGCCTGGCTCTTTGGCGTCGTGGTCAAAGTCGCATGTTTGGTACCCCGTAGACCCGGGTTCGAGGCCGGGTGGGGTGACTGCTCTCGCCCTTCGCTACAAATGGTGTCAGGGTGGGATGGCTGGCTGCGAGGCCATCGGAGGCGTGCCCAGTGTGTGAGCCGTATGAGGGACCCCCAGGTTAGGTTGACCCTGGTGTGAGGGACCCCAGAGATGGGTGAAGCACGAGTGAGTGGGGCACCCTGGGATGGGAGAAGTACGGCAGGGGAATGCATGAGGGACGCCATGGTGCGTGAAGCGCATGGGCGCGCTTCCCAAAGGGGAGGGCAGTGTGACGGAGTGCCGTCACTACGGTTGAGTATGTGCTTTGACTGCCATACCAACGAGCCTGGCTCTTTGGCGTTGCGGTCAAAGTCATATGTTTGGTACCCCGTAGACCCGGGTTCGAGGCTGGGTGGGGTGACTGCTCTCGCCCTTCGCTACACCAAGCATGAATTTATACACTGGATTTCATTTGAATTGATACAGTATGTGTGTGCCTGCAGCCGCTCAAAGCTCCGACTGCGGCACCATATCAGCTCTGTGTCTCTGGGCCTGTAGATCCACAGCTCTGGCTCTACAGGTGAATGGATCACTGTACCTGAGGTGGAGGCTGGCCACGGGTGCCAGGCCCCTTTTACACACTGGACGGGGGAAAGGGTTTTGCTCTTTGCTTAAAGGGCATATAAGGACATAAGAACATTAGAAATGTAATGAGGAGAAAGGGCAGCCAGCCCAGCAAGGCCAGTCATTCTGACAGCAGTTCAGAGTGCATCCAGCACCTCCTCAGCACTCTGAAAGTCTGCTGTGAAGAGGGGATTCAGCCTTGATTTATGTACCACTCAGGAATTTTTTATTCTTATTTTTCAATCTTTTATTTAGATGAGTGGTTGGTCACATGAAGATTATGTGTCTCTGTTTTACCAATACAGTCATATACGCATATAACGCAAATATAATAAAATTGTATATAATATAAAAAATCCTGGAACTGAAGGAAAGGGAACTGCAGTCCAGCTCATTTTTCATTCAGGAAATGTATAAAAGGTTCTTTCCAGTGTCCCAGCCTCCATCCACACTGCGTTTCATCTGAAGACAAAATGCATTGTTTTTCTGCCTAAAGGGCCTCCTTTTCCTAGAAAGAACTGCTGGGTCCAGCATGTCGTGGCTGTTCAGTCCTCATAAGCACCTCTAATACCTGCCAAAAAGTCACATGTTCCTGCATTCAGCCATTAAAATAGAACTGACCAGACATACCCTGCCAAGTGCTCAGATTATTTTTATTAGCAATGAATGGTACCTTACAGCAGACACATTGGTGAATTATGGCACTATATATCATGATCATCATGACTAATAAATGCATCCTATTTTACAGAGCCATATCAGGGGGTAGTATATTTCAATGAGAACAACTGGAAAATTTCACCATTCCTTTAATGATCAATTCAAAGGGAGGACTCCTGTACTCGTGCATTATTTTATTGTATTACAAACATGAAAATGATGCATGAAACTCTTCTTTTGCAAACATTGCACCGGGGCCTTGAAGTTCTCACTTGCCCAAAGCGCAAAACTTATATAATGCCAGTTCAATTAATTTCTACAATGTGTTTTATAAAAAAACAATGCAGCTATAAAGATTTATATAAATCTTTTACAGATTTACAAGGTCCTTCTAACATTTCCATGTTCCTGCAGGTAATTCTGTAGTGTAAGTGCAGCAGGCGATGGTGCGAGACACACCGGACTCTGTCTTTGCACTGAGATTTTGGTTTGTTCCATCAGCCAGTGTGCAAACTCTGTCCTTGTGGCAGAAGTGCACTCCTCTCCACGGGGGGGAGAGCAGCGTCCTCTCTGACCACAGCTTCCAGGAAAGCAACCAACTGCTAATCCCCCTTCCTGGAAAGAGAAGCTGCATTTGGGCCTTTTTACCTCTGACACAGAGCCTTGGCTGAATGTGAAAGCTGATTTCAGACCTTTTCCTCTCTCTGTCTCACACGTGCTCTGCGGCCTCATTTCCCCTCGCAATGGACAAATTTAATATACTCCTCAAAGGTCTGTTTCCACAACAATCCAAGGTAATCAAAGACTACTTCCTTACTGAAGGGGATCAATAAATGTCTTTATTGCTAATATATGAATACACTAACAAACATATTAGGTTAGTGATTAGGTTGAGCTATTGAGTAGTTGTCATATCAGATTATGATTTGCCTTATTTATTAATGAATGCTTATGACATCATGTTTTTATTGTACATCTTTCTTCACAGTGGTATGACTCAGCATACAACATTACACAATATTATTATATATTATTTGCGTCCTAAGATTACTGTTGCATGCTTATATTTTCGCTCTCTTTTTCAGACCAATGTTCAGCCTCTGTTACTCCTGACACTTTGGCAGGGCAGCCCTACATCACAGCATTTATTAAACTCAATGGCCTGTGAAATTTGCAAACACAGTGAGCATTACAAGAGCAAAGTACAGGGAATGTGTTTATGGGCAAGCTGTAGCAGAACCTGAGAACACTGCACTGATTAATTCTGAACATTTTTTTAAATCAAATTTCAAAATTAGCCTGACATTAATTTGTAAGTTTTGATCATGGATAAAACCCATTCATCAAACCAAACCACCCCATCTACACCACAATATCAGAGTGAAAGCCATTGTATTTGTGTAGCATTTACTGATTTATTCCTCCTTACATTACTGCAATCACTCCACATAATTCCACATAAACCTAATGAAAATTTTACTTCACAAAATTTTTTCTGAAAAGTGCTTGCTTTCTGTTGTTTATACTGCATGTCTTTACAAAACCTCCATTTTATTGAATGTGATTAAGTTTAAAGTAACTGATTCTTAGGAATGAACACGATGACACTTGATGCTTTATGTTGCTGACGAATAAAAAAGAATGTTCTTGACTAACCTTCATTTAATATGAAGAGGAGTCTTTTTGACAGGATGACCTGCAGTTGGAAGAAACCATTCGCCACTGAGAAAAGCAAGAAGACTCCCTGCCTGGGAGAGCAGGGGATAGAACTTGGCTTAAGAATATGATGAGAGAACAGCAACAAATATAAACCATGCACTTTTTTGGCAAATGTCAGCAGCTCTTCTAGCAATCATTGTCAACTTAGAAAAATTAAATTAAAGAGTCTTTGATAAAAGGAGGCCTCTCTGGCCTGTCCTGTCCTACAGCAGGAAGGGGTACTCCTGCAGGAAGGCCGTCAGTGTGCCGGGTAGGGGGAGGTCGCTGTGTGCGTCCGAGTGCTGGTTGATGGTGATGCGGCAGAGATGCTGGAGGCTGGGGGCGGTCCTATACAGGGGGCGGGTGAGCTGGAGCTGCAAGGGCCTATCAGGGCCCTCCTCCTCCTGCGTGGGTGGGTCCAGTGGGCGTGGCCGGCCGCGGCAGGTCAGGGCATAGTGCTGCACCAGCTGCACCACACCACTGAAACGCCGGAGGCGGGGCCTGGCCATTGCCAGCGAGTCAAACCCGAACGTCCCTCCGGCCGACTCGATGCGCAGGTGCGTGGGACCCAGGCTGCTCTGCACTGACAGGGTGAGCTGGTAGCCTGGCCTGGAGCTGTCCCGCAGCAGGAAGGACCCCTCCCTGGCCCCGCCCAGCACCTCCTTGGCCTGAGCAGCTGTGATGGAGCCCCAGTACCAGCCTGCAGGACACGGGAGAGAAGGGAACACTCGCTGGAGGAACTCTCCCTTCCTGTCTCACTGCATTGTCTCTTTCTGTTACAATATGAAATATGAAGATTTCTCTCGTCATTCTATACTCTTTGGCATGACAGCTCTTTATCTGATCAGTGCAAACCTCAGTGGTCTCACTTTAGACAACATGCATTAACCAACGCATAGGTCAGTGACAAGATGAGAACTCTCAAACAGCCTGGGGAATACAGTTTAGTAATGTATGAATTTTCAAAGCCTTTTCCATCTTAATACAACTGCGTTCTATATGTGTAAATACAGCAAAAATACAAATTCCAGATATGAAATATCTACATTTACATTTTTGTCCACTTGTACCCAGAGCAACTTGTGCATCTTACATTTACATTTATTTGGCAGATGCTTTATCCAGAGTGATTTACAAGTGATCTTCACTAATGTTTACATTATTTTATAAGCATTACTTATTAGCAGTGATATCAGATTAATGTCTTGAACAGCATTTAATCTTCTCTCAGATGGAAGTACTGCTGAATAGAATATTCTTATTTGAAGGCAATCAACACAAACAGCAAAGAAAGATACTGAACTTGAGTGACTGAACTGAACCCCCCATAATTCAGAAAAGCTTCTTCACTAATCTCTTTTACTTACTTAAAATTAGTCATTTTGTTCAGGGTTACAATTACTCTTTTTAACACAACTGCTTATTTTTCTACTGTTGTCAGAACTCGGGCAGGGACAGGAAAACTGGTGCACAGGGAGTTTATTAGATCCAGAGGGTAATCCAAAATCGTAGTCAAAAAACAGGCAGAGATCAAAACCAGGAGACACGGCAACCAAAGCCAAAAGGGCAGATCGAGAAAACGAAGTCGGGAAAAAAACAGGCAAGGCAACAGAACCAGCAGGCAGACACGAAAAACAAACAGCAAGTCGCAAAACTGGCAACGAGACAAGAAACAAGCAGGGAAGATATAGGGATGGGCAGATGAGGAGATGGGATGCAGGTGCGCGGGGAGGCAGGTGGAGATGATCAGGTAATCAGATGGGCGGGGACAGGGCGGAGAGCAGGGCAGGGCTGGAACACAGAGAAACAGTAAACAAGAGCACATGGACGGGGAAGACAAAAACAAAACCGGCTAAGACTCTGCAGTACTGACAACTGTCTGCATAACAGCTTGTGTCAGATGTTCAGTTTTCTTTCCTGAAAGGCCACAGATGGCTGCTCTGTAGTGTATGCAGTGCATTAGCAATATTATTTTTGGAGTAATGGATATGATCTTGCTCCTTGTTCACACAGATATAGATGGTTACAGGAATCAATCCTTTCTTTATTTGACCAGGATGGCTAGTAGAGATACAACATTGCACTACCACTTCAACACCTACATTGAACACAATTCCATTTGGTTATAAATGATTTTCAATCTTTTGATATGATCATTGTATGCATTCATGGGGAGAAGAATTTTAGCAGTGTATGCATTGCTAACTTACGTTTTGAAGTGAAAAAGAGGTTTACCAATAAGAACAATAAAGGGACATAAAAAATTGTTTGGATTTCTAATTAATCTTGATTACAGCAGTAATTAAATGAAAACTTTTCTGCACGCATTTAACTTTCTTACACTTGAAAAGCCTTCTGGTATGTTGTTACATAATACAAGTTGCTTGTTGTACATTTTGAAAATATTCATTCACATCTATATGAACTAATGCAAGAAAGCAATCACCAATTGAGAACTAGAGTCCAAACATAATTTTGTATTATTTTTATTAAAACAAGCAGAATCAATAAACTCCTCTAAAAAATATTTATAAGGCTGTGTGAGAAAACATTTAATCACCTGTGGAGTAGTGTAAGCATGTCTGAAGCAAACACACCTGTCCACACCTTTATTTGGAGTGAGAGTAAACTGGGGCTATACCACTGTAAGGCACATGACAGCTGGGCATATGCTTTGCTGTGGCTGGTATTTAATTAAAAACAAAGATGAGACCTTTGATAAGACCTTTGAATGAATGAGAACCACAAGCACACATCCGGTGAAGCTGACCCACACTCCGTACAGCAGAGTGTGCCTTACAGTCTCAGCCCAGATCAGCTGCAGCAGAGCCAGGCTGCCCTCACTGCAAACTCCCACCTTCTTGGATTTTTTACTTCTTGCTTAAGTCTCACTTTTTGGGCTTTGTATGTTTGTGGTCATTTAAATAAATTTTGCTGTTGGACTTCAACAGACATTTACAGTGGCTGTGAATCTTTTCTGACTACCAGGAATATTATGGTTGGCATAACCTATAAAGGGTTTTGTTTTACCTCAAGATGAAATGAATGGAACATGTTGTTTTAAGTAACAAAACATAAATCTTGCTTAAATTTGTTGCATAAAGGCCCAAACTCTTTAGAGCTGGATTCAGTAAGCATCAAAAGGCTTGGCATTTATTAAACATATGTTCACATTATTAAATCATTACAAAGACATATAATATCAACGTATCACATACATTGTGTTCATATGGATATTATTATTAAAACGTGACAAGCAGGTGCTACTGACCTGACTCTCGCAGGTGAGCCATGGCTCTCTCCAGGTGCGGCATGTCTGCAGTGCTCTCCCCCCCTCGCAGGTGAGGCCCTGAGCCCTTCGCCCCCGCAGGGCTGTGCCATTTCCCGGTGTTCAGAATCATGAGCACCCCTGAGGATGTCTGTTTGTGGCGGAAGCTGCCGGAAAGGTGTGTCCGATCCTGCACCCTGTGCGCCTCCTCATCAGCCTCCCGTACCTGTGAGGTGCACTGCATGTGCCCCATCCCGGGCCTGCAGAAGCACAATCTGCAAGCGAAGTTTACATGCACATGGGCTACAATGGCGGTGCAACCACTTTTTCTTCATACTTTTTTGATTTGAATTGCTTAAAAACTCAAAAAACATTCACCATGTCTCTGAAACTCAGAGGGCAGCATATACACTTGATTAAAGGGATTCAGTTACAGACTTACAGTCACAGAGTAGCGAGTAAAGGAAACAGTGTAAATCCACCTCATTGTAAGACACAGGCTGAAGTGCCCACAGTTTCATCTGCCTGTTTAAAAATAGCTTTCATTCATCATGTGAATCAGCTCATGGCAGAGTCTCTCATTAGAAAGGGAGAGGGTCACATTCTCCAGCAGGCCTGCATGCAGGCCCAGGGTGTCGCTGTAGGCTAGGGGTGTGGTGTTCAGCTCAGGGTGTGTTCAGCTCTGGGTATGTTCAGCTCGGGGTGTGTTCAGCTCGGGGTGTGTTCAGCTCGGGTGTGGTGTTCAGCTGAGAGTGTGTTCAGCTTGGGCTGTGTTAAGCTGGTGTGTTAAGCTCGGGGTGTGTTCAGTTCAGGGGTGTGATAAAATATGAATAGTAAAAAACAAGTCAGACTGAGTTTAAACCATTCAGTGTGCCACAATTCCTGGAGATATCAGGTGCCTACAAGATGCAATCTTTCACCAGCTTAACGCGGGTCTATGGGTGACGATCACTTCCTGTCTGAAAGAGGGCAGCCAATGTGGTTACAGCATTGAGGTAGTGCCAACAGCCAATGAAAAACAAGGATAAAATGCAAAAGAGGAAGTAGGAAGCCATACATACAGCTGCTGATGACAAATTTATTAACCCAAAATGCCCTTTATTGCTGGGCAGACATTTACAAACCATGAAAGAATTTCATATTGGCTCATTTAATCTCTTTTAAAAATTTTTCTTGGTGTGTGGATTCCAGTAAGAGAAATAAATACCTCAGAATGGCAGAAACAGGTGGTGCCCTCATCTGTCCTGGAGTTATGACATATGCTTTAGAGCTTTGTAGGGCAGAATCACTCACCTGTGGGTGGGACTGTCTGATTCCCTAACTGCTGTCACCTCCTGCGACAGCACCATGTGATACACTTCCCTGACTCCTTCTGAGGTCTGAGACCCCGGCTCTGTGCAGCGGTCACTGGTCACCTGTGTTGGGGGTAACCTGCAGTACCCTGGCTCCTGATCTCCATGCATCATAATATGTATTTTTAACAAAAGAGGCTTAAATTTATAAAATACCTGCTTGAGTGAACTTGCTCTGAAATTCACTGCAAACACACCTCTGTGCAATGCTGCTTAATGATTGCCTTACTGAACTCACATCAAACAGATGTTCAGTTCAGACACTCTGACTGCTTTTGTGTCCTGCTTTCTGGGATTTGCTATTTATATCTACATTTGCCTTCAGGATTTCTTTTCGTAATACATCCTGTAAATACATAGTATAAATACGAAGAATAAGATTACCAGGACAACTAAACCAATTTTAACAATTATACATGACACCCTGGCAATGGAGCAAGACTCTATAGAACCATTAACAGTTAGACCGCTTCCTAGGCGCCTTCCGCCAATGTGATTACAATCTCCGCTTCATAGCGGTATTATTGTGTTTTACCGTGACATCCTGTGTCAGTCGTGCATCAAAGGTTGCAACATCTTAAGGGAGCCAGTGTGCGCACAAAAATGTCCACAAATGGACACTAATCATTTTACTCTTATAGAACGAAACCAACGTGAAACCCGGTCAGACCTGCCTCTTGCACATTGACTACATGCACCTGATGTAAAGAGGTTGATTTTCAATGAATTACCCAAAGCTTTACCGTGTTTATGATATTACCACATAAATAGACAACAAAGAACAAGATTCAGAGTGGAAGTGCATGCTTTTATACTAACCCAGTTCGACATCACCCCACGCGGTAGCCTACAAAATTTATCTAAATGAGAACAATTCCTCCATAGTTTATGGATTGATATGAAACCATAATTTAAATTTGGGGAAAATATATTTTAAAGCATATACCGCTGTCCAATCGAAATTCCGTCATTATTAAAGCATTTGACGCCTTATACTTACGGGTCACCGATTAAATGCAAGCAGGGTCTTACAAGATAAGGTCTCATACATTTTCAACTCGCACTCTTAAATTAAAAAAAAAAAAAAAAAAAAACCAATGCTATAGTTATATAGCGAGATGTGGTTGTTCAGCTAAAACAGACTATTAGCTATACCTAAAATCCCTGCACGTCATATATCTTGCTCTCTGTACTAAAACTGCAATTCGTTCATTTCAATATGAATATGACTCATTCATTCAACTCAAATCTGTTTAAAAATTCCGTTTTCCAGACATGACCTACATAGTAAGTATGCAAACAGTAGGCTAGTCAAACCCGTTTGGTCTTTCAAAGTGGAGCTACTTGTTTCATGTAGAAATCGTGGTCTTGATTACGTAGCCATTTCATACCAAACACGACACATACAATTTTTCAAAATGTACTATTGAATTTCCTTCGTTAAATGGTCGCATTGCCTCTGAATTGTAAGTTTATTACGCATAGGCTGTAGGACTGGAGCTGTGCGTTACTGTAGGCGTTACTCACGGGTAAGCTTTAATAAGAACAGCAGGCGATCTCCCCTCCTTCTCCTAACTGCCTCGGGTTTGCTGGGATATGTCCGAAAAGCCCGACGTTCGATTTTCGTATTAGAAGATGCTTCGTTTCTTTTTATTTTGTTATCACACCTTCATGTCAGTCCCGCTGCTACACTCCGTGGATAATAAAAGTAATCTGCCAGCCAAAATGAAGCGCATAATTAAAGAAAGGGCTAATAAACAATATCCTCTTCGTTTGTTATGAACTGCTCCAAAAGCTTACTATATTTCCCCACAGCAAAAATAGGCATCTCGCATTTTGAACACTTTCATAAAATCAATTCCACAGCTATCTTGTTCAGCATCGTTAAGCACCGCTCCTCCAGCTAACTGGCGTCAGAAGCTCGTGAGCATCGCTAACTAGTAGTTTTCCCATCGCTTCTTATGTCGCATTTTCATCACAAGAAAAAAGAAGCCAACCTGATATCTAACTACATCCAGTAATGACACGTAAAACAACAAGACAGATGCTATTCATTCTGCCTCTTTAATCCTGGCTCATCAGCTCCGATTGGCCCGGCCGATGTCCGGCGCCCCGGTGGATCGCAGCGCACCTCTTTCCAGGAACATTCCCCGAAGGCGAACACGTGGGACGGGCTTTGTTCTGGCTCAGCTCCACCGATCCACTGATGATCGGGTCGCAAAGTGCGTTTTTTCGCTCCTGGTTGAGAGCGTAGGTGCCTGCTATCTCGAGTGGCCTCCCTCTCTGCAAGTAAATACCTTAGTCCACTGTTTTATTCTGACTGTTTGTTTGCTTGTTTCCATGTATTTTTCCATCATTAGGTGGGCTATTACAACATCAAGAAAAGTGTAACATGTTGTGTAGCCTATAGATTTCAGTTTGACTGTTAGCTAGCTTGGCAGCAATTACTTGACATTTAGATAGTCATGTGTCGATCAGAATGTGTGTGTGTGTGAATGTTGGGAGATGGTTAGGTGCATTTCTTGTGAGACAATCCTTTCTGCAGGTGCACGAGCGGAACACCTGGAAGACTGATACTCGGTACAAAGAATACATAACACATAACATATGCAGGGTCGGTCACACTCAGTTGACCCTTTGATTTGATTTTCTTTAACCTCACATATTTCACTTACAGCGACTCTAATTTAAAACGTATTTGTCGAATCGCGCAACGACAGTGAAAGTATCGATTGAAAACAAACTGCCCCTCTCACACACGAGTGTTCTATTCTTTTGTAGGCTTGCAATCGGCGCATGTGCAGTTTGGATATGAAAGGTTGCTAATAATACGGTATTATGAAGTACTCTTAAAATTTCACTCAGTACTTGAACCATTTAGGGGTCTAGATCTAACTGGTGCGCATTGACCAAATGGAAAAAAAAAACGTTTTTTTCTTTTCCAGGACCTAGAGGCTTCCTCTAAACTGTGAGACATCGAATCAAGAGACGGCCTTACAGCTGTCTGATATGTGGACGTTTGTCGCCAGAGAACCACTAACGAATTTGTGGCAATAGCTCACACTGCCCCCGTGTGTAAATTCAAGAACTCGTTCGTGCAATCACACGTTTCATTTTTTAAGAACAAAGCACCCGTTTAAAGTATACAATTCTTGCGTTCGACAAGTTTGTTAAAATTACGCCCAATGTGAAATACGATCATTTTCGATTAAATGAACTATTCTCGTTAAAATGCCTATAACAAATGTATTCATGCATAACTTTCAAATGTCAAGATGTAACATTCATGATTGGTAGCAGTGGTTCACACGTGGAGACATACATGTTATCAGAGAAAGTTCTGCTGCTTTTCTGTCGGCAAATTAAACGCGTGAAAAATGTCTTTAGCCATCACTCCAGTATCCTCCAGTTTGCGTAAGATATCGCTGTAAAGGGGGAATACTGTGAGCGAGTTTCAAGTGTCCCTACTTCCGCAATGAGAAGACTGGCACTTTGGGTTATGTGCCCGTCAAGTGAGCTCTAATTATACAGTAATACAGTATGGATGATAACATATTCGTTCCATCTTTCGGGGGTCTGCAGCTTTCTAGCGTCCCGTGTCAAAAGTCACTCCACAGCAAACACGAGGGCAATGCCATTGGCATCAGCTATAAAGCTCCCCGGAATGTTATTTAATAAGCGGGCTGCTGGCTGTCTGCTGTAAATCAGGCGTGAACCCTCATTCCTCGCCATCTCCGACAGCCTGTAAACTCTCTGGAGGAATTTTGCGTGGGCTACCCACTATTCCTGCGCCACTTTTGAGAATATAACATATCCCATGATCCCCATTGACTCCTGAGATCCTGCTGCGTAACCTGCGCTATGAGCGTAGATCTCCACTGCTTTGTTACGTGCGCTAGGTCTCATTCTCGAAGGAAAATTAAGTAAGATATTTCTGGCTGCTCCATGTCGCATGTGAAGCTTTACGCGATTTGCGCAATGTTCTTGTTAATGGCGTCTGTGCTGTAGATGCGCTGGGCTTTGGTAAAATGAAGCGAAGGAGAGGTTATTGATATTTAGAAAACGCCGGTGTTTCCTTTAGTGGACTGTACGTCGTAGGCAGCGGCGTTTCCAGTAGGTTCGGGTTCAGATCCCCGAAATGATGAAGCTGAAGTCGAACCAGACCCGGACATACGATGGGGACGGATACAAGCAGCGGGCCGCCTGCCTGTGCTTCAGGAGCGAGAGGGAGGAGGAGGTGAGGCCGGGGATGCGGGGGGTTAGAGGCAGAACCGGGCCGGGGGTCGGTGTAAAACCAGAAAAATGGGATTTCTGGTAATGTGTCTGCTAATCACGTAGCTAATAAAGGCGCAAAAGGAGGTGTGATTAGTAGGATTAAAAGAAGTGTGAGGAATAGTTTGGGAGGGCAGAAATCTCTGTTCCTTACCGCAAGCAAGGGTAGAGATTACAGGGTACTTGGATAAAGAATGAGCATCTGGGTCGCTAAACTAATAACCTAAATTAACCAACTTAGCTACGCGTACATTTTTCCAGACAATGCTAACTACATACTGTAGGGTACGTTAAAATTGTTAGCAGGCTGCGTAGCAGCCGCTAGCAGCTGTTTGGCCGCAGCTAAGTAGGATTAGCTTTAGTCGTGTCTTAGCCGGCTAGCTAATTGCAATTTGTAGAGGTCTTTTTCATTCAGTACTGAACGGGTACCTCGTTAGCACGCTAACTTTAACCAGGTCTTTACAAAGCTGACTAACTCGCTAGGATAGGGGTCTGTATCTTTAACTGCTCTGCGGCCAGAATAACTGGCTAACGGTAATTAGCTAGCAACACTTCTACTAGCCATAGGTGTAAATGGCTTGCTAGTTAGTGAAGAGTTCTTGTCTTAAAAGGTATATCCTATGCAAGAAGATAGCCCCAACTAACTACATTAACAATGCTGTTATTATCCATTATCCATATCACAAAAGCAGCTGGTCAGCTAATATGGCACAGGTGACAGGTTTACACTCGGCTAACCTGGCTAACGGTAGCTAGCTGCTGCTGCTTGGATTCCGGACAAACCCGAAGTGCGTCAGTGTTGAAAGGAAGGTCAGGTGCTGTATGTGCATGATCCTTTAGTCATGTTGAGCCAAACTTATTTTGTTGCCCTTTTAACCGATTGAATGAGTGCACTGAGTATGAAAGTAATGTTAAGTGACTCAGGGTTATGCGATACATGCGATTTCCTTCGTGTACAAGGAGCTTTATGCTCGTTTGGTTTGGGATACGATGCGGTTTTGTGTTGGTTATGATGAATCCCGTTCGGATCCGTAAAACAATGAATCCTCTGTTGCTTAAGTAGGACTCACTCTCATTTTCCAATGTTCAGCTTGTGATCGGAGCTGGGACTGTTCCCCAAGACCATATCGGTATTTAGTCTGAAACATGTTAAATGCAGCTGGCTGTTAAATGGGGTTTGGAATTAATGTCACCTCTCTAGAAAGTTTTTAGGATTAGATTTCTTTCTTTTCCTCTGTTTTTGTCTTTTGTGCACAGAAGGTTGTTTTGCATTAGACTTGCTTCCCCATTGAGTCTCCCATAGTAAAGACAGCATGCACTAGTGTACACATTTAAATGTCTATAAAAATAAGAACTGTGGTCTGCATCATAGAAAATGAAGGGAGAGGAATATCCAATAAACATTCTGTACAAGATAAAAAGAACATCTAACTACACTGCACAGCCATTCAGCAATTCAAATTCACCTACATCTGAAAATGGGCCCTATGGCAGAGGTTCAGTGTAGAGGACAAAGGTACAGTTTTTTGCATCTCTAAACCACACTGATACTCTCAGAAGTGGGGTGAGAAGCAGCCATAGAAAGCCTGCAGGCCAGTTCCAGGTCATATTTGAGGTGCCCTGGTTTAGTTGGTAACTCCAGGAGAACTGAATAAAGTAACATTATCTGCTGATTTAAATACGGTAGTATGTCCAAGAAGAAGGTATGAAAGTAATGCCAACTAAGTGAGGGGTCTAAGGGTCTGATGTGTCGATGGGCAGCTGTTGTACGGCTGAGTACTGGATGGGCGTGTCCTATTGCAGGTGCTCCTGGTGAGCAGTAGCCGACACCCTGATAAGTGGATCGTTCCGGGCGGAGGGATGGAGCCGGAGGAGGAGCCCAGCGTGGCCGCAGTGCGGGAGGTCTGTGAGGAGGTAGGCCAGCTCATTCACACTCAGCAGGCATCTGTGTGGAGTGCACTAATGCCCAACTTTGCATTTGAATGTTTTCAGTTTTTTTTTTTGTCAGTTTGCTTTTAAAGACAGCATTGAGAGAAACTGGCAGCCCATGAAAACCAACAAGAAATATTTGTAGTGTTACCCTGAATGCTTTTAAATGTTTTTCTTTACTGTTTTGAGGTTAAGAGAATAAATTAGACGCGTTGCCTTCTCCGGGGGCTCCGCGTGTGCCTCTCTCTCCAGCACGCTGATAGATGTAGGATGACCAGCATAGCAGTGTTGTTTTAGTCGGAAAGCGATCCTCTAGGTTGCGGGGGGTGGAGGCGGTGTCATTTCTTCAGCTGGTCAGTGTGGTGTCAGATAAGGCCAGCCAGCCCGTCCTGCCAGCATGTTCAGTCCTGGGGTACGGGTGGGGGTCGGAATGCTTCTGAAGTTCTTCCTGTCTGTAACTCCCCAACAGAATGCCTTCTTGCTCTGGGTTGTGTACATTCAGCCTTTTTGGATTTGCTTGTGCTGAGGAGGAGAGCAGGAAGCACTGCTCTGGGTTTATCAGCCCTGCAGAAGCAGTAAGAATTGAGTCCAGGTGGTGCTGACCGCTCCAAACCTCCATGGACGCCTCCCCTGGCATATGTGCGGGTTTTGGGATGGGTGCGGGAGTTGTCCGTGTGTGTGTCCCTCAGAGAGTGGGGGGGTAATGAAGCAGAGTGCTGCACAGTGCTCAGCAGGTCCCCAGTGTGTTGAGCACACCCTGAGGAGGCGTCGCCTGGTGTCGGGTTACACCGCAGGGTGTGAGTCGCACAAGGGGCACTAAACCCATAGTAACTGCTGCTCTTTTCCTCTTAGCGCTGGCTGCACCCCAGAAAGCCATAACTCAGCGCTCAGCTGGAGAGCTAACGCTCAGGCCGGAAAGCTACCCCTCAGCCGGAGAGCTAATGCTCAGCCGGAGAGCTGCCCTTCAGGCCATAACTCGGCGCTCAGCCGGAGAGCTACCCCTCAGCCGGAGACCTAATGCTCAGTCAGAGAGCTACCCCTCAGGCCTGAACTCAACGCTCAGCCGGAGAGCTACCCCTCGGGCCTGAACTCAACGCTCAGCCGGAGAGCTACCCTTCAGACCTGCTCTCCGGCTGGGCTGCAGGCTTCTGTAATGCCTGGGCTCTGTGTCACATGCTGCTCATAAAGATTCAGCAGTTTACTGGTGTGAGAGTTTTCCACCTCTCTGTATGAGGGGCTGGCGTCGGATAAGAGCGCTTTCCGCTCAGATGGGAGTGGAAAGGTGTGAGTCAGGCTGTGTCCTGCTTCCCCACCAGCCCAGATCAACAGAGCCGAGCTGTGGCTGACCCAGGATCAGCTGTAAGCTGATTTTACAGAAGCATCAGAGATGGGGTTTGTTTTATCAGATCATCTGAAACACATGCTTTGAGGCTGACTTGAAATGTGCTTGTTTGCTGTTGGGTCATTTTCATTTTTTCATCAGAGGAATGCCAGGGCCATGTTGCAGTCTTTCCATTTGCATGCCTGTGTGAATTATGCATAGTTATAACAGTTTTTGTAGGCCTGATCTTACAAACCCAGCAATCTACTGTAATCTCAAGTTTTGGTCTGGTAGTGTTTTCAGAAAAACATACTGTTACGCAACATTTAGGCTTTGCTACATTGTAGCTTCAGAAATCATTATAGTCACATTCTGTAGACATGGTAATAGTCAGTAATCTTGTAGTCAGATGCAGCAGAAGCAGTTTTACAGCTTCCAGAAGTGGGTGTCTGATGGGAGGAATGGAGCACTGCAGGAAGAATTAAAGTTTTAGGTTAACATACTGACATGCTGTTAGCTCACAGCCTGGCCAGAACCTGCTGTGCTCTGTGTCAACACTGTGGAGTGTGATTTCTCACAGAGTAGTAAGCAGGAGCCACAGTCACTTTTGTGATTGTATTTCAGTGCTGCCAACAGTGCTGGGTCCTGAATGAGCGAGCTAGCTACCTTTTCCATCAGTGTTTATTGTTTATCTAAATAACGTAAATGACAAGCTAATATTGAATGAATAGCTTTATGGTAGCTAAACAATGCTAGCTAGGTCACCCACAATCTCCCAGCAGAGACTGCATTTCATGACTGTGAAGTTTCTCTGTTACATCGTACAGCGCTGGACTCTCTTCACCCAAGTGGATAAATTTGTCCCGGTTTGTCCTGCGGTTAAAACCACTCCAGCCTCACCTCTCTGCTCAGGTGTGGGTGTGAGCCCTTTTTCATCATCTTGTGGGGATGCCCCCCTAAGCTCTGATTGGCTGAAGGTTGACTGCTCTGACAGCTGATGCAGAATAGACTGGGTGAGTGAGGAGTAGGTGATTGGACTGCCTGCAGAGGTTACCACGGTAGCAACAGGTCGCAGTGTGTAGGTGAGAGTGTTGGGGGCGTGTCCCTGTGTTGGGGGCGTGTCCCTGTGTTGGGGGCCGTGCCCCTGTGTTGTGAGAGCAGTGCTCTGTCAGGCCGGGGCACAGGGCTGCTGTATCGTGCCTCACATTCTTGGCTCCTGCCCTGGTTTTTCACAGCAGCCTGTCGATAGAGACGTCGCAGCCCGCCGCGCCCGGACTCTGCCCCAGAGCACAGTCTGAACCACACTGCTTCAGCTGTCATCGTACCTCTTTATTCAGTTCTGAATAATGTAAAAAATACATATTCATGATATGTTTACTAAAAATTTGGACACATTTTTTCCTGTTGTGAATGTTAACAGGTACGCAAAAGTGATTGGGGGAACAGAGAGGGTGAAACTGTAGGGTGTGAGCAGTAATCAGCTGCTCATTCTGATTCACCTTATTTTCCCCTGGGGCACCCGGCACCCAGAAGGTTCTCCTGCACCTTTGCTGCTCTTCCTACTGAATGGCACTTTAATGCTACAGCAGGGAAGAGGAATGGAGAGAGGTGTCAGGGGTCAGGGGTCAGATGTGAGGCTGGCATGTTGGGGTGCACTATTACAGTTCCTAAAGCCCGGAAATGTCTGATCATCTTTCACAGCTGTTGCTTTCACTGCATCACGTAGCAGGATTGGATGAAAGCAGCTGCTGGTGCCCTAACCACAGTCAGGCATTGAGAGACCAGTGTCACTCATGGACCTGATAAAGGTGTAATATGGTGCATAGACCCTTCCCTCCAACCACTGCACACAGCAGCTGCACCGCCTGCATCCCATAACCCTGCAGTGAAGGGCACTGGGAGTCACAGCCAAAGAGGAGCAGGAAGTGACCCGCTCTCAGCCCCTGTGCTCACTGGCGTGGTGATGTCCGCAGTTGGATGTCAATTCTGTTTGTCTTGTGTCTGCGAGCTGTGGTGCCATAGAGAACAGCTAAACTCTGATCTCATTTCTGTAAGAGAGAGTAGATAATAGAAGTGTGATGGCCCCCTGTGGGAGGGAGGAGCTGATTGGTCCAGGCCTTGTGATGGACAGTGGGTGGGTGTGGCCTACAGATAAGAGTGCAGTGGAACACTTTTTCCAAGATGCGGTTTTGGCCGATGTGCTCAGTGTAGCAGGTGCAGGTGAAAGGTTAAGCCTGGAGGCTGTTGTCCTTCATGTCAGCACCTTCAGCGGCCTGAGGAGCTGCAGCGTTCTCTGCCAGGGCTGCTGCGGTCAGCGGCTGGTGGTCTGGCTGAGACGTGGCTGCAGTCTGCCGTACGCTGTACTGTCATTTTCCATTGCGCTGCGTCTGTGTGGCCTGCAGAGGGCGCTGCTCAGATGCACAGTGCAGATGACACGGCGGGAACAGACCCCCTCCCCTGCTGCTGTTGAGTCAGGCCTCCACACTGTCTGTTTCCCGCGGGAAAGCGTGGGAGTTTCAGGGAAAAACGCCGCTTTCCCAGGGAAAGGCTAGTAAACACACTGCAGTCTGTTCCTAGAAACAAGCGGAGAGGCATGTAGCACTGCCCAGGCCCAGGATTTCTGGGAGGCAGCGGGGGCATCTGATTGGTCAGGTGTTTTTGTGGGCCCTTTTTTAAAGTGTTTTCTCTTTCTCTCTTTCAACAGGCAGGTGTGAAGGGGACACTGGGGCGGCTTGTGGGGATTTTTGAGGTGAGGTATTTTTCCCCCACACTGCTGCAATGTGTGATTCCTGTGTGATTTCTGTGCTGATTTCAGATTGCTGTCTGACTGTGTGTGAGACACTTCTCACACTGACAGCACAGCCAGTGCAGATGCCCTCCTGAATACAAAGCACTAAAACATTCCCAGGCATTTCAGGTGATCAGAGATCAAAGGTCTGGGGCATCTTTAGGGAATATCTGCTGCTGGCATTTAGCTGCTGCAGTCTGAGGTCTTTGAAGTCTCTCTTTCTCTGTGTTTATGGGCATTAATGAAGCTGTATACGTGATGTTCCCTTAAATTCAGACATGGCTTAGTGGTGCAACATTAAATGAGGTGCATATAGGATATGACTCATACTCACTGGAAATGGAATCTTCAGTGTTCTCTCCATCTTTGCTCCCCTGCAGAACCGAGACAGGAAACACCGGACATATGTCTACGTTCTTATCGTCACAGAGGTCCTGGAAGACTGGGAGGACTCGGTTAATATCGGTGAGTGCGTCGCTGTCCGTACAGGAGCTCAGGGCTGCGTGGAAGCAGGGTTTCTTCTGTGTCAGTTCCAGAAAACATTTAAATTTTTGTCAGTGATCCAGTGCTTCTTGATAATTCATGAAATTATGATCATTCTGAAAACACAGGGGAGGTTGTCAAATATCTATCTTTGCTTGAAAAGTCATAGAAAATTGGCCAAATTCCGGAAAGTTCTTTCTAACTAATTTATTTTTGCTCAGGCTAGTAAAATTCTGATGGTAATTATTAGTGATGGCAGAATGAGGTTTAGTGAAATGGAGCTGTCCTGCTGTATCAGCCCGGTCCCGGTGTAGGGCCCAGCGTGTCACACCGGACTGGCTGGGGGACAGTGTGCTGTCAGCCAGTAGAGTTTTGATGTCAGCATCACAGCCTATGAGCCTATGAGATGTAAAAGTGAAATCCACCAAATGGGCGAAAGCACCAAATGTGGTGTAAGTAACTGGTCTGCAGCTGTCTGCTGCTGCTGTCTGCTGCTTTATGCAGCACCAGGCTGTGAGCCGCGCGGAGCGTTTCAGAGCAGCTTCCCCCGCGTCCGCTCTGCTGAGCTCTCCCACGGAGGCGGAGCTCTGGGAAATTTAAAGCAAAAACCTGATTACCCAGCTGAAATACATCACCCCACCGACCATCTTACAATCCAGACACAGGCTCAGTTACCAAAGCTGTGCCGTACACAGGCCAAACCGCAGCTATGATTGGGGGACCCACTGTAGCTCTCTCAGAAATTACATCACAGCAGTATGAGGACAAAAGAAATGCTGGGAAATGATTGGAATTTATTTCACTGTAAAGAGCTGTTTAACCCTGCAATACTGTGCAGCAGACTCTCACGAGAGATACAGAATATCTGCACTCATCTGCTCACAAGATAACGTTTCAGCAGCGAGCTTCGGCAGACGTGTGGAGCTCAGATTTCTCCTTTCCTCTTTCAGCCGGGATCGATGGTGTGATGTGCGCTCACATTCTTCATATTTCCCAGCACTGCAGTGAGCGTGTTGTGTTTGTCCTTTTCATTTAACTGATAAATTCAATTAAATACCACATTACTCCGAGCTATGGGCATGAAGCTGAAGCTCAGTGAGTTAATGTTGATTAACATTGTTCATTGGCATGTTTATTAATATGGTTACATTTCATTTCATATCTGCTAGCTTATACTGCTGTCAGATGATCTACCTCAGCAAACCTGTTAACTGCGCAGCTGAAAGTGCATGTTAGCACTGCCTGACCCCCGGCTCAGAGGTGTGAGTGCTGTCCAAGTTGCACAAAACAACGCCTACATGCACTGGATGATGAAATATTTTCCTTTATTTTGGCCAATAGTTCAACAAGAAACCCCATCAGAGTTTCATCATTTCCCAACTGAAGTAAAACACTCTCTAAAAAGACTTGTGTTAAGACCGCAGCTGGTCAGGTGACCCAGGTCACACTGCTTTCCTCTTACAGCACAGTGCTGCAGGGCTGCGGTCACTTCCCTCCCCCTCCAATCCCATCAGTTCACTTACTTTAATTCAGAGTCAGCTCAGTTCTTCTTAAAAATAGAATTTCCCATTCTATATTTTCTCTGCAATTTCTTTAAATCATTTCCCTCCTAGGCCAGTTACTTAAGGTACTTACTCTGTAAGTATGCAGTTGTATAAATGGATAAAACTGTGACCTATGTAAGTTGCTGTGGATGAGTGTCTGCTAAATGACATTAATACACTTAATTACACTTAATCCCATGTTGACTCTTCATTGTAAAACTTAAAAAGGTAACATACAACAGTGTCTGTTGTATAAAATTTATAAGTTATTTGATCATTGTAGTTTACCATTTTTAGATGTTATTTTGATTAGTTTGAAATCATTTTCTGTTGAGTTGAAGTCACTCTTTCTGTTCTGTTGCCCTCTTTCACACCAGTCTATTCTCAGGCAGAGTATTACTTTCTAAGGCCAGTCGAGTTTCGGTGCTTAGGTGTACAGCAGTCAATACAGATGCAGTGTTATTCTCCCGGATCATTACATCTGCTGAGCATCAGATCTTTAAGTGTAGCATTGGATAGGCTGCAGTGTTCAGGTCTACACTCTTTGCCTGCAGTACCAAACAGTCTCCCAGCAATTTTAGCAAATGTTTGCTCAAGCACACACCTTGCAAGCATCATGCATATTTATATAACATATATAACACTACAAATAATGAACTGATGTGTTTTGATGTTAAAAGTTTGACTGTTTTCCAGGAGTCTCTCTGTCTCCTTTTTCAGGGGTCAGGGAATAATTTTCCATTTTTTTCAGTTCCAGTGGGTTTTCTGTATTGTTTTTTTAATTCTCTCTGGGAAATTCACCATCCTCCAATTTTGATTGTAAAAACACACTCTAATAAATAAAATTTCATTGATGCAAATAGTTCAGCTCAGCTATACTTCAAATATGTATAAAGGTGAGATGATATAAAAGATTGTGTAGTCAATTATAAATACAAAGTGCATTCATTTTATTAAGTAGAAAATGCCATTTCCAGTTCCTAACTGCAATATACACAATTCTATTTCCGTTCAAGTTGTTAAATGTCTAATGTCCAATTCCATTGCACTTCCAGTGCTTGAAGATTCTACAAATTCCAACTCATGATAAATTCTCCACTTCCTGAGGGAATTAATGAATTTAAATTGGAATTTAAACTTGTATAAACTGTGGCCACTCAAGCGCTTTGTCCTTAACTTTGAGTGATAGATTTCAGTAAGTAATGCTGTTGAATCCTTACACAGTTTATTCATTGTTGTGACAGCTGAGTGTCTGTATGCAGGAATAGAAGAAAAGCTAATACTTGCTTAAATCCATTACTCACAGTGAAGAACAGCCATCATGGAGGGTGCATTTAGTAACCCTTCTTGGTATCATCAGACTTCTTTTGGTTGCACATTCTGCCCATTTTGGTGGTGATTTGATGTTTTGTCTGGAGGCTGAACTGAGATGCAGCAGAGCATGTCGCTTTTTGTTTTGACAGGCCGGAAAAGGGAATGGTTTAAAATAGGCGATGCCATAAAAGTCCTGGAGTGTCACAAGCCCGTGCAGGCCACCTACTTCCAGGCGCTGCAGCAGGGCTGTTTGAGCAGCAACGGGACCCCCCTGGTGGCCACGATCGCCGACGACCTCTCCCCCACCTACAGCATTAGCCAGAGCTCCGTGTCGGGGATCAGATAACTAGCACATAGCCTGGACACTGGAGCTCTGAGCACCAACCTCTTACTGTCTGTATGCATCTCCAGCAGCAACAAGCCGAAGAGGTGCTTCTCCACGCCAGGACACAGGCACAGATTTCACAAGCTGTTGGCTGAAGATTCTAAAACCCTTTGTAAATGTAAAGTTGTTTTTTTTTTTTTTTTTCATTTTATTGATAATTAATAATTGCATGGACCTCCTCCGCCCCTTCGTACATGTAAGGTTTATTGAATGCAAGAACTACTTTTTACTGTTGTGACGTAAAGTGTAAACTTTGTGCTTTAGCTCCAGCTTTTGAGGGTCTTTTAACATCCTGTTTCTTTGTTCCGGTTCTTTTGTTGTGTATGTGCTCCCCTTCTCCTCCCCAGCAGGAAGTGATGTCAGTATGGCATGAGCACAGGCGTGTTGGTCCCGTGGGGCTCCGGTGATGTCATGTGAATGAGTGAAACTGTTTGGGTTGCCATGGTGTCGCCACACGGTGGCGCTGGGGGCGGGGCTGTAAGGGCTCTTCGTTTCCTTTCCTGTTTCGGGTGGGTTAGCACGTGCAGTCTCACGCCTGTCCTCAGTCCTTACAAAACCAGCGGTGCATTCAGGGCCCTCCTGTCCTGGGGTCCCAGACAGGCACAGTGTAGCCACGGCAGGAACTCCATTATAGAGCCTCCTGTAAAATGTAGGCAGTGGAATCAGAGTGGGGGTTAGCATTTTGAGCCTCTTGGCATGGAATTGCTGTGAATTGGAGATCAGTGTTAAAGTGAACTGAAAATGTTGTGGCTAAAAGCAAAGGAACTCAACCCAAAATGGCATACAGAGTCCAAGTAACTTTGGAAAACCAACGTGCAGAACGTGTCCCACTCACAGTGTCAAGATGAATGAAAGATGTCCAATGACCGCCATGATGTGGGATGAGGGGAATGAGAGGAGTTTTGTGCTGAAATTTGGGAAGGGTTTGGTTTGGTCCTGCAGCTCCCCTCCCCATCGTCTCCTCGGTGGGGCGCCCTGCAGGTCTCCTCACCCCTCGGCTTAGTTCCCCCATCTTTGGGGAAGTGTGCTGTAACGATACTGTCCCGCTTTGGGACAGTGTGCTGTAACGATACTGTCCCGCTTTGGGGCAGTGTGCTGTAACGATACTGTCCCGCTTTGGGACAGTGTGCTGTAACGATACTGTCCCGCTTTGGGACAGTGTGCTCTTGCGACACTGACACTGTCCCACCTGCAGGAAATGTGGCCCCAGCGGGTTTAGATCCAAAAAGTGTGTGTAAACAGAGAGACAGGTGTGCCTACCTGAACCTGCCAGCTCAGGACCTGTGAGTTACCTTTCCCTGTGCTGAAGCCCAGTTTCGCACACCGGAGGCGTCTGTACAAATTCTCCATCTCTGTGCATTATGATGATGATTATGATGATTTAACCAGATTTATTTCAGTGTGGGGGCAGCCTAACACCACAGTCTCTGCACTGTCTGCAGAACACTTGTGCTCTGGTCATAACTGGCCATGGTGTGTGTGAGTGTGTGTGTGAGTGTGTGTGCATGCGACAGTGTGTGTGTGAGAGCCGCACTCTGATCCCTCCTCCCTCCCGGTTTGAACAGCAGTGAGTGGCAGCTGCAGGACAGTGGTGAAACAGGCTGCGTGAGTCTCTGCCCCCTAGTGGAGAAACTTGGTCCAGCACTCATCAGTCTCTAAGGAAACGTTTACACTGCTGGCACTGCTTGCCATCCCTTTAAAAACACTGGACTGTTTTAGTCTGTTAGACTGTATATATCTGAAGGCACTTCAATTAGATCTTAATGTTTGCTTGTTTTTCGCATATATATATATATATATATATATATATATATATATATATATATATATATATATATATATATATATATATATATATATATATATAAAATATGCACCTCTTGTTTATCATTGGAATATTAAGTGGGACCGGCCCACCCCCCACGCACTACAGTTCATGCTTGTCAGACTTATTCAGCCTAGAAGCCTGTTTCCAACAAAGTGTTTAAATTGTGTTCTTGAAATGCTGTTTTTTATATGTAAAATGCTCTTTGAATTGTAAATGTTATTTTTTGCTTGTGAATGTCTGTCTCCAGCCAAACTGCAGTATTTGTTGCAGGGGAGCTTGTGTGAAGTAATGGTGTGAGAATGGGGATGAGAAGCTAGGTGTTCATCACACACTGTATGGCACAGAAACACTGCAGAAACGCAGAAGTGGTGCGTGTAACGAGAGCGTGTAATGAGAGCGTGTAACGAGAGCGTGTAATGAGAGCACAGTTGGAGTATTTGGACTCGCTGTAAATGTTGGCAGGGGGCGGGGTCAGCACACAGAGCTGCAGCCAGGGGGCGGGGTCAGCACACAGAGGTTTTGGGCTCAGGTACCCCTCATGGGCCAACCTTAAACATCCAGGTGAGCATTTAGGGGTCTGGGACTACTGAGGCTGGCCCCTGAGAGAGACCCGGAGGAGTGAGATGCCACAGGCTGCCTGCTTCCCCTCTGGCAGGAGCAGTGGTCTCCATAACAGCCATCATTAAAGCTCAACAAAGAAACTGCAGAGAAGTGATAACTGTCCCCTCTGCATCCAGCGCATCTCTCCTTTTCAAACAGCGTTGCCCTCAGAAGCTCATCCCTCCGTCAGTGTGCTGTTCTGCTCACAGGCGATCCCCGCCAGCCCCACTCAGCGCTGAGCAGCCGGTGAGAGTCGGCAGCAGGGGGCGCTGTGTCCAGCGCAGTGTGCCAGACGCCTCTCTGAGGGTCTCCTCAGGCTGGTCTGTACCGTGCACACCAAGACCACACGTTCTCCCTCAGGGGTTAGTGTCGTCTTTTTTATTACTGTTGGGCTGATCTGCAGAGCAGAGGCCAAACGCAGCACAGAGACCTGCGTCTGGGTGCCTTTACCACATCCTCCAGCAGGGGGCAGTGAGGCACCTGGGTCCATATTTGCTTTCGGTGAATAGATTCACTTTCCTCCTGGCTGGGTGTACATGTATTCATATATGCAGTTAAAACGGTTTGAGCCAAAGTGCTCGCCCTCCTTTCAGCATGACTGTTCCCTGCTGTCCAGCGCTGGGGATGACCAGCTATCTCATCTCATATAAATGAGTTTGAAACAGAAAGTATGACTTTCTGTGGGGAAGGAGTTTGGGAAGTAGCCTTAGGGAAGTTCAGTCTGACAGTGCAATGAAGGTGTGAAGGGCCCTCAGGTCACTGTGGGAATGCAGACACAACCCCCCAGATGCCTGTGTCTCTGCAACAACCCTCTGCACTGCTGCTGTTTGCTTCTGTGTTGGTAGAATGATGTTGTTTTGGTAATCGGTAAACTGTCTTAGAGTGGCTGTCAGTTGACTAATAACCTGCTTCTGGTAGCAAAACTGTTTGAATCTGACAAAAGGGTCCTAAAGCTCATCTGTTCTTACTGTGTTTGTTGAGAATGCCTTTGAGTTTAAATGAGATCTCAGCTGGGAATAACAGTTGAACTGAGTAGTCTGGAAGATTTTTTGGATCAGATGTTTGCTGGTTTGCAGACCCTGCCCCCTGCTGCTCTCGTGTTTCCAGAGTGTGAGACTGTCTGTGTGGAAATGAGTGGGAAGTTCAGTCTGTGTCTTCAGCTGACAGAAATGACCACTTGTCGCAAACCATCTTCTCTGCATCTCACTGTATGATGTGTGTGTGTGTGTGAGAGAGAGATGCTGGGGTCTCTGAGGGGCGCAGACTCCTGTAGGAAGCCTTATCTGGGTGCACTAAGTCCTTCTGATTGGTCGTGGCCCCCATCACACTTCCTTGTTGGTGAACATTTGGTGAACTGGAAACGGTTACCGGGGGTTATTTCAGAATGCACTTCTTCCTCTGCTGAAGTGCAGGCTAGTACAGTGTGACCAGCGCCACCTAGTGCTGGGAGGGAGCACCTGCCAGCACCAAAAGTTATCATTTTGAATGTATTTTGCTGAAAACTGCGGTTTCAGATCCATTTCTCCCGTCAGTGTCAGTTTGCCATCTGATATTACTGGGATGAAGGGCCTTTTCCTATTGGCTGAAATATTTCATAGTGTTTCCCTTAAAGCAAACGATCAACCTGAGAACTGTAGCAAGCTGCATTTTACCTGGGAGGGATTAACACTGGACTTCTGGTGGAAACACTTTTCACTTTAAAAAGTTACCATTTCTATTTCCCCTACCGAAGTGTTAAAGACTCCATGTTCCAGAGTGCTGTGACTGAGGTGCGGAAGCAGGAAGCAAGAGGCGATGGGGGGCCTGCACTCTGTGTCTGTCCTGAAGCAGAACGTGTCACTGGAATATTTAATTTGGCTCACTGGGGGCTGTGGAATAGACCAGTGCAAGAACAGACTGAAGATTGTAATATAAATGTGCCAACAAATAAACAGCAGTATTTCACACACGGGCTGTTCTGTCACTGTGTTCTGACAGCTGTAGTCTGCAGCAGGGCGTGACCTTGTTTGACCCCTCTTACAGGTGAAGAGGTTTGGGAAAGGTGTGGCCAGGTGTTACTGCATGACCTGCCAATCATGGCCTTCAGAAGCCCGAGGAAAGAGATTGAAATAATTCATTCACTCATATCAGTTGAATAGAACTCTCTCCTTTCATAGAACAGCAGTTCAGCTCCACTCCAGCAGAGGGAAGTGTTTTACTTTGTTTACCCACAATCCCCCTCTGTCCAGCCAGCGTGTTGCTTATACAGCTCTACAGAGGTCCTGCAGGGTAAGCACTTTGCTGAAACATACAAGAGGAATCCCTAGCAGGGATCTCAACCAGTGACCTGCCAGTAGGCTGGTACACAGTTCATCAGAATTTACACTGCAAACTTTGAAAACTCATCCAATAAGTTCTTTTCATAAGGTGATGTTCCCGTTTACCTTTAAGATCATAATATGTTTTTCATCTTCCTCTGAATGATTGCACTCATCTGGGTGGAGCTGAAGCATTTCAGTATGGAAACATAGTGAAACAGCTGCAGTAACGCTGTTTAGACATTAAATCAGCCTGCAGCACTGAGGGAAGCATATCAGCTCCACTGTTGCAGTTTCTGAGCCACCCTCCGCTGATGCAGACCATCATCAGGGTCTCCTGCCAGGAAGGGCAGAACCTACCACTCATTTTAAACCTGCTAAAGTAGCACATTAGCACAGGTTTCACAGAACCACAGGCAGAAACAGACTGCAGTTGGTATTAAGGAGCAGTTATCCTCAGGAAAGCTTGTTAGGGCTTAGCTTAGTGTTCAAACAATGCAACACCTGTGTCACAAACTGCTAAATTCATGTTTCATCTTTCAACCCAATGCCTTTGGAACTTGTTCTCAAACCAGATTATCCATATTGTACAATTTACCATTCAGACAATTCCTGTATTGTTACTTTTTCTCGATCATCAAGGACAACAGCAGAGGTGTACATACTTATTTACACAGCTGGAGAGAGCTGCAGTGATGCAGGTCAGGCCTCTGATCAAAGGCATTTCAGCGGTGCAGGATTCAAGCCCGTAACCCCAAAACCGTGCTGGTGTCATCCAAAGAAACAGCCACAAACCAGATTTTTTCAGTTTTGAGACTTTATTATACAAGAAAAGAGTAGCATTACTGTGGCTGCTGACCCCGCCCACGGCCGAACCCGCCTCTCTGCAGGAGAAAAAAAGAAAAAAAAACATCAGAACATTTGCATCCACACAAGTGAAGCCCACACTGCTCTTACTGCAGCTGGTGACCTGCACACCCAGGCCTGACACCTCTCAAACCATCAGGTGAAACATCCTAAACCCCGCAACCCAGTTTCTACCATCACCTGACACCCCACCCCATCACAGCAGGAGTGCATTGAGTAGCCTTTCACACAAATCTGCAGACCCACAGAATCAATAAATTTGGTCAGAAGATCAGTGCAGCAACATCGTGCCCATCAGACGCCCGGTCCCAGGCCAGCTCTGAGAGGCCAGGTCTGAAGATGAGAGCACTGCTATGCAGAACCCAGCTCTGATTGGTGGAAGTGCTGTACTTACAAACTGGAATTCTGTGGCAGCTCCAGCACCAGCTTCAGCCTTCTTATCAGCACCAGCTGCAGAGAGAGAAACACAATGAGACCCACGCGCACACGCATACGCACACACATGCGCGCGCACACGCATACGCGCACACACACGCGCGCACACACGCATACGCACACACGCATACGCGCACACACGCATACGCACACACACGCACGCGCATACGCACGCGCACACACGCACACACGCATACGCGCACGCACGCATACGCACGCACACACACGCATACACGCACACACACGCATACGCACACATATGCACGCACACACGCATACGCACACAAATGCACGCACACACGCATACGCACACAAATGCACGCACATACGCGCACACACGCATATGCACACGCGCACACACGCATATGCACACGCGCACACATGCGCGCACACATGCATACACATGCATACACATGCGCGCACACACGCATACACATGCGCGCACACACATGCGCGCACCTCATCCCTGCAGGATTTGAGCAGGCTGAGGAGTGAGACGCTCGCGGGAGCAGGCCCGGCTGAGCGGGAGCGGGCCCGGCTGGGCTGTTACTTACGTGGAGCAGCGGAGCGCCTGTAGGTGTCCCTGTCGGCCTCACCGCGGGCCAGACGGGCTGGCCTCTCCCCCTCCAGACCTGCGGAGAATCCAGCCGCACCAGCAGCGTTACTACCACACAGCATACTCACACAAACACACTTTACTCTCCACAACTTCATAACAATTGAGGACAAACTCATGATCACATCTGATGCAATACTAATTGGAAACAGAGGCATTACTGTCCTGCCAAATGAGCTTTTGGTTGTCCCTGGCAACAGATGTCAGCCCCAGTGATGTTCAGTAGGGGGTGTACTATACAGGCCAGAACGCCAGCCAATCAGCAACACCGCCATATCACCAAGGTGACACTGACGCTTAATGACATCATGCTATGAAGTTACAGATTTAGCCTCCAGTAAAACGTTCCACCCAAAACACTGAGCAGACAGCAGTGGCAGCTGCTGATCTCTGAGGTCCCCTGCATCTCCAGTCAGAAACCTGTGAGGTTTCACTGCATTCACACAACTCTGCCTCAAAGCACTGCTCACATTCCACCACCAGAGGGGGACAACACTAGCAGGGGGGTCCTAGCCCACACAAACTAGCACCCACCTTTGGTCTCATTTAAAAAGTCTGGTTGACAGACTTTCCAAAATGATGGCTGCATTCTCTGTGTCCCTCTCAGAACAAAGGGGAAGGGAGGACCCCTGAACTGTGCCAGAAATCATCTCATGCAGATCATGCTACCAGTCAGAGTCTATGTGAGATCTCAAAGCAGAAAACTAGTGAGGCTTCAATCCCCAAAAGGGATGCCAATAATGCGCTCTGCATTGACTTGCTGCTCTGCACCCAATCGGGTGGGTTGGATTGGAACAGCATCGTCTCACATCATGAGCTGATGACTGACACACACACACACACACACACACACACACAGTATCTACATCCACTGCACCTAACAAGCTCTCTGCCCCTCCTCTACTCCAGCGCCTCCCAGGGTTCAGTGTAAAACCCGCGGCTGCGCCCCTCTCTCTCTTGGGATGACAGGGTCCAGCTGCCCGCCTCTGCTTACTCAGCACCACAGTGCAAACTGCTGACCCGCCGCCTGTTCTCTGCACGCAGGCCGTTTTCGGCTCACCTTTGGGCCGGGGTCGGGCCGTTTCGGGGCGGGTCTGCCGGCGCAGGGTAGCGGGCACGATTTCAGGGGGCAGGTGCAGGAAGTCCCTCAGGTACTGGATGCCCTCATTGGTCAGGTACCAGTAGAAATGGCGCCAGGCAAACTGCTCCTTGACGTAGCCGCAGGACTTCAGAGACTGCAGACACCGAGCAGCCAACAGTCAAGCGGGGCCAGGAACACACACACACACACACACACACACACACACACACACACACACACACACACACACCCATCACTGCAGTTCACTCATTTACAATCAGTCTCAATGTATTAACATATTGCATCGTTAATTACACACATTGCTCATTCACACAGCAGGCTGTACATTCCTGGATTAAAATGCCCATGTGACTCCCATCACTCAGCCAGTCACTTTTCTGTCCATCATGCCTTGCGTGTGCTGGTTACACACACACCCTGAACTCTGCTCTTACACACGGCCTCGCTGTCAGAAACACCCCGCCGCCCTCACCTGCATGGCCTTCATCACGTGCAGGTTGGGCACATTCTTGTCCGCCAGCTCGGGGTGCTTGGCCAGGTGCACGTCCTTCTTGGCCACCATCACGCCCTCCTTAAAGAGGAGCTCGTAGATTGCAATGCGGTTCTTCTTGGGCATCAACATCTGTGGGGAACAGGAGGGCAGTGAGGGTTTGGGTTAGAGGAGGGCGCTGAGTCCCGCGCCTGGAGACGCGCAAGCAGCTAGCTGGGCCGCTGCATCCGCGCACAGGTAATTCACTGCTGATTTACATCAGATCAAAAGCTCGCAAACACACGCGGCTCATCAGCTCCATGCGGGACGGCAACCCGGAAGGTCCAAATATCAAAGCTGCTAATCAGAGGAAACGACTGAGACAGGAGTCACCGATCCCGGCAGGACCGGTTACGAATCCGGAAACCGTGTAGTACCAACCGAGATGCTGACCGTGAATTTCACAGGCATGTAACGCCACGATCAACCATCCGCTGAATAAATACTACACACTAAATTCCGACCTTATAACACACACGGTTAACTCGCACCCACGGCTGATGTTAACACAGCAATAAGCACTGACATTTTACTAGCGATCTCCGTACGATGGACTGATCCGAACAGCCATCCTGCTAGCTGTGCTTTGTAAACAAAGTTAGCTGCGCAGCGTATTAAGCCACTGCCGAAGCCAGCGACTGTCGAACAGAAACATATTTCGCTGTATTATGTTATGCGGCCCGATCGCCAGTAAAGCTGAAGTGTTTTGCTCTTGTGCGAAGGAGCGGCCTAATCCGTGACACTGAGGTCTGACTTTACACTGTAAATTTCCACTCCGGAAAGTCCGTTCTGTAAAATATTTAAACTCCCGTGTCTAAAAGAACAAACTCTGGCTTCAGATACAGATTTAAACAGGATTTGGAGGCTGATGGTAGATATATTGAGCGGATTGTGAGGCTAAGGCGTTTCGTACCTCTGCAACTCGCTGTGAGACCGGACCCGGAAAGGCAGCGTCGTGCGCGTGACGCGTCTTTATTCGGGCGGAAATGGCCGCGCGACGGGCGCGTGATGGCGGCGCGCGGCGACAGGGCTCCGCCATGCTGTACGTCACGAGGGAGCAATGCCGTACGGATCTTACATGCCATAAATAAATATAAGTGCTGTTAAATAATGAAGTAAAAAATATAATGAAACAAATTAATATGTGAGTAATATATCATTAAATAAACAACTAAATAAACAGATGTAAAAGGCCTAGTGTGACGTGCTCTTAAATGATAAACGGCAGGATGAAGTTTCGTTAGAGGTGAGGAAGAACAGGTGTCCTTCACCTGGATCAGAGTTTCTAGCGTGTGTTTCAGGTAATGTGGACCAATGTGGTGTATGTGTTACACATGTACAAATATGAACACAAGAAATGGAACAACAATTCCCTTTGTCTAACCTCTGTGTTTAAATTCACTTAATTCCCACTGAACTGATTGAAGAACACAGAACCCAGTGGGTTATTATGGCCCAGTGGCCACATGCTGAATTTAGCCATGGCTTCAATGCCATCACTTTTCTGCAATTAAAACAGTGATTGTGAATAGTACCATTTGCATTTGGATAGTACACTAATTTGAGTCTTTTCTTAATCATTCTAATGCAGCATAACTGATACTATACTAATGTTTATTTGTAGTTATTTCAAACAATGATAGTTAAATTTATTTCTTACCAGCCTGACTGAAGACAAAACCTTCAGAAGGGACAGTGGGAATGTATGCATAATTGTTATTACACATACTGCTCTGAAATAGGTTACAATGAACACATGTAACCTACGATTATATGAAAATATGATTAAACAGACTATCCAAACAGACCAGACCAATTGTGAGAAATATTATTGGGGCACTGGAGCAGATGCAAACAGCAGAAGAAGTTAAAGAAGAAAGTGATTTCTGAATATTTGAATTCTGTGTAAATCAGATTGTACAGAATTAAATATTAAGGCAGAAGACCTGAGGGTCAATGTGGTCATTCCTGTCGGGCTGAACTCTCAGTGCTGTGAGGGCCAACCCATAACTCCACCCCTGTCATCCAGTCAGTATGTGCTGTATTGCTTAGCACTGGTAATTGTACCGCATTGTAATTATCTTTACAAAAATCCCTAAAAATGAGATGCCTCATTTCAAGGGGTTTCAAATTTACATAAAATAATGTACTAGGGGATAGTAACATGTTTAGACAGCCATTTCCATCAAGATAAACATCTCATCTCATAATCATTAGATTTCTGTCTAATAATTATGATGCATGTCATTATTATGTGGTATTCTTCCATAATGATAAATTCAAACATAACTGAGGAGTCAGAATGTGGATAAAATAAATTTAAAGATTAAAAACTATGAATACATAAGTGAAAAAATCTCATTTAATTTGTTTTGCAGTGGATGTGCTGAAGCTGCAGGCAGACTGCATGTGGCATGGAGCCCGGGCCGCGGAAAGAGCGCCTCCTGCTGACGGCTCAACAACACAAATGATGAAACTGCACTTTCACACACAGCAGTGGCGCACCCCTATGCAAGCGTAGCACTAGAGGTCACTGTGTGGTTAGCTACTGTATGTGTTTCTACTGTGCATCAGTTCCTCGCACCTGAGATCAAGCACACACTCATGGACTGTGGCATCAGTGAGTATATACCAGGACTGACGTGTAACATGTGACAATGTGTTTGTGTTTCGCACAGCAGGGGCAGCCAGGCTGCAGCGCACCTCTGCTTGTGTGAGGTAGCTGAAGTGAGTGTGAAGGGAGAAAAACATGGTAAAATGCTGTTGGTGGGTCTGGTGTAACACATGCAGACATGCAGGCAAGCAGACTGAGACGTCTCCAAATTCTCCCTGACTGAGGGCAAAGGCAGTTTATTCCTTGTGTATGACTGCTCAGATGGCAGTTCATAACATCAAGACTTCAGTTTTCACAGGTTACAAATAATTATAATGGGTTACAACTGAATTACAAATTAAAATTGAAATGAACTGATAGATATCAACAATTCTATACCCACTATACACAATTAGAGTTCTTATTATCAGCAATTCTTTCTAAAAGGCTCATCAGTATGTTGTATATTAATTGTACTGCATATTCGCTGGAGAGGGTTTCTGCAGCGGCCGACTTTCAGCCAGCTGCTTAAATGCTTCACTTAGCGTACATCCTTACTAGCGTTATTCCAGTTATTAATACCATTAATTCTCATGGGTTGTAAATTGAAAATTTTATATTAGTAATAAATTGCACCATGTGAAAAGTGAATTCCTGATGTCAGCAATTATGATTACTGCTTTTAAGAACTGTATTCTCTCTATACGCATGTGTTCATTTCTTTATAAACAGAACACACAACTGCACTGTAGACAGGCGTTACTTCACCAAGTCCTTCCTTTGATGATAAACTACCAATACTGTCATCCCCCTCCAGAAAGACAAACATTTGGATGAATGGTAAAGAGGAGGAGATAATAGATCTGACTAAAGAGAATCATGTGTTATAAAACGTTACACAAAAAGATATTTTATCAGAATAGCAAAAGCCAGTTGCCTAGAGAGAGACTGGCAGTCCTCTGTGATGTCCATCAGCCAGTTTTAAAGGTCAGTTAGCCTTACTGACAGTATACAGTGCGGTCAGCACAGACAGCTCACCATTGCCTGTTTGTCAGTTTAATGTTTTACTGGCATGCAAGGTGGACATAACACTGTAACATCTATCGACACACACATCTTATCACAGTTAGTGTTTTTAAAACCAAGTGACCCTAAATCTATTTAGGCCAATTATGAAACAATGCTCTGTATTTAAGCCATCAGGGATTATATGACACATTTAGGCAGTAACATATTCATATCCAGGATATTGCTGGAAGATTTGTGAAATATGATTGTCCTGCTGGACATACTTTGTGCTGAAATCTGCAACAAGACATCAGCTTAAACCACCACATTACAGCTGCTCTGACATCATCCAGGTGAATGTGTTTAATGACTGTAAACACCCCCTGATCTAAAGGTGCATCAAACCAAATACAAAACAGACATCAGACACAAAGGGACACTGTGATCATGACATGGCTTCAATATTGCTACATTTTCCCCCATTGAAAAACAGTTGCTCATGTTCTGTGCAGCATGTACCACAGAGGCGTTTTATCCTGGTATCACCACGGTCAATCCGGAAGACCACCCATTGCTCTTTCATGATTAACACAAGCCAAGTTCTGGAAGAGGACAAATACAAGGCATGGAATTCAATCATTTGTCACTGGCTATGTTCAAAACACGAACTACTCCAGGTCACATAAAAATTTAAATTATGATCCCTGAGACAAAGCCCGACTAGACCTACTTGCATAGCTTACAATTAAAGTATAATTCATTCATGCAGCTGTATTTACTGAAGCAGTGCAGACTGATCAGCTCCAGACTGTGGCTCACCTGTGCTGGGATACAGTCCTCACCACTACACACATTTCTGACCTTTCAATTCATCACACACATCCAGTCTTTAAGCTTCCTTAGGGCAACGTGTAAAGGACAGAAATCAAGCAGAGGAGGGACTCAGACTTCTATGTGGGCCCATTACTGAATAGCAAAAAAGCATTTATGAACATCAACAATCTTCATTACAGGAATGGGGAGCACAGACATGACCCACACAGAGAACCAAACCATGAAATGAAATGTTTTCAAGGTTCCTCAGAGACTGTATCCTACAGTAAAAAGCAGTGTGTGAAATTAACAGCAGGTTCTTGGAGTTAACCCACTCAACAGCAGGTTGCAGGTTCTATTCTGATATTGTATGTCTAAACAGTGTACATTTCTTCAGAAATATATCCAGTTGTATGTATGAATAATATTCACAAAACTGGGAGCTGATATAAAAACCATACATTGCCCGTGGTATAGCCATCTGCTCAGCAAATAATTAATAAGCAAAGAGACCCTGCCTCAATGTGGAAATGCCTTTTACACTAGAAAATAAACATCTCTCTGATATATTAGCCTGGGTCACTATCCAAGTGTAAGATTAGAAAGTGAATTGCCAAGTGTATACATCTACCACTGTTCTGGCTTAGTGGCAGCCATACCACCTCGGTCTCGGAAGTTAGCACACATGGTTAACATGACAGCGTTTAACACCTCAGGATGCAAAGCAGTATGAGAGCAGATCCAGCATTCAGAGACGCGGGACAGCAGATGCTGCGCAGCAGAACCTAGTTGACGTCACCGACATGCACGCGCGTGGCTGCCACAACACGAAGAAATTAATTTCACTGATGTATGAAGTAATCCTGAAACGGGCTCACTTTGGTGGAGCCACGCCCACACTTTGAAAAGGTCAAGCTTCTGACACCCCTCCCTCCCTCGCTTTGTTCGCTTATTTCTGAGAAGCATCCTTAAGCTACTTTTTATGTAACAAATTCAGCTTGTGTATGGGCTCTAACACAAGGCTACTCAGTTTGGGTGCAGAGAGCAGGCCCAAGCAGGCCAATCAAACTGGAACGAATTTAAGTAGCTATGAAATACCACATAATAACTACATTGTATTTAGCCCAGTCGTGAACAGACACTACCTAGCCTATATCTGTGGTATCAAAGATGGTTATCCCGTATAATCCCCAAGCGACCGCAAAAAAAAAAACGAAAGTGGGAAATGAGGGCGACCGAGCTGCGCTCTGCGTAATAGCTGCAAACTGCACGTGCGCGAACGGAATGCGAATTATTTCTTTTTATCCTCCAGCAGGATCGAAGAATATTCCAGTGTTTCCGTTTTCAGCGCTGTTTTCTGCGTTGCCACAACACAATATTTCAAGACGAAAACAAACGCAAACGCGCACTGTGGACGTTAGTGGCCACCCCGAGGCATTCAGAGCCGTGCATCTATGCTGTTTCACCGATTTTCATTTGAAAACCTAACTGCGTTCCTAGGTGTACCCTATCGTAAATAATGTGAAGGGTTTCCCCAATTACAGTTTCTTACGAAGGGCTTACATCATAATTAATAACATTGATATCCGTGTTTTTTTCATATTTTATACCACATTCTCAGCACTGGATACAGTTGTTCACTGGGTGTTTCAAGTTCGTCATTAATATGTAACGTCCGTCTTGTGTAGAACCATCCCCCCATTCTCCGCGCGCATCGTGATCGCGCCGATGCGGACAGCCGCGACGCTGAAGCTGGATCGGTCACCTCCTGTCACTGTAGCAGAAGGAAAACGCATTACGGAATACCCCGAGCACTGGTATGTCAATACTACATTGCATGCTCGATTCATAGCAAATTTAGATGGCTGAAACTGGAATGGAATGGGCTTACAGAATTCATTGCATCCTCGAGCTCACCTGTTTGTTTTCATTTGCTTTCATCCAATTCATGTAACACGAATGCTACGCGTTCGCTTATTTTGCTGTAGTCCAATTTACCATGAATTGGTTACGTTCCTGCATTTGAGACGTCGTTAATAATTCAAAACCTTTATCTAATTTAATATTGCTGCTGTTTCTTTGTTAAATGGAGACATGCCAGTTTGGATGGCAAAGGACGACGACAGATAATGATTCTAACCTCCGCAGGTTAGAATCTGCGCGAGCTATTTGTTTTGCCAGAATTTACGTGTGTGCGTGTACATGCGCACATAAGTGTGGGTTTGTGTGCATGTAAATGAGTAACATTGCATTTATTAAAAATATATGTTTTTGCAGCTCTGTCTTGATCACAGTTCCTCGTATTTGAACGAGGGTCACGTAATTATGTAAAGCAATATTTCAATTATTAATTTGTCGATTTGCTTCTTAGCGTGTTCAGACCTTGCGCTGTTGTGGATCAGGGCTTTATTGTTTAAATCAAAGTGACGGCCTTCCTGTAAATAGTTAAGAGAGGGCAAACATACGCGCAGCGGCCTTCAACTGCACCACAATATAACAGATTGGAATGTTCAGCGGGATCCCGTCCATCTCCGCTCTGTCGCTACACCCCGCATTAAACACCGCGGTTCGGTCCGCCAGCAGCGTGTGGGGTCGGAACCGCTCCGCACCGAGACCCTGATGAGACAAACAAGCCGTCCTCCCGCGGGGGTGAGCGGCGGTCCCATCAGCACCGGAGGGTGTGCGGAGCGTCGAATCATCGGCGTATTAAGGGTACGACCACCATCGCTGTTTGCAGGAAAAGGAGGCTCCGGACTCACACTTCATGCACGCAGTATTGGTTGCTTATTTTCTACATCATTCGTGGTGTTTTACAGAGTGAATGGAGTGAGGCAGATTTTCAGACGCGACCGAATAAAAATAATACCAGCTGTCTCACTATAACATACATGCTATGTTTGAAACATACATGTTTCACGGACAGACCAGTGCGCTCCACATGCAGTGGTGATGAAACAGCAATGGCTAACGTTTATATTTGAGGTATAAATGATGCAATGTCATATTGCAGATTCGCGTTTCATTTTCACAACCGTCTAAATTATTCCCACGCAATTCTAGTAGTAGTAAAATATCAAAGTAAAAGCGCTATCGTTGTATTCATGAAATATCTAGTGCAATTTTCCCTTCAAAAATGTGTATCGTTAAATGACATAAAAGTAATATTGCGTAGGAGGTATCAGTGTTACCCTCTAATGAGTGATTAACATCATATCATCACATCGTTTAAAATAATCATTTATATCTTATTTTAATAAGCAACATGAGGTCCGCTGATTGATTCAGTATTTGGCGTACTAACTAAACACGCTTCAACAAATACGATTTGACGAGTTTATGTAGACTTCATTCAGACTGGATTTGAAAAACGATCCAGTATATTTTGAGGATGAAAATTCTCAAATGACTTAAGCAGTGAATATTTTATTATCGTGTTTAATCACATCATGCTTTATTGATACAGGTTTGTAATCTGGACGCAATGTATTTTCGTCCTCTCTGAAGAACATCGCGGTTTGAAATATTAAGCCGCTGTGGTTTGTGTGATAACAGAACTAAGTGTCAGTGAGGCGAATTCATCCTGGTGTGGCTCACAGAACACTGCACATGAGCGAGAGGTCAGCCTGCCTGAAGGAGGGAAGCCAGGAAACCAGTAAGGAACAGCTTGTGTTCCTGTGTGTGCACGTACGTGTGTGTGAATGTGTGTGTGTGTGTGTGTTTATTTGTGTGCATGTGTGTTCAAGCTGGCCAGCCATGCTTCAGAAGTTCAAAAAAGACAATTTTTATAAAAGCCATGTTAGGGTCCCTGGGGGGGCTGCTCCAATTTGGGAATGTCCTTTTGTGATTAACTTACAGGGGCAAGAAAAGAAGGAAAAGGTAACAGAATAGTGCAGAACAGGAGGTCATAGAGGTCAACTGTAGAGGAGGAGAATTAATCAGCACAATAAAACAGAATATTGGGTTACACAAGGTGAACAAGCTACTGCACCTCTGAACTTTGTAGTTGGTACTGTTCTTTTAACGTCTTTTACTGTTCTTTTAAATGTTGAATCTCTCGTCTAGCTGGTGGGTGTTTCTGGTGTCCCAGCTTTCAGGATGGTGGTCAGCAGCAGTCTGTCTAACTCTGTAGCAGTGGCTGGAGAGCATACACTCGCTCTCAGAGTGCCCACTGACTCCTGTCTTTGCTTCATGACCTTGCCATGCAGTAGAAGTCGTTCTGGATGAAAGTGCCTGTCATATGAGCACATGAATGTAAAGGCAGGCTGAAGCATTGATTAGCAGAATGCATTAGGGAAGGTGATGACCCTAAAGCAAGCCAGTGATGAGTGAGTTTGTTCAGCTTGTGAAGGGTTCAGTCTGAGCTCAGCTGCAGACTGACTGCAGTGCTGTCCAGGGTCCTGAACTGAATGACTTGGTGACCTCGGTCACCCGGTAACTGCGTGGGGTTAAAGGTGAGGGGGCTCATCCAGCTGGCCTCTGCTGCAGCACGCTGGCGTTCACACTGGCCGTTTCACCTTCAAAACAACGTGCTGCTTTCCAGCCCCTCAGACTGCCGCCACAGAAACCACTGTTTCTGGAAAACAGGCCTTATAATGCATCAGGTCTTCCTGGAATTGGAAAGAACAAAGAACTGTTGTGCAATATTTGTTGTTTAAAATGGATACATACACTGACTCCCCAGGCAAATAAATATGCAGCAGATACTGTGAACTGCTGCAAGCTTGATCAGTATTACCTGCAAGGCCAGACTCCTGCCAGTCACACAGGGCTCTATGACTGTGCATCATCATCCGGCTCCACACAGCACCCTCACCTGTGACAGCTGTCAGGAGAGAGGGAGGGGCACAAGTCAAAACACTTTAAATACACAGATATTTGTACACTGACATGATTTCAACTTGTCAGTAACTTGGCCTTTTTGTCTGCTGACCTGTTTTGCAGTCTGGCCTAGTAGCTGGCAAGTTGACCTCATCTGCTCTCCTTTTTGCTACTGCAGAGATGTTCTACTCTTTGCTTGATGTCTGTGTTTCTGTGAATATTCATCCGTAGTCTTCCTGTCCATCTATTTTCATCTCAGTAAATGGCAGTGGCATAAGTCCTGCACATATAGATGGTGATTTGAGTCATAACCAAGCAGGTGAGAGTCCCACTGCTAATGAATAATGCACACCTGCATCAGTAGGTCCCTGAGCCTTTCTTGCGCTTCAGTACTGAGTGAACAGTCAGTGTAAAGTAAGGATGGTGTGCTACATCTCTGGTAAAATATAACATCTTTGGTCTGGGTGTGGGAGTGGCAGTCAGTGATTGCAGGGAAAGCTTAAGGAGAGGCAGAGTGTGTGTGTGTGTGTGTGTGTGTGTGTGTCTGTGTGTATGTGGGTGTGAGTGTGTGTGTGTTTGTATGCGTGAGTGTGTGAGTGTGTGTGGGTGTGTGTGAGTGTGTGAGAGTGTATGAAAGTGTGTGTGGGTGTTTGTGTTTGTGTGTGTATAGGCATTTGTGTGTGAGTGTGTGTGGGTGTTTGTGTTTGAGTGTGTGAGTGTATGAAAGTGTGTGTAGGTTTTTGTGTGTGAGTGTGTGTGGGTGTTTGTTTGTGAGTGTGTGTGAGTGTGTGTGTGTGTGTGTGTTCATGTGTGTATGAGTGTGCGTGTGTGTGTGAGTGAGTGTGTGTGGGTGTGAGTGTGTGTGTGTGTGTATGCGTGAGTGTGTGAGTGTGTGTGAGTGTGTGAGAGTGAAAGTGTGTGTAGGTGATTGTGTGTGTGGGTGTTTGTGTGTGAGTGTGTGAGTGTGTGTGAGTGTGTGTAGGTGTTTGTGTGTGAGTGTGTGTTTGTGTTTGAGTGTGTGAGTGTATGAAAGTGTGTGTAGGTGTTTGCGTGTGAGTGTGTGTGGGTGTTTGTGAGTGTGTGTGTGTGTGTGTGTGTGTGTGTGTGTGTGTGTGTGAGTGTGTGAGAGTGAAAGTGTGTGTAGGTGATTGTGTGTGTGTGTGTGTGTGTGTGTGTGTGTGTGTGTGTGTGTGTGTGAGTGTGTGTGGGGTGGCGAGTGGCTGAGCTTCTGTTAGAGTCACAGGAATGTTACCCATGAGCACTCTGGGGCTCTGTGTTATGTGCTCAGCTCATGTCCTTGTCCAGGGTGATGATCTCTGTCTGTAGTCGACTCCATGTAATCATGGGGGTCTTTACTGGAACGGTTTAAGGTTAAGTGCTTAAGGATGCTGTTGGGGAATTAAAATTGGGCCCCAGGTCTTGAGTCCAATTCTCTGACTCTCCTCTGCTGCTCTCCTGCAGTGTGATGCAGTCTACTCATGTCCACTCACACTACACTACACTACACCACACCACACTACACTACACTACACCACACTACACTACACTACACCACACTACACTACACACTACACCACACTACACTACACCACACTACACTACACTACACTACACTACACCACACCACACTACACCACACTACACTACACTACACGACACCACACTACACCACACAACACTACACCACACTACACTACACCACACTACACTACACTACACTACACTACACTACACCACACTACACTACACTACACCACACTACACCACACCACACCACACTACACCACACTACACTACACCACACTACACCACACTACACTAACACACACCACACTACACTACACCACACTACACCACACCACACTACACTACACTACACCACACTACACTAAACCACACCACACTACACTACACCACACTACACCACACTACACCACACTACACTACACTACACTACACTACACCACACTACACTACACTACACTACACCACACTACACTAAACCACACTACACTACACTACACTACACTACACTACACTACACCACACTACACGACACCACACTACACTACACTACACTACACCACACACCACACTACACTACACCACACCACACTACACTACACTACACTACACTACACTACACTACACCACACACACTACACACACTACACCACACCACACTACACTACACGACACCACACTACACTACACCACACTACACCACACCACACTACACCACACTACACCACACACTACACTACACCACACCACACTACACTACACCACACTACACCACACTACACTACACTACACTACACTACACTACACTACACCACACTACACCACACTACACTACACTACACCACACTACACTACACTACACTACACTACACTACACTACACTACACTACACTACACCACACCACACTACACCACACCACACTACACTAAACCACACTACACTACACCACACTACACTAAACCACACTACACTACACTACACTACACTACACTACACCACACTACACCACACCACACTACACCACACTACACCACACCACACTACACCACACTACACTACACCACACTACACTACACCACACCACACTACACTAAACCACACTACACCACACTACACTACACTACACTACACTACACTACACTACACTACACCACACTACACTACACTACACTACACACACCACACACACTACACTACACCACACTACACTAAACCACACTACACTACACTACACTACACCACCACACTACACCACACCACACACACACACTACACCACACCACACTACACTACACCACACTACACCACACTACACCACACTACACTACACTACACTACACAACACCACACTACACTACACTACACCAAACAACACCACACCTCTCTACACTACAGGTGAGCCCAGCGGATGGGGGTGTGGCCGGGGAGTGTGAGGGGGTCTGTGGGGAGTCAGGGCTGGACTGGTGGGAGGTTCCCCTTGCTCTGTGTGTCTCTGTCCCTGATTGAGCAGAGAGGAGCGGTGCAGGGTAAACATGAGGGGCCATGAAGGACGGCATGCCCTGACTGATTTCATTTATGAAGTTATTATTTTCCATAATTAATGGAACACCAGCTGCGCCCCTGCCTGGGACAGACACGCCCGTCATCTGCACCTCTTGTCGCCTCTGCTGCACTGACCTCTGGCAAAATCTGCAGGGGCCAAAAGTGGCCCCAGACTGCACCGTCTGCAGGGGCCAAAAGCTCCCCCAGACTGCACTGTCTGCAGGGGCCAAAAGCTCCCCCAGACTGCACTGTCTGCTGGGGCCAAAAGCGGCCCCAGACTGCACCGTCTGCAGGGGCTGAACACCCCTTGCTGGGCCAGTGTGGGGGTACAGAGGCAGAGAGAGAGGGCAGCTGATGTTTTACCCAAAATGAGAACCCTGGAGCAGTGTGGTATTGTTGTCCTAGGGTGGTTTAACATTCCCAAATTGTGTGACACCAAACCACAAAATAAAGCTGGTGCACGTGTGAATTTCACTTGTAACCTGCTGGCCATCCAGCTTTAATTGCTGACATAAATATGTGTTTTTTCTGTTGTACAGAATGCAGTTGTTTTGACAATAAAAAGATGCTATTTTGGGACACTGCAGGTAGTAAGGAACCCATTTTGAGTTGCTTCCAGGCAGGAGTTGAGTGTAGCATTAGGACTTGTTTTAAAGCACTTCAGGTTAAATTCCTGTACTTTGTTTTGTCCTGAGTGATGAAGATGCAGACACAGGTATTATTCTGAATGCATAAGGCAAGAGAGAGAACAACAACCAAGCACCAAGTCCCAGGAACGCTGTCCAGTGTGTCTTGTCCGTTTGGCCCATTGACTGTGCGTGTTTTTTTGGAAAGAGGAAGCAGTGTTTGTTTGCACATACCTGGCGTAAATAAAGGACTGATTTAAACTGCTCTGAACCAGCTCGTGAGTGTGCGTGTGCGCATGAGTGTGTGTGTGTGTGTGTGTGCGTGCGCACACGCGTGTGTGTGTGTGTGCATGTGCACGTGTGCGGGTGTCTGCGTGTGCACATGAGTGTGTGTGTGCACGTGTGCGTGTGTGTGTGCATGTGCACATGTGTGTGTGTGTGTATGAGTGTGTGTGTGTGTGTGTGTATGAGTGTGCGTGTATGTATGAGTGTGCATGTGTGTGTGTGCGTGTGTGTGAGAGTGTGTGTGCGCGTGTGTGTGAGTGTGCGTGTGTGTGTGAGTGTGTGCGCGCGCGTGTGTGTGTGTGTGCGTGTTTGTGTGTGTTCATGTGTGTATGAGTGTGCGTGTGTGTGAGTGTGCATGTGTGAGTGTGCGCGTGTGTGTGTATGTGTGTGCGTGTGTGTGTGTGTGCGCGCGCGCGCGCGCGCATGTGTGTGTGAGTGTGTGTGTGAGTGTGAGTGTGCATGTGTGAGTGTGCTCGTGTGTGTGTATATGTGTGTGCGTGTGTGTGTGTGTGTGTGTGTGTGTGTGTGTGCGCATGTGTGTGTGAGTGTGTGTGTGTGTGTGAGTGTGCATGTGTGAGTGTGTGAGTGTGTGTGTATGTGTGTGCGTGTGTGCGTGTGTGTGTGTGTGTGTGTGTGTGTGTGTGTGTGTGTGCGCATGTGTGTGTGAGTTTGTGTGTGTGCGCATGTGTGTGTGAGTGTGCGTGTGTGTGAGTGTGCGCGCGCGTGTGTGTGTGTGCGTGTTTGTGTGTGTTCATGTGTGTATGAGTGTGCGTGTGTGTGAGTGTGCATGTGAGTGTGCGCGTGTGTGCGTGTGTGTGTGTGTGTGTGTGTGCGTGTGTGCGTGTGTGTATGTGTGTGTGTGTGTGTGTGTGTGTGCGTGTGTGTGTGTGTGTGTGTGTGTGTGTGTGTGTGTGCGCATGTGTGAGTGTGCTCGTGTGTGTGTATGTGTGTATGTGTGTGCGTGTGTGCGTGTGTGTGTGTGTGTGTGTGTGTGTGCGCATGTGTGTGTGAGTTTGTGTGTGTGTCCGTGGCTCGGAGGGGAGCTTCCAGTCCGCTTGCCTGCATGTGCCACCCTCTCATTCCCCAGTCGCTGCTTGGCTGCTACAGAGATGGTGCTCTTTAAAGAGCTGTCAGTCTCTGCTAATGAATAGAGAGGTTCCCCAAAGCCCAGCCCTCCTTTTGCTCAACAGCCATCTCTTATTGATCCACTAAGGACCAGCTGCTCTGATGTATTCACAGGATGGCAGGATGCTAATGGCTCTGTGTACATTCTGCTTGTAATAACTGATCTAGGATCAGCTTACTTAATCCTGAACCCATTCCATTTAGTGGAAAAACTGCTGCTGATACTGACTAAATGCTTAATGGCAGAGTCCATCCACTTCCTGGAGGTCAAGAGCACCCGTGGCTTGTGGTTTGTGGTTGCTGATGTCACAATAAGATTCTGCTTTGGTTATACCTGGCGTGTGATTGGGCAGCAGGGCACAGCCCTGACTGAGATACCTGCAGGCGTCTTCTGCTTTATTTCAAGTATTTGTGCCGTAAAGGTGATTGAAATACAGAAAACCAAGAATATGAAAACAAAACATGACAGAGAGAAGCAGAGTTATGTTATAGGGGTCGAGGTGTATAGCAAAATGGTTTCCTTTTATTGATTGATTTTATCAGATCTGAAATAACTACTATCACAAGAATTGTAGTTTATGTCATGTAGGTAAAGTACAAAATGCACATACTTTCTTCAAAAATAAAGGAAAAGAGAGAGTGCATCATGTTTGTAGCAGCGATGCACTCAGTGCTGAAGCAGCATGCAGAACATGGATGTGATATGCTGCCATTATGTGGCTGCAAAGGCAATACATGGTTAACATTATGAGCTCTTAATTACCTAATTAAATCAATCAGTTACTTGATTATGTTAGTTCAACTGCTGTCTGGATTAAAGATCAGACATGCACTGCCTCCTAGCCTCTCACCATCAGAATGCTTTGCCTGTGAAGCTCCTAATTTATCGTACTTACTTATTTATCATACATTTTAATCCAGGACAAAGAATAACATAGCCAAAATGTCTGTGCATGTGGATGAGCAGCAAAAGCTGCTAAATAATGAATAATAACAAATACGCAGGGTCTGACACTCAGAATGCCCCCCGGGGCTCCAACTGAAGCCTTACCTGCCCATGATTGTCTGTGGCCTGTAGGCCCAGAGCTCTGAGTCCCTGTGTGTGTCTGTGACTCTGAGTCCCTGTGTGTGTCTGTATCTCTGAGTCCCTGTGTGTGTCTGTGAGTCTGAGTACCTGCGTGAGAGTCCAGTGAGGCTGAGTGAATGAGTGTGAGTGAATGAGCTGGGAGACGGTACTGTAAACAGTGAGATGTTTCTGACTGTGAAAGGCCTGAAGCCCGGTGTGTACAGCAGGGACTCAATGTGCAGAGACTGGGAAATAAAACAATCAGGCGATGAAATCTGTGGAACAGGGCCTCATTGTGCTTAGCCTGTTCCCCAAAGTCAGTCATTATTTCAAACAGATAAAGAGTATTCATTTCAGTTATTGCAGTAGTGACATAATTTATGCATGTACAACCAGGTTACATATGTTTGGTGCCATAAACCATGGAGTCTTCAGATTTATACAATAACATTTCCTTTAAAGCTGTTTCTGGTTGGATCCCTTGCCAACTCTTTTTCCTCCTGATTTTACTGGTTGGCAAATATTCATTTTGTTCTCATTAATTTATCTCTCTTTGCCTATTTCACACTATTTCTTTTTCATTCTCACAGTCTCTTCCTCTCTCTTTCCCTCTCTCCGTCTTTCTCCCTCCCCCTCTCTGTCTCTCTCCCCACCCTCTCTGGCTCTCCCTCTTTCTCACTCTGTTTCTCCCTTTCTCTCTCTGATGCTCCATCTTTCCTTCTCTCTGTCTCTCTCCCCTCCTTCTCTCTCTCTGTCTCTCTCTCCCCTCCTTCTCTCTCCTCTCCCCCTCTCTCTCTCTCTCTCTCTCTCTCTCTCTCTCTCTCCTTCTCTTTCTGACTCTCTCTCAGCACATAGTTCAGTCTCACAGCTCTGGAGAGATGGGTGTGATGTTTTGCACTGCATGGAATGCCTCATTACAGGAGCTGAGTGTCCAGGCAGTGTGATTTTGAGACTGTGTGTGTGTGTGTGTGTGTGTGTGTGTGTGTGTGTCTGTATCTGCAGTGTTGGAGCTCAGTGCTGGATGTTACAATGATCTGATTGGTCAGTTGTGTGGAAAGCCCTGGAAGTTCTTCCTTCAGAGCAAGAGAGAGTGAGAGATAGAGAGAGAGGGGAGAGAGAGAGAGAGAGAGAGAGAGCTCCACTCACTTCAGGAAAGGGTGTCAGCTACAAGACACATTTGTGATGCCCTAATTATTGTTTAATGTGTGAGCCGAGGTCATTTTTTACTAAATTGCTGCCTATATCAGGGAGACCTAATGAGTGCTGGATTAGGGGCGAGGGGTGTGAGTGGATGTAATGATAAGGAGCTGCAGTTGTTGGTTTTGTAAGGGAATGTTGGAATGGATGATTTTCAGGTCTGAGGCTGGAGCTGATGAATGCAGGTGAAGTCTCTGATGGGTATGTGTATCAGGAGCAGCAAATGGACCATCCCCAAAATACACTCACCCAAAATACACCCCCATCCAAAAATACACTCTCACCCAAAATACACCCCCATCCAAAAATACACTCTCACCCAGCTTTCCAATTTGTGTTGTAAAGACAAAATTTGACAAAATTTTTTCCCCCGAAACATTGTCTTGAGACGATAGGATGTTATAATTTTATAGTTTCTAAATTATCATTAACCCAAAGAGAAGAAACCCAGATTTATAATGGAATAATAAGGACAATCATAAGTGACACAGAACTTGACCATCTGGCTGAAAAGAATTCAGGAGTGTGTTCTCTTGTCAGCAATTTACCTTTGCAGTGGGTGTTAACACATGGCAACCAGACTGAAAACTAAGATTTGAGCCATGTTCATGTTGCTATCATTATGCCATTACGCTCTCATTCATTTAAAAACACTACTTCACTGCATGATATAGATACCATTCTATAAGCATCACCTATTCTCTCCCCCTACCCATCCATTCCTGGCTCTTAGAAAATGTCTTCATTTCAGGCTCTGTCTCAGAATCCGGGTTTTAATGGAGCAAATATTTCATCCCTCTCCTAAGCTGACAGCTGATCTGCTGTTTGGTTTTCTTATCACTGATCCTGCATTCATTTCTGCTGTATTGGAATTCATTTTTTATTTGTTTCCTCTTTCAACAGCCCTTCCAGATTGGGCTTATTATTCCCCCATCCATCTCAGCAGGGAAATCCCTGCACTTACAGCGCAGGCAGGTGCCAGCCAGTCAAAATGTCTTATCTAGATGGAGAGCAACAGACAGGCACTGTGTAAAGCTGGATCCAGGGGAGATGTGCATTCTGCCGCACTGATGGGAGTGTGTTTCCCCCAGCTGTGCGCTCATGGGGCACTGGAGAGTGACTCAGAGGGTTTCAGGTTGGAATCCCTGATAAAAGACCAGCACAGCTGCATCCATCATACCAAGCCTCTGGCACTGAGTCCAGCACAATTAATGTTTTTTTCCCTTTTAGAAAATGTTGAGTGGTCATTGTTAGATATGCTAGTTATAATTTTTCAGAGAAAAATGGCTCCAGGTGTCATTTAAAGGTGAAAGAAGATGTGATTCAGCAGTTTTGCTCAGTCCAAAGCGGTTGGATGTCATGCAGGTCCCGGTGAATCCATCTACAGCCTAAAACTTTCATGAGCTCTGTGGCTCTGCTGACAGGAAGCCCCCGCTCCCAGTGCCTGATCCCAGGAAAGATACGAGGATGGACTCACGCTTCAGACTTAAACCCCCACCACTCCCCATCTGTAAGCCCCAAATCAGGCTCACCTAGCTCTGCCTGCAGGGAGTGCAGGCACAAAGCCATTCCACACTAGCCTACCACACGCCGGCCGCTCACAGGATGGGAAACTGTGCCAAGCACCGGGAGAAGGGGCCACTTCACAGCTAGTGCTCCCTAACAGCCTGGGGTGTCAGCCGCAGCTGGTGTTCATACTGCAAACGCTTTATGGCACACCTGATTGCCAAGGAAACACTAACCTGCCGATCAGGTGATGGGGAGGATCGCTCATGCCTTAAAGAGGCACTGACGTCACCACTAAAAGATCTCTTCTTTTTTGGGGAACCACACAATAGAAGCTGTGTGGCTTTGCACCTGGCTGTGTCTGTGTTGTCCATAAGCACTCCTGCTGCCAGGTGTTGTGTAGGTGTTGTATGGCCACACTGAGGTGCACCTGTGCATATGTAAGTGGAAATGAGGCAATGGATTACCCAGAACCCCAGAGCTGTGCTTCCTGCAGATCAGAGAGCCACTGATATGTGCTGATTCAATGAATCACTCTGGGCTTGAAAGGAGCAGGATGTGCTAACATGCTAACGTGCTAACACCCATTCTGAGCTGAGCTGTGAGCCATGGGCTTTGTGCTGTCATTATACCTGATTAGACATCGTTAGCCCTGATTAGATTGCAGTCCCAGCGTGCTTTCCAACAAATGAGCCCAGCATGTTACAGACACCTCAGCCCAGACTCACTCAAGCCTCTGAGCTACGATCACTGTCATGTAGGTGCTGCCTGTTGCTTACTTAGACTCTGTTTCACAGTGATTTAAGGGGCCGCATATAAGCAGACAGTGGTAGTGTGTGTGTGTGTGTGTGTGTGTGTGTCTGTGTGTGCATGTAGGTGTGTGTGTGTGCGTGTGTATGTGTGTGTCTGTCTGTGTGTGCGCGTGTATGAGTGTGCACGTAGATGTGTGTGGGGTCTTTGAGGGAATGGTGACAAATCCAAAGATAACTGAAGATAAAGCAGCTCACGTGCCTTCAAGGTGCCGGTCATATGATGCAAAACATGGTGTTTAAATGAGCACATGTCCTCAGTGGATAGTCACAGCTATCCGCATGTTACAGTGGATCTTGAGGAAACCAAGTAGTCGGTATTCTAACTGGATCAATACTGTTAGTGTTCTTCCTTGTATATTTCTCTCTTTTATATTTTGATAGCAATAATACATACAGCCATTGACTGGACCATATCTTACATTCCTTATTACCATATATACTGTTACTCTCGACTCTGTCTTTATTAATTTATTACATTACATTACATTATTGGCATTTAGCAGATGCTCTTTTCAGGAGTGACTTACATGGGTTACAGTTTTTTCTACAGTGTTATCCATTTTTACAGCTGGATATTTACTGAGGCAGTTGTGGGTTAAGTACTTTGACCAAGGGTACAGCAGCAGCACCCCAGCAGGGAATCGGCACATTTTCGGTTACAAGTCCTGCTTCTTAACCGCTGTGCCACGTGCCATTTGATGCATTTTGCTGTTTATTGTATTGTGTATTTTATTGGGTAATGTGTCATGTTTTTTTAACTTTTACTGCCTGTGTTTTACATGCAATAAGGGTGAATAGGAGATTGATGTGTCTGAAGTCGCTGAGTCAGAGAGTAGGATGGTTTTCCTATGATTTAAAGATCATTGAACTTCAGCCCAAAAAATCAAACCTCTTTCTTTTCTCCCAGGTGATCCAGAGTTGTGCAGGAGCACAGCGGGGTGCGTGGAAGCCGGACTCTCCAGGTGGGGAAGGTGAGGCCTGGTTCCGCTGTGGAAGGGGATCACTGACAGGTCAGAGGTCACACATGATGGGCAGCCCCACACTGGCTGACCAATCACACTGTGAGCTTACATCATCACACCCGGGCTGTAGAGTTCAACTCAAGCAGAGTGTCTTAATCACTGAGCCACTCAGGAGCCTCACAGATACCCCTTTTAGGTCAATTAAACTAAATCAGAAATGTACAGGTCCCAGAACATACATGTATATGCACACATACACGCACACACACACACACACACACACACGCACACACACACACACACACGCGCACACACACACACGCACACATTCACGCACACACACACACACACACGCACACATTCACGCACACACACACACACACACACACACACACACACACGCACACGCACACATTCACACACACACACACACACACACGCGCACACACACACACGCACACACATACACGCACACACATACACGCACACACACACACACACACACGCACACGCACACACACACACACGCACACACACACACACGCACACACACACACACACACGCACACACACACACACACACGCGCACACACACACACGCACACACATACACGCACACACACACACACATACACGCACACACACACACACACACACGCGCACACACACACACACACACACACACACACACACACACACACGCACACACACACACGCACACACACACACACACACGCGCACACACACACACGCGCACACACACACATTCACGCACGCACACACACACACACACACACACACACACACACACACACACACGTACATGAATAGAGATAGAGGAAAAGTCTGTGTAATGTATTCTGAGGTCTGAGGGAATAACTCACTCCAGTTCTTCTATGCACAGCCTTTCCTGGCATAAACATTCTGCTATTCCAGCCACAATGATTCTCCCACCTCTAAGAGTGAAGGAAATGAGCTGCTGTTATTGGCTCCTGTACTGGCTTGGGGTAAGGCCTGGGGTAACTGACAGCCATGAACAACTGTGCATAAAATGAGACACTTCATTGATATTCATTTTCCTGCCTATATGCCGTCTCTGCAGTTTGAGTCGCTCTCTGAGTCATTGTTTACACTGAAGGACATGGAGCTTCATTCAGGGCCTGGAGAAAAGAGAGGAGGGGCCAGTTATTCAGTCTTCTAGCCTTTGAGGCCATTGAATATTTGCATATCAAAATAATACAAATGAGCATCCTTAGTCCTTGCTGACCTTTGTCCTTTGCCCTTTCCCTTAGTTTGTCATGTACATAAAACAGTGAATTTCTACCAGAGATGCCCTGTTCTCTGTCGCTTTCCTGGAGACATGAAACATCCTCATAACTCTCCCTCTCTCTGGCCTCCATCCATCGGCCTGGTTATTGTTAGCATAGGACGTTTTCTCAGTGTCTCACGGGGTACTCTGCACTTCTGCTAATGAGCTGCTGTGGCCCTGAGGGAAGGAAACAGCCTTTTCTGCAAGAGAAGGAAATCCAAACATGCGAGACCCTCTCTCTGGCAGGGTGATACCAGCTCCTAGGCCTGACTGAGACTCTCTCGCACATACACACACACACACACACACACAGGTGCGCGCACGCACACGCACACACATGCACACATGCACACATGCACAAGCACACACACACACACGCACACACACACACACGCACAAACACTGGGCAGTAGCATAATGAAGGGCCATTAGGAAATAAAGGAGTGAAAGCTGGCTGTTATTCCATCCTCTGAGGTCTCAGTGCTGCGTGATTCTCACTCTGCAGGCCTGTGAAGCATCTGTGTTAGCATGCAGGCAGCAGCAGGAGGCTAACGCAGGAGGCTAACGCAGGAGCCTCCCTCCGGCTCACTATTACATAACTACTGCTGTGTCAACCTGAGCCTGTGTGTGTGTGTGTGTGTGTGTGGTGAGGTGTGTGTGCGTGTGCGTGTGCGTGTGCGTGTGCGTGTGTGTGTGTGTCTGTGTGTGTCTGTGTGTGGTTCAGTCACTCTTCTGGAGTCTTCCTCATAGTCCACTGGCAGACTCCTCAGGCTCCTTATGTGCTGTGTGTCACACGTTTCCTTTTGGGAGTGTTCTGTAAACACAGGAAGCGCAGTGAAACAGAGACCCTATGAGGAAATGCAGAGAGCACTCAGACACCCCTGCACTCCGTCAGACACCCCTGCACTCCGTCAGACACCCCTGCACTCCGTCAGACACCATTGAGCCTATGAGCTTCTGGTTCCTTAACCTCTGCCGTCAGTGTGAGGTGCAGTTAGTATAAGTATCTGTGAGATGTGAGACAGATTTATGTTTATGTATGTATATTATGTATTTGGGTTGTGTTGGTGTTTTTGTCTGACAGTGAGAGTAAAGCTGTGAGTCGTGATCAGGGGAGGCTGGTCTGGGGATGTTCTGTGATTATCAGGGGATAAGGGTGTAATCCGGAGGATTTGAAGCATTGTGTGGCATTACTTTTTAAAATGTTTCAGACTCTTTTTCACTTGTTTCGCTCTTGTTAAATATGTTTTTGCTGTGCTTCCTTAGACTGTAGGTCTGTAGATCAGCAGGCAGGTAAAAAGGTAATTGATGAGTTGTGACAGACATTTTTCAGAGGATGAAACTGAACAGCAGTTCAGTCATCAACAGTACATTACATTTCAGGTGAGAAAGCATTTTAATTTACAGCCAGGATCTGATTTAAAAGAACTGATTTACATCTTATAGACCGCCACAGAGAGTGAATGATACAGGCTTAAGGTGGTGATGGTGTAGTGTGGAGTTAGAGTGGTCTCATTGTTAGGATGGTTATGGTGTAGTGTGGGATTAGAGTGGTCTCAGTGTTAGTGTGGTTATGATCTGGGTTTGATCTGAACTGTTTCATCAGCCAATGAGGACCAGGAGCCCACAGCAGACTGGGAGGCGGGGCAGCTCCTCCCACTGCTCTCTGGCACGTTGTGATTGGTCAGGTACCTCCAAAGGGCTGAGCTGACTGTGTTGTGCTGGGGGACCTCCAGTATGGAGAATAGGTGCGTTTGATGCGTGAGTGTATGAGACGATTGTATTTGCTTTCACCCAGCGATGCTACAGGGGGACATTGGTTGTCATGGTGAGGCAAGCCTAGTAAATCCACATGACTTTTCCAAAAGAGGGCTGCATAGAGCAACAGGGTTGCACATGAGTCTAAATTGACTGATACTATGCAGTGCAGATGCACTCATGCTGTTCTGGGGGGGCACATCTGGATGGGACTGAGGTGAAAGATGAGACTGGCTGCAGTCCTCCTCTCTCCCTCAGCAGCTCCCTGTGGATCCAGGCTTAGAGGGACAGAGAGAGGAGCTGCTCATATTTACCACCGTCCAACGCCCTGCCAGTTTGCTTTATAATCTGAGACTCTGCAGTAACCAGCAGCAGCCCCTGAGTGCCCCCAGCTGGCAGCATGTGTGTGTGAGTCCCGGGTCAGGCGGAGAGGACAGAGGCAGAGGCTGCGTGGCTTTAATCTCACCTGCACCTGTCTCACCTGTACCTTCCCTTACCTGCTCACCTGGCCGACTGAAACATACCTGCCTCAGCATCTCCGCAGCAGCTGCCAGCTCCGCCTCCTCTCTCAGACCTGTCAGCTCTGATTGGGCGGAGCGCTGGGGCCCGATTTCGGCACATTACACAAGTAATGAAATGATCAGATGATCACGGCAGTGCACTCAGCAGGCATGAAAGCAGTTTCACTGTGTCCATACAGCTGAGCTACGGCCTCAACAGCAGGCCTTCCCTCCCAAATAACTGCAAACACCCACAGTGATCAGCGAGCCAGCCCTTTCACCAGGTGGCATTCTTCTTCTTCTTCTTCTTCTTCTTCTTCTTCGTATTATTATTATTTAATACGGTTCTTTTTTAGAGTAATTTGCTATTTAGTTGTGGCAACATGCATACATATGATATCATGTGCTGTTATATCATGCGAGCCGCAGATGCAGGCGGGATGGGGCTGGTGAGTGAGTCTGATGTTAGTGATGAAGTATCAGGTCAGTCAGTCAGACACACGCGTTTACGCAGTGCTAACATAACCAGACGGAGAAGCCTCCTGTGTTGTGTAAGAGCACTGCCCTGCTGTAGCTGCTGCAGGTGTGAGTCAGGTTTGATGATGATGATGATGATGATGATGATTGGCATTGGTTTAACGCTTCTGTGGTGCTGTGGGAGGCGCATCCCGCTGTGTGAGCACTGAAGACCCCGGTGTGGGCGTGGCCTGAAGACCCCGGCGCGGGCGTGGCCTGACGGACCCTGGCGCGGGCGTGGCCTGAAGACCCCGGCGCGGGCGTGGCCTGACGGACCCTGGCGTGGGCGTGCCGGTGCGAGCAGCTGTGTGATGTCATCACAGCGCCAACACTGTGTGCGTGTTCGGTGTCATGGTGCTGTCTGAGCGCAGCTTTGGCTCTTTGGCCGATCTAACCTCTCCCCACGGCCCATTCTGTTCTTAATGACTGAGCGAGACACTCATAAAAGTGCAGGTCCATTTTCTCTCTCAGTAAACAGCGCAGCACCTTTGTGGAGGCTCCAAATCAGATCTGACATCCACTCCTCAGACTGAGACGGTCAGGGCTGTTGAATTCTCCCTGCGGGGAGGAGTCTGGGGGCTGGCCTGGTACCACACGCCCTGACCAAAGAGGCTGATTTTGGCCAGGCGTGGTCACACGACTGCCCTATTTATGGCGGCCAGCCATCTGTCTGGGACCGGGAAGCACAGAAATGCACCGCATCAGTCTGATGAGAGGAGGAGAAGCATCTGAGAGAGAGAGAGAGAGAGAGAGAGAGAGGGAGGGATGGAGGGAGAGAGAGGGAGAGAGGGAGAGAGAGAGAGAGAGAGAGAGAGGGAGGGAGAGAGAGAGGGAGGGAGAGAGAGAGCGGGGACATCAACACCTATAGTGGGCAGCAGCTCATGGGGGATTGATGAGGCTTAGAAGTTGGGTGTGAATATTTGTTCTTCACGAAAGTAATGGAATCATTAATCTTACTCACATGTAATATATTTCTGTAGAGATATATCAAGATTTCCCTTGCCAAGGAGCAGCCTATACATGGCACATCTAACTCCTGCTTTGATATCTTCTCTTTCCAAAGCAGAGCTGTACGCTATTAAATGGTGTAATAGATTTCACCCTCCTCTTCCCTCCTTTTTTCTTTTTTAAACGGCCTGCTATTTTCACACCTTTCCAGTGGTGTGTCCTCAGCTGACAGGCCGGTGAGATCCCATCTCTCAGGTGCTGTGAGATTGTGCTGCTTGCTGATGCCTCTTTTCAGAGACGTGTTTAAAAGAGCAGACAGGTGTGATGGTGGGAGGAACAGGAGCTCCACTTGTGGCCGTTTCCTTGGTGAAGCTGTCAGCACGTCTCTGAGGCAGCGGGGGTGGCAGGCGTTCAGTCAGTCAAGGTCACACGCCACCTCAGACATGTGCAAACACCCCTCACACGTCTGCTCACAGGGCTTCCTGCGGTCCGGGGTCCTAAAGGTGCAGCACGCAGCTATACCTTCACTGGGAGAGGAGACCCGCTCTGACGAGACTCGCTCTGACGAGACTCGCTCTGAGGAGACTCGCTCTGACGAGACTCGCTCTGACGAGACTCGCTCTGAGGAGACCCGCTCTGAGGAGACTCGCTCTGAGGAGACCCGCTCTGACGAGACTCGCTCTGAGGAGACTCTCTCTGACGAGACTCGCTCTGAGGAGACCCGCTCTGACGAGACTCGCTCTGAGGAGACCCGCTCTGACGAGACTCGCTCTGAGGAGACTCGCTCTGACGAGACTCGCTCTGAGGAGACCCGCTCTGACGAGACTCGCTCTGAGGAGACTCGCTCTGACGAGACTCGCTCTGAGGAGACCCGCTCTGACGAGACTCGCTCTGAGGAGACCCGCTCTGAGGAGACCCGCTCTGAGGAGACTCGCTCAGAGGAGACTCGCTCAGAGGAGACTCGCTCAGAGGAGACCCGCTCTGAGGAGACTCGCTCTGAGGAGACCCGCTCTGACAAGACTCGCTCAGAGGACTCCTCTCTGTGTTGTGATTATGACACTGTAATAGAGAAGGTAAAATCAGATTCCGTGGCCACAGTAAAATGTTGCTGACATAGATAACCATTTTATATTTATCACTGTGAATCTGAGTGTCATTTTTCCCTGTTGTGGCTGTTTGGAGCCGTTGGGTGTGTGGGCAGGGAGGGAGCACTCTCACAGTGTGACAGGGTCACCTGGGTAAGGTGATGCGTTAGCTGTGTGGCACAGAGCAGGTGCTCAGTGGTTCTGTGCAGGTGTGGGCTGGTCCTCGCCAGTGTGAGGCATTCTCCCAGTGTCACCACGTTGCCGTAGTGACGTGCAGATGACACTGCTGCAGTGCTGAATTCCGCTGCATGCTGGTGGGATAGCAGCTACAGTGCACAGAACTTACTGCATTTTACTCTCTCACCCCGTACCTGCCAGCAGCCTGCTGCCTCACCTGCTCATCTCCACTGCCTGTACCCCCTCCTGCATGCCCACGTCACCTGCTCACTTAGAATTAAATTAGAGTTGTGCAAATTGCATAGTGTGGAATTGACACTTTCTGTTTAGTGGAATTAACTCACTTTGACTGCATAATGTTTTAAATTACAACTGGGCTGCTTGGAGTGGCTTTGCATGCATAGTATACAGTGGTTCTTATCAAACAGATTAACTTTTGGCATTAATGATTGGCTTCAATCGCAAAATTCTTCTTCCAAATGTGTTCTCCCATGGTGAACACCTGTTCAATGCATGCAGAATGCATTTCAATCAATCAATCAACCAACCATCTATATTTTATTTATAAGAGTGTGTATTTATAGTCAGAATTGTAACAAAGCACTTAACATGCAGCATATTGCATTTTGTAGAGGGAACTAAAAAAAACAGAAAACATTACATTGCATGCAAGCTTACATACATGCATACAAACCCAGGACTAATTGGGAAAAAAATTTGGAAAATTATTCCCTGACCCCTGGAAAAGCAAAACAGTGGAACATCTAAAATTGGGACAATATGAAAAAGGCATCAGTTCATGTAATTTGAGGTCTTTTATTTGTACTGAATAAATATGTATGCTTGTAAAGTGTGTGAGTGAACATTTGTTTAGGAATGGAATCAATTTGACAATAGTATGAAGAATCCCCAGTTAATTAAGACTGGGTGATGGTAAGTGATGGAGCTGAGTTTTGTAGAATTATCCTCAACTCAATGATCATAGTCCTTGCCTACACAAACTACAGTCTAAAGCAGCAGAGAGTGATAACAGTGATGTTTGCTTTGAGGTTTACCTTCTCTTTCTGCACACTGATATTTTGTAGGACTTACTACCAGTAGACTTGACAGTAGACTAGATATACAGGCAAGTATGAGCCCAAATATTACAGTTCACATATTCAGCCTTGAGATCACTAACTGGTTAATAGGTTCAGCGTTCAAATGCTTTTTGAAAACAAATAAAAAGGAAGAATATCCATAGTTATATTCATTCTCATGAGTATTTCTGAAGCAGAGCCAAAGAATCCTGTGTGAAACAGAGATTATGTGTCTCCCTGAATGAGACTGAGGCTGAAAGCAGCTCTCAGCACTGACTCATTCCTCACACAGAACCAGCTGCACTTTCATTCACTGCTTACAGAAAATACAGGATTTGCTTATTCAAATGTTTGACCTTGGGAGCCATATATTGTTATATTGTTTATTTTTGAATATCATTTTTATTTTTATTCATTTGGCAGATGCTTTCACCCAGAGCAACTTAAAAAGCGCATTCAACAGGGTTAGGCAGTTAACTTCACAGATACCACAACATTAGTGCTATCTTTGAACTGCAGCGCCATTATGGGAAACATTGCCATGATGGGATTAAAGTTTTTTATTATTATTAATATTCACATCCCTACCTCCGGTGTGCAACAGTGAAGACTGATCACTGATACTCTTTTCCACTGCAATCAAAGGACCTATTTGAAGAAAGGACTGTGGGATGCTGTGTCTGTTTCTCTGTCATTTACCTACACAGAAGGGACATGCCTGAAGGGACATTCATAAATGTGAAAATAGTTTTAAACCAAAGGTTTCTTTCTCTGCGAGCCTGTTTAGACTCTGCAGTCATATCCACGAGAGACAGAAACTTGAATATTTGCATGTATAGTGTCAGTAATATGGTGAACTTACAGGTCTTTTATATGAAATGAATAAATATGTATGGTTGTGAAGTGTGTGAGTGAACAATTATTTAGGAATGGAATCAATTTGACAGTAGAATGAAGAATCCCCAGTTAAGACTGGGTGAGGCTGGCTGCTGGACTGCGGGATTGTATGGTTTATGGAGGTGGGGAAGTGGGGGGCACTCTGCAGTTTGTGGATTTATAGAATATGTCCATCATAAATCAGTGCCATGATCCTCCTTCTGTATGATTCATGATTTAACAGCATAATGTGATTTTTCAGAGCTGAGTCACCAGCACTTCTCCACCTGAGTGTCCATGCCAGACTGCCTTTCCTGCTCATGGCTGAAAGCAACTCATGTGACCCTTTCTACAGTTTATCCTTCTTTCTTTTACTTCTTTGTATTTTAACCCTCACAAAACAGAGAACACCAAAACACTATCTTCATATTAACATCACTGTGACCTTTAACAATTGATGTTTATTTCACAAATATTAATTTTTTAATATTTAAGCCAACCCTGTTCAAGTTTTCTTGACTTTTGTGTTTTGGAAATGGTTTTATATTTTTGTAATGGAAAATTGAGGGATATCCCTAAAGCTCCATAAACACAGAGTGTGGTGTGGGAAAAGCATGAACTGTCAGCAGTGTGAGTCTGTCCATCTGATCGCAGTTACACCTGACCGTCACCAACACCGTATCCATTCAGAGGAGCGTCAGTCTGTGCTGCTGTGCAGCTGGGAGTGGAGTCTGACCTCCGCAGTGGACTGCAGGCGTGTTTTTCAGTGTAGCGTCTGCGATGAGGCTGTTCCGCTCGGCGAGGGAGAGGAGAGTTCTGCTCACAGGGAGAGGGGTGAGGCTGTGTGATAATCCCCAGCAGCAGAGAGACGAAGCTCCGGCCCAGACACTCTGCTGTTGATATTGATATGATTAATATGGTGTGTTAATGAGCAGTGGGGAGTTTGGGGGCGGGACTAATGGCATGGAGCCTGCAGTTCCTATTGGTCCCTCTTCCCTTCCTCTCGTCTTTGTCTGTCTCCTCTCCCCATTCTGGTTGCCTCTGGCTCCTCTGGCTGGTTTTATAGCCCAGCTTCCCCCTGTTGCTGCTTTTATTGCCTGTTAGAGGTGATACGAGATGCCCTGTGGCTGTATCTCTGCAGCTCCGCCCCCTCTCTCCCAGGGCCACATGACCTGCGGTGCTGGCAGCTGGACCTCCCTTTTTCGCCTGCATCTCTGTCTCACTCGCGAGGGAGTGCTGCACCCCCATCCAGCCAAAGCCAATACAGAGAGGAGGGGTCGAGTTACTCCCCACTCCTGTCTGCTGGCTAGTTTTGGCCAATCAACATTCATTCATTTGCTCTCACTGTTTCTGCCTCACCAATCAGCATGCAGTCACGGCCCCTCTGTATTTCAGTGTCTGTTTAATCCCAACGCCCCCACCCCCTGACCCCCCCTTTGTGTTTCAGCCACTCTCACTCTCTTCTACTGGTGTACTAACCATTCAAGTGGAATATTACAGGATTATCCCTTGGTCATTGAGACACAAACACACACACACACACACACACACACACAGAGCCGTGACAGTGGCAGAAACAGCATCTCGGACAGCAGCGGTACGCTGGTGTAGGATGGAGAGCTGGATGATGTGATAGAGAGGAGCAGAGAGGCGTTTATACCGATGGAGGAGTGAGAGAGAGAGCAGGAGAGCTCTGTTCTGATGGAGGAGTGTGTGAGAGAGAGCAGGAGAGCTCTGTTCTGATGGAGGAATGAGAGAGAGCAGGAGAGCTCTGTTCTGATGGAGGAATGAGAGAGAGCAGAAGAGCTCTGTTCTGATGGAGGAGTGAGAGAGAGAGCAGAAGAGCTCTGTTCTGATGGAGGAGTGAGAGAGAGAGCAGGAGAGCTCTGTTCTGATGGAGGAGTGTGCGAGAGAGAGCAGGAGAGCTCTGTTCTGATGGAGGAGTGTGAGAGAGAGCAGGAGAGCTCTGTTCTGATGGAGGAGTGAGAGAGAGAGCAGGAGAGCTCTGTTCTGATGGAGGAGTGTGTGAGAGAGAGCAGGAGAGCTCTGTTCTGATGGAGGAGTGTGTGAGAGAGAGCAGGAGAGCTCTGTTCTGATGGAGGAGTGTGTGAGAGAGAGCAGGAGAGCTCTGTTCTGATGGAGGAGTGTGTGAGAGAGAGCAGGAGAGCTCTGTTCTGATGGAGGAGTGTGTGAGAGAGAGCAGGAGAGCTCTGTTCTGATGGAGGAGTGCGGGTACTGTGTTCTGTTCTTGGAGGCTTGGCTCTGGCTGTTAGGACACTGCCTCACTCTGCTCTGGGCTTTGATTTGTTGGCCCTCGTGTGTTTACTTGTTCCCTCAGTTGCTCCTTGCAGTGTGTGGCTCTGTTGGTGTGGGGTGCCAGATGGGTGGGTAGTGCAGGACTAATCTCTGCTGCTGGGGAGGCCGGACAGGCAGAGACAGAGGCTGTGCTCGGGCACAGGGGTCTGGGGTGAGGTGACCCGCGGGCGGGAGTGATGATGGGTTTGCAGGTTCCTGGGGGTGAGGTGACCCGCGGGCGGGAGTGATGATGGGTTTGCAGGTTCCTGGGGTGAGGTGACCGCGGGCGGGAGTGATGATGGGTTTGCAGGTTCCTGGGGGTGAGGTGACCCGCGGGCGGGAGTGATGATGGGTTTGCAGGTTCCTGGGGGTGAGGTGACCCGCGGGCGGGAGTGATGATGGGTTTGCAGGTTCCTGGGGGTGAGGTGACCCGCGGGCGGGAGTGATGATGGGTTTGCAGGTTCCTGGGGTGAGGTGACCCGGGGCGGGAGTGATGATGGGTTTGCAGGTTCCTGGGGGTGAGGTGACCCGCGGGCGGGAGTGATGATGGTCAGACTCTGATCTCTTGGAGGGTTTTTACATGGTTATTGTGAGGGGTTGGTGATGTTTTTTCCAAACATTAAAATGCCTTTCCAATGCACTGATTGATCTCACAGTTATCAGCTGTTAGTGAAGTCCAAGCTTCTCCCTGGGAAAGGTCATTTTTATCAGAAATTTGCTTCCATTCAGTGTTAGCCAACTGCTGTTCCCTGTGAACCCATTTCACGGTGCTGGCTAAGGAATGCTTGATTCTGCTACAGTGGAAACACAGTTGGGTCCGCATGCACTTGTGTGGTTGCTTTGTCATGTTGCAGTGTGATGCGGGAACGCAAAGCAAGCTTTCTGAGAGCTGCAGCAGCGCAGTGACCGCATCCCTCTAACTGCAGCGTCTCTCACCTGCACCTGCAGGTAAACAGAGTCTTTGTTTGCTCTGCTGGTTCTCTTCGTTTGTTGTGTTGTGTGTATTTCACTGAAATGGTCTCTGAAGTGCCACTGTGCTGAACACAATACAAGCAGGTCCCTCAGCCTGCTGGAGGAGGCGTGTGGCAGACTCTTGCTGTGCGTCTGTGGGGTGCGTGAAGGCAAAGCAGCTGCTTCCTGTATCCTCCCGAACAGGCCCTCGGGGTCACGCTCCGTTACCTGACTCTGTTGGCCTGCCCCACACTGCACTGTCTCACCTGCGCAGGTTACAGGAACCTGAGAAGCAAGCATCCATCCTGGGACCGGAGCCCAGACCCCTTTTTTTCGCTGAGCCAAATCCACAGCTCAGTTCTGTTTACCAAGGATTTATAATGGAACTGTGACTCTCTCTGTCTCTCTGTCCTGACTGCTCTTCTCTATCCCTCTCTTTCTCACTGGCTCTCTCTCTTTGTTTTTGCCCCCTCCTCTCTCTGTCTGTCCCCTTCTCTCTCATACTGTCTGTGTCTCTCTCTGTCTCTCCCCCCTTTCTCCTTCCTTCACTCTATTGTTTGAAGCCTGCCTGTTCCCATTGGCTCAGACTGACCTAAATACCCGTGCAGGCCACTGCTGCCACTGCAGTCTCTCTGAAGCAGTTCTCTTCATTGTCCGATGGGCCTTCGTGTCCTACAGTGGCTCCTGTGTGTCTCTTAGTCTGTCTGAGATTTTAACTGAAGGGAATCATTACCACAGGAGGCAGTATTTACCTCATGGCTTACTCCTACAGAGAGCACAGGCTTTCTGCTGCTGGGCAGGCTCTGTGTTCAGATTGGCTACAGTAGGCTGATTGACAGGTGGGAGAACCTATGCCCTTCCAGATGAAGCACACACTGAGAAATGGGGGGGAGGACTGCAAATCTCATGGATGGTACAGTAGGTGTCAGAGAATATAAGTCTGGATTTGGATAGAAAGCATTTGAGCACCTAGCACAGTTACTGTGCATATACCAGGCACCCATGTGCATCCAAAAGATCACATATTTGCAGCCATTAGCAGGTGACAATGGGTCCCTCTGAAATTTGAAGAGACATGTCAATATTTTGGTCTTTGTTGTATGAAATCCAGCCTGCAGCCCAAACTGAAGCCCCTCAGAGTGTCCCTGGCTCCTGGAGACGGGCTCCCAGCAGCACCCTGTGCTCAGAGCGTAGCTGTGTGTGACATCACAAGAAGGGGAAGGATTTCTGCTGGGTTGCTGGTAGAATGGCCCAATTGGGCCTGCAGTGCAAACTATAGTAATAATAATATTCGTCAGTATATGTTTCTGATGTATACAAATATTACATTACTTGAGTATTCCTCCATGAAATTAATAAGCACTGACTTGAGTTTGAAAGGAGAGAAATCCAGAGTCTTATTCTTCGTTACCATGAAGGAGGAGCAGAGTCCTGCCTGAAGTGTGTGAATGCAGGTCTTTCCATTGAGTCATTACAGAACTGGAGCCCCCTGCTGGGGCAGAGGTAACATGAACTGGCTGGAGTGATTAAAGTCTGTAATAATTTTAGAAATGTTTTGTGAAAGGATTATGAGTACATTATATTATTGGCATTTAGCAGACGCTCTCATCCAGAGCAACTTACATGTTAAACTTTTGCATATTTACTGAGGTAATTCCAGGTTAAGTACCTTTCCCAAGCGTAGAGCAGCAGTGCCCCACTGAGGAATCGAACTGGCAACCTTTCAGTTAAGAGTCCTGCTTCTTACCACTATGCTTCACCATGGAGAGCAGTGAAGCTGTGTGCTGAGTGCTAAGGGAGAAGGTGGAGGGAGGTTTGAGGGTTTTACAAATGGCTCCAAATGTCAGCATGTGTTGGTGCAGAAAGACTTTGATCATTCCTGCTTTCTCTCTGACATTTGCACTAAAAGAATAGCAGCTGTTTTATGCAGTGTATGGAAGCGGCAGTTCCAGGGTCCATAACAGCACTCCTCTGCCTGCAGGGGCAAACCTGATGAGGAGGTTTGGGTAATCACGCTGCCCAGGGCGTCCTGCCGGGGAAATCACACCAGGGAACGCATTCTGTTGGACATGCCAATCATTACTAAACGAGCCTGGTCAGGGCCCCTGGCCTGCCGTGTGCTCTTTGGTGGGTAATTAAATTCTTTCCCCGGGGTTAATTTTCAAATGCATCTTTTAGTCTCTGAGTTTCAGGCTCCAATGAGATACTTGTTAAATGATGATCCAAAAGTAAACTGCTGAGAATCTGGCAGAAAACAGTCATAGATACCAATGAATTACCCCTGAAACCATATTGCTGTTAATGAACCTGAAAACTCCAAATGCTTTGGGTGTCTGGTTTGATTGTATGTCTCCTGCCATGTAGTACCTCCAGCCCATGAAGAACCCTGTAGAAATCAGATGCGGTTCAGTAGGAGAGGCATGAAAGCCACACCAGTTCAAAAGAGTTAATCAGATTCAGGCATCTTGTGTCGATGATGCTGTAACTGACATGTCAGTGAGGATTCAGTGATGCTGTGACTGTGAGGATTCAGTGATGCTGCGACTGTGAGGATTCAGTGATGCTGCGACTGTGAGGATTCAGTGATGCTGCGACTGTGAGGATTCAGTGATGCTGTGAGGATTCAGTGATGCTGTAACTGTGAGGATTCAGTGATGCTGCGACTGAGGATTCAGTGATGCTGTGAGGATTCAGTGATGCTGTAACTGTGAGGATTCAGTGATGCTGCGACTGTGAGGATTCAGTGATGCTGCGACTGAGGATTCAGTGATGCTGTGAGGATTCAGTGATGCTGTGAGGATTCAGTGATGCTGTAACTGTGAGGATTCAGTGATGCTGTGAGGATTCAGTGATGCTGTGACTGTGAGGATTCAGTGATGCTGCGACTGAGGATTCAGTGATGCTGCGACTGTGAGGATTCAGTGATGCTGTGACTGTGAGGATTCAGTGATGCTGCGACTGTGAGGATTCAGTGATGCTGTGAGGATTCAGTGATGCTGTGAGGATTCAGTGATGCTGCGAGGATTCAGTGATGCTGTGACTGTGAGGATTCAGTGATGCTGTAACTGTGAGGATTCAGTGATGCTGTGACTGTGAGGATTCAGTGATGCTGTGAGGATTCAGTGATGCTGTAACTGTGAGGATTCAGTGATGCTGTGACTGTGAGTCAGGACACAGTGGCCACTGATTGTTGATCCTTCTCACTGCTCCCCTCTCCCTTGAGGAGCTCTGATGTGTCTGTGTGAGAGTCCTGTTTGTCTGCTGATTTATGCTTCGTGCAAACTTGGGGACATAAAATGTCCATCTTCAAAAAGATCAAACTTTGATGTATTTGCTGACGATGGTCCCTTCTTTTCACACGCTCCGTAGATTTTTTTATTTTATACATGCAGGAATGACTGATCAGCTCCATATCTTTTGTGGTTGCCATTGCATCAATAAAAAAATAGATTTGGGCGAATTGCCTGTATGAACTACACAGCATACAGTGCTGTAATCTGCATATTTGAAGTTTGATGTTGAATAAGTGTGGACTGTATGAGGGAGCACACAGAGATGCCGCAGTGCTGTGATTTTTGTGAGAGTGAGTGCAGTGATAGGTTGTGACACTACATTACTGTCTGCAACTTATATAAGAGGTTATGAGAAGGGGGTTCATGACAAAAGACAACAACAAAGTTTGATAAACACCCAAGTTCACACCTGAATTAGCTTGGGGCCCCTGGACAATATCTGTCCAGTTGAATATCTCATCCCAAAATGTGTCCCTCTTTGCAAGCATCTTTTGAAGCTGAGGCAGAAATTTGGAACTTGACCTACAATACTATCCAGTGGAGGAAAATTACAAACAGTCGTGACTGAAGGAGTGACACAGATTCTGCTCATTTGTAACAGCTTTACCTGATGGCAGTGAGCAGGGCTTTTAGCATCTCTGCTGCTAGGTGTAATGTTGGGAGAGATGGAAGTGTCCAGCTATTTAAACTGATCATAAGCGAGAATGCCAGCAGCCGTATTACTGTAAAACTCAGCATTGGTAGTTCTGCTGTGAGAGAGATCACCAGGACTATTATAAGACTCAATCAGGGAGAATACATCACATGACTGTGTGAAGATTTGTATTAGTCTTACAAATTAGAAAGCTGAGTTAACACTGATCAGCACTACAACTCATAATCCTGGGAAAAGCCAGCTTCCACCGGTCAGTGACCTGCATTGTGCATTACTCTCTCACTGTAGCCTCTACAGCTAGCTCTCCTTCTGGTGTAGGTCTGGTTGATGGACGTTTGGGTGTAAACATGGATACTCTGGGCCTTGATTACATGTCCAGTGCACAGCACACAAGGTACAAGGTGTGTACACTCAGGCAGATCTGTCTGTAGGCCGTGAGTTTTTCCCTGTAGAATCTCAGGTGTGCATTGCAAGCATACTCTATTCCAAGCTCTCCTCTGAGTGAAAACTCCCAGCGATGCTTTGTGCTGGTGTGCTAACGTGTGCTTTCTTTGAGTTTACTGTTCATTTTCCTCCTGATATTACTGATGTTATGCCAAATAAAATATTTCCAATGAAATGTATTTTAAAGGGCAATAATAAAATTAATCATTGTTCCATATGATCCACAGAGGACTAACTGCAAATAATACTGTAGAACACTGCTATTTAAGGGGATGGAGGGATGTTTTAGACATGGTCTGTGCTTTGATGTGTGCTTTAAAGGGAGATTATATCCCTGGACTCAATAACCTCTCCTCTCTCTTCCCTCTCTCCCTCTCTTCTTTCTTCCGTCCCTCCCCTCCCTCTCTGTCTCTCTCTTCCTCTCTCTCTCAGTGTTTGAAGATCTCTGCTCCGCTGCAGACCTGTCCAGCTCTGAGCCTGTTCTGCCACAGCTAGGAAAATGTCTGGCTCCTATGATGAATCAGCCAGCTTTGAAGAGGCCACAGACAGCTTCTGGGAGGTAAAGGAAGCCCTGTCCCTGCAGGGTTCATTTCAGCTTTCAGATTATCCTCACTGTTTCTGTGACTCTCTCACAGTGACTTCGTTACACCCTGCACCTCAGATACCCCAGGTACATCAGCTAGGCCTCTGCAAAGCCACTGCAATCCAGACTTGTTAAGGTCTTAAAATTAGTTTATTCACACCTACATAGAACAGAGCCTGATGAATCCCAAACTAAGTATTTACATCCATCTCCGTTTTAGACTATGACTCTGTAGCTGTTTGGCCTGTGACTCCTTTATTATGCAGGAATCCTGCAGCTGTCTGCGCTGTGACTCTGTAGCTGTCTGGACTGTGACTCTGTAGCTGTCTGCGCTGTGACTCTGTAGCTGTCTGGACTGTGACTCTGTTGGTGGTGACACAGTAGCTGTGTTCCTGACTCTGTGGCTGTGCTGTTACTGAGAGCATGGCTGTGTTGAGAGGGTGTAGAGGAAGGGTTTGCTGGCTGGCTCTCTGAGTGTGTGCTGCCCCTGTTAGCCACCTGCTACAGCGTGGCGCTGTAGATAAGCACAGCAGTTACTGCAGGAAATAGCCAGGGTGACAGGTGGCGTCGGTGCTAATGGAGGGGTCTCCTGTAGGAATCTCACATAACTGGCACAGGTAATCCTACTGTGGTGCGTGTGTGTGTGTGTGTGTGTCTGTGTGTGTGCGTGTACGCACACGTGTGTGCGTGCGCACGTGTGTGTGTGTTAGCAGAAGGCTGGGCTTAGATTATATTGATTATATTGATTTTGCTGGTTTAATTGACCTGCTGCAGTAATGCTGTAGAGAGTAAGTGCTGCTAATAAAGGCTAACAGAATTACAAAGCTGTGAAAGGCATCGTGCTGGAGAAGCTGCCTGTGGGGGCATGCCCCACATGCATTCTGTGGGTGTCTGATTGAGTGTTAGAATGCAAAGCTTTTCCCTGTGACGTACATATATATATGTATATCACACAGTGTAATCTCTGTGCAGTACCTTTTGCTGTTTTATATGCACCAGATCAGCTGCTGCTTGCTGGATGGATTGACTGGTCTTTTTCCTGGTATTTGTTCCTCTGCTGTCTAGCATCACTGGCCTCTGTTATTTTGTTATTTTGGTGGTGTGAAGTATTCGTACACCTTTGCCAGCTGTGAAACGTTGGTGCTAGAGGAGCTCAAGGCGAGTAGGACTGATGCTGCAGCTTTGATTGGAGATGGTTTGGTGAAAAGTATGATTTAAATACACACTATTTCTTCAGTGGGGGGGTGCTGGTGCAGCAGCAGAGAGGCTGGAGCAGGCGGGGGGGTGGTGGTACGAGGGGGGGGGGGTGCTGGAGCTGGTGGCAGGCTGGGGGAGTTGCAGATGGGGGCGGGGTGGCGGTATGGGGGGTGTTGCTGGTGCAGAACCAGAGGGGCTGGCTCTCACTCCGGCTCTCCTGGCCTGATCTCAGCGCAGCAGCGTGGATTACAGCCGTGATGGAATCCCCTCTGCCTTCAGCCACAGCCATTACATAACAGCACATGCAGAAACATGAGGCCTGGCCCCACCCCCTCCCTCCCCGTCACACGCCATTCGCTCACGCCCCTGCTGGGGAGGAGCCACAGCACCCACTGAGAGCAGGGAGCTATGGGTCTGTCCTGCGCCTGCCACACTGATCTCAGACCTGTCATGGCTCCGATTAAAGCTGAAACTGTAGAATGCTTACCTGTCAATGTGCACGCTGTGTGATCCTGTGCTTCCTGTATATTACCTGTAAATTAAATGTGATATTTGCTTCTGAGAGCACTTAAAGCTCGTTACTATGCTAACTGCTTTACAGCGGCTTTTCTGTATGCAGGCTTTAGTTCAGCATTGTTCTGCTTTGGCTGAATGCTGGTATGAAGTGAATGTTTTGGGCTCGCCTCTGTGCCCCGAAATACAAGGGCAGCATCTCTCAAACCCACCTCTTCTCAGTACTGGCTCCACAATGGTGGAATGAGCTTCCTGATGAGCTTCGGACAACAGACTCCCTGGATGCCTTCAAGAAAAAACTCAAAACTCATCTGTTCAAGCTGTATCTTTAGCCTACCTTCCTCCCTATCTATGTCTATCTATTCTATTGATCGCTATTTTCATTAAAAAAAAACCTCTACGCTAGCATAACACTTAACTTTGTATCTTACTGACCTCTCGTATTACCTTGTGATAACTACTCTTAGCATAGTGATGCACTTATTTGTAAGTTGCTCTGGGTAAGAGCGTCTGCTAAATGAAGTAATGTAATGTAATAATGCCTGTAAAAAGAGGGAAAGGGTGTGAGAAGCTGCTGCTTCTGAGCTCTGATTTCATTGCGTTTCTGTCTCGGGACATCTGAGCAGCTGACATGCCTTTTGCAGTGCATGTATCAGAGCACAGCTGTGAGCTCAGGGTAAGATGTTTTTTCTGCTGTTATATGGTGTGTTACACAGAGATAAACCACACTGTCTGTGGCAAATTACTATGATCTTTGATGCAGACATAAGGGCTTCCCTTAATCTTTTAAAGGTGTGGCAGTATAGCATAGTAGTAAGGAGCAGGACTTGTAACCAAAAGGTTGCTGGTTTGATTCCCCACTGGGGCACTGCTGCTGTACCCTCAGGCAAGGTACTTAACCCAGAATTGCCTCAGTAAATATCCAGCTGTATAAATGGGTAACATGTTAAAAAACATAAGAATGTCTGCTAAATGCCAATAATGTAATATAATGTAAAATGTTGTTGTGGTTCTTTGCATGGCCTATGATCTTCAGAAAGAGTGATATCCCATATAGCACAAAATGACAATATCTCAATATCTGTAAATCACAGCATCCCCATGTGTGCTCACGGTGTGGTCTCAGGTGGGGAACTACAAGCGAGCCGTCAAGAGGATTGATGATGGACACAGACTCTGCAACGACCTCATGAACTGCATCCAGGAGCGAGCCAAAATAGAGAAGGCCTACAGCCAGCAGCTGACCGAATGGTCCAAGAGGTGGAGGCAGCTGGTGGAGAAAGGTGGGCAAGATCCTCCCTGCAAACACCAAATCCACAACTGTGCCATTCTCACCTGTTTTCATTGTGGATTATACTATCCTTTCATTGTAAGCTCTGTTTGTTGTTCAGGACGTGTATATATTCTGTATAAATGCTGTATATGCACGGTGCATGTATTCAGCATCCCTCGGGTGACGTGCCCGTGTGAGTCGTGTGACGGTCCTCTGCTGCAGGTCCGCAGTACGGCTCGGTGGAGCGGGCCTGGCTGGCCGTGATGACGGAGGCCGACAAGGTGAGCGAGCTGCACCAGGAGGTGAAAAACGGCCTGCTAAACGAGGACCTGGAGAAGGTGAAGAACTGGCAGAAGGACTCCTACCACAAGCAGATGATGGGCGGCTTCAAGGAGGCCAAGGAGGCGGAGGAGGGCTTCAAGAAGGCCCAGAAACCCTGGGCCAAGAAGCTGAAGGAGGTGAGGAGGGGAGGGGTCTGGAACAGCCACCTCCATACACTCTGCCCTCAGATAAAGAGCCTCTGTGTTTGGCCCCTTTGAGGCACAGAGGCAGGAATAGCCTCACAGGGCAGCAGTGGCTTTCCCTGATAAAACAAGAAATATTTAAAATGAGAAATATTCAATATTAAATGAAATACTGTATGAGAATCAGCCCCAGAGAAAGTGTGCAGCTAGACAAAACAGGCACACCAGGTCAGTGGTCCTCGCATGTGTGATATATAACTGCTTGCTGTGTCCAACCAAATGTGTTCCCTGGGTTCTTGTGGAGCTGTGCTAGATGCCTTTTGATGATGACATTTTTCTGGCAGTGGCGTCTCACAGCATTGGAGCACTGTCAATATGGCCAGCAGGCACTCACCTGGAGTCTCCACCTGAATGTGTGTGTGTGTGTCTGTATGTGTGTGTGAATGTCAGTGTGAGTGTGAGTGTGTATGTGTGTCTGTGTGTGTGTGTGTGTGTGTGTGTGTGTGTGTGTGTGTGTGTGTGTGTGTGAATGTGTGTGTGTGTGTGTGTGTGTGTGTGTGTGTGTGTGTGTGTGTGTGTGTGTGTGTCAGTGTGTGTGAGAGAGAATGTCTGAGTGTGTGTCTGTGTGTGTGTGTCAGTGTGTTTGTGTCTGTGTGTGTGTGTGTGTGTGTGTGTGTGTGTGAGTGTGTGTGTCTGTGTGTGTGTCTGTCTGTGTGTCTGTGTGTGTGTGTGTGTGTGTGTGTCTGTCTGTGTGTCTGTGTGTGTGTGTGAGTGTGTGAGTGCACATGCTTCATGTGATCTGTAGTGACAGATGCAACCTGACGGGGGCGCCTGTTCTTCCCTGGTCAGATGGAGACGGCTAAGAAAGTGTACCACATGGCCTGTAAGGAGGAGAAGCTGGCCTCCACCCGCGAGGCCAACAGCAAGGCGGAGGCGTCAGTCACGCCCGACCAGCAGAAGAAGCTGCATGAGAAGGTGGACAAGTGCAAACAAGATGTGCAGAAGGTGAGTCGCCTCTAGAGGGCAGCATTGCTATCAAAATTCATAAATTGCATATTGCTCAAATATACAGGGAGAAAGCAAAAGAAGAATGTGAGGTACCATCTTAATGTGTGTATTTATCAACAAATTAATTCATTTTCTGCCAGTCTACAATATGAATAAATGCTAAAAATACCCCTTTCAAGATGCTAGCTAGCCAGCTCAATTAAGAATGACCACAGCAAGTAACTGATTGAGAAATGCCAGCATGTCACCTGACTTCAGCCATGGTGAAAAATAGGCTAGTGCTGGGACTCATCTAAGTCAAAGGTTACACAAGATAAATTACTCAAACTACGAATGGACCATGAAAACATGACACTGGTTGTTTAATGGGAAAATATTTGTGTATTTTTTCAGTGATTGAGGAAGGCAATTCAGATTTTACTGTCCTCTGATTGGAGTGACATGCTCTGACTCCCCAGTGGATATTATGCTGCTCTGTAAAAATGTGGCCAATATCTCTGAACCTGCATGTTTGTTGCTGTTTATTAAGCGATACTGCAGATCATGATGTATTTATATTACACATATCAGGTCTCACTGCTGACTCAGGTATAATGCAAGTCAACCGTAAAATGTATATCCAGCGGGAATGTCCATGTTGGATACTGTAGCATTTTAATATTCTGATGTTCTGGAGATCAGATATTCTAATTATCACACCTCACTGTTTTCCCAAGTGCTGCATGAAGCTGCAGGTGGTTCTGTGTAATGAGCTGCTTACAGCCTTAGTCTCAGGCACGGAGATGCATTATCTCAATGAATGTACATTTTTGCACCTGTATTGATAAGTGATATGAAAAGTTTGTCTCAATTTTTGCTCATTTACATGCACTTGAATTCTGATACAAGTAATTGATTGTAATCAGATCACACATTTCATATCAGATCGTACCTGCTATGACTCCCCTTAAGGGAGTCTTCCTCCACTGTACGGTCAGATCTGACAGGAGAAGCTCAGGTCTGAGACTGCAGCGCACTGTAAGCTCCTGTGTGCTGCTCAATATGGGCATATTAACAGTGCAGGACAGGTTTATGAGGCTGTGTCTTCAGCGTTGCCACTTTCATCTGAAAAGGAGAGTGTCTTTCCCACCAGAGTGCGTCCAGGCTGAGTTTGTGGTCTCCTGTAAGGATCTCTGAGGGGGTGTACATCATTGGCCGAGTGTTTCTGCCAGGAGTGATAATGAGCTGTCTGACATCAGAACGCCCTCAGGATGAAGGGCTCGGCGTTATTCGGGAGCATCTCCTCCCTCCCCCAGATATTTCATCAGTTGAGTGCCGTGTGGCAGTTATGCTCAGAGGAGACTGCAGTGATGTCACAGGGTTGCCCTTGACCCAGTTATTGGGAAACCAGGAGCGTTGAGAGACACCTTTCCATAGCTGCAGTGCAGACAGTTCATCATCATCGTTTAAGCTCAGCTGCAGGGACTCATGAGCGTTTAACCCCACAAATGCATGGGGTTATGGTTAGGGGTTGGGGTTGGGGTTATGGTTAGGGGTTTAGGGTTAGGGGTTAGGGTTAGGGGTTAGGGGTTAGGGTTAGGGTTAGGGTCTCGTGGTTCAGACAGGTTAGTCTGTGGGGGTGTGGGGGGTGGAGGTCAAAGCTGGTAGATTCTGTGATGCTTGGTGTCTGCAGGCCAAAGAGAAGTATGAGAAGGCCCTGGACGAGCTGAGCAAGTGCACCCCACAGTACATGGAGCACATGGAGCAGGTGTTTGACCAGTGCCAGCAGCTGGAGGAGAAGAGGCTCAGCTTCCTCAAGGAGGTGCTGATGGACATCAAACGACACCTTAACCTCACCGAGAACCAAAGGTGGGTCCTCAGCCTCTCAGCCAATCACATCATAGTTACATGACCATCAGCCAGTGGCCAGAGAGCTCCTGGGGTAATGGTTTAGCCCTTTCCTCTCCACAGCTATGCTACAGTGTACTGGGAGCTGGAGCGCACCATCAACGCAGCAAGCGCACAGGAGGACCTGAAGTGGTTCAGCAACAACCACGGGCCCGGCATGCACATGAACTGGCCCCAGTTTGAGGTACCGCCTGCCGGGACTGCCAGCACACTGCAGCACTTGTAGCATTGCATAGGTGGAAGGATAAGTCTTCTTGTGTATCATTATACAGTCTAATGTTGACAATAATGACATATTTTATTATGGAAAAAAACCTTAGGTATTTGTATTAGAAGTTTAACATGATAATATCTGATAAAACTTTAATTACACACGTTCCCCATTCCTCATTAAATTAACTTTAATATTTAATATTATAAGATTTATAATTGAAAGCTCCCCTCTATGTCAATAACTTCATCAGCAGGCTAATGCATTTTGATTTTTGAAAAAAGAAGAAATAAAATCAAAGTCTGTCCATAGTGCCTCAGAGGCTTCAAGCACAGGGCTCCCGCGGGGTGGTGCTGAAACAGAGCCCCCCCACAGTGGGTGGAGTCTCTCCACTCTCAGATGGCCTGTGATTGGTCTGTGGAGTAGCGCCTATCCTCCATTGAGAGCCCACTCCACTGTTGCACACGGTTGCATAAAGCAGAAAAAAACGTTGAAAAATTGACCAAAGTCCATCACGAACAAACTGGAACTGAAAAACAATATGGACATGGTTCAGTTGCTTGCATACTGTAGTTTAATTCAGGAATGTAGTCCTAGCGGGTGGACGGAGAGGGGTTTCACCTGCAGCGGCGTCGGTTTGCCCTGATCTCTCACTCTCCTCCAGGAATACAACCCAGACGTGGCCCACGCTGTCACCAAGAGGGACAAGGTGAAGAAGCCAAACGAGGGGGTCAGCACAGTGGGGGACCATGTGGTGGCCCAGGCAGGAGACAGGGGCAGGTAAGGGGGGGGGGGGGATACCAGCAGAAACACCTACAGGGGCGGCACTCAGAGCTTCCAGCAATTCCTCTCAGTGGGTTAGCAGAAGATTAACATGGTTTCCTTTCACTGAGATGTTGTTGCTGTGTCATTACTAAATCTCTATAGGGAGACACTATAATACATCTATAGAAGAGTGTATTAATATGGCCATAACCCTGTAACATACTATAATGCCCCCTGTGTGTGGCAGTGTCAGTCTGACTGGCCTCTCTTTCTGGTGCTCCTCTGTTTGTCTCCTGGCTGTCCCTCTGTGTGATGATTTGGGTCTGGTTTGCCTGTTGCAGTGAGCTGGATGTCCTGACCTCCTTAGCTGCTGTATAAGGTCATTGTCTGTAAGCCTGCTCTGTTTTAGATTTTTTCCAGGCTGGTTTCATTGTCCTGTTGGATTTTCTTCTACTTTAAAAGTAAACGAACCAGACCAGAAGCGCGCTTGGAGAAAAAGCTTTATTGGTGCAGATGGAATTCGGCAGCACTTCTGCCTGCGAAGCTTTAACTCAGAGAACTGTGAGAGTGATCGGCCTTTTATACCATAGAACAAATGGCAACAGACAATAGATTTACACCGTTGCAGCATCAACCTATGCTTCTTTCGATGCTGAACGCTCCTTTGTCTGGGTGATGGTTGCCAATTGCCCACTCCCAGTTGTATCCTGCTGTCGCCTGCCTTAATCAATCGCTCGTGGCTCCAACTGTAGCATGGCGCCAGAGGTGTGGAGCTTCCTTTGTAACTATGGTAATGAGGCCGTCAGGTTCAACAGTTCTCTGGTTGGAAGTTACTATAATCTTACAGTCCTGAATCATAACTGTGCCATTGTTGTATATGTTTATGTTAAATCATGGACAGTTGGAGTCGGTCTCATCTTCAGTGTGCCATGCAGTAGGGACCGCAGTGTAAAACAGCAGGTTTCCCTCAGTGACTTTGTCTCCGAACACACTGCAGTCCCGCAGAACCTTCTCTTTGATTTGCTTCCTGGCCTTGCCATTGGTTGCATGGTCACGGTATTGGATTACAGTACTGATCAGGCCCCTCCCCTCCTTTGGATCATATTTCAGCTGTCAATTCCCAACTGTCAATTTTCAACCGTTAGAATGTCAGCAGTCAAAACCGCCTGCTGTAGTTCCTCACAATAATGTGTTGTTTTTAGCTTTTATTTCAATGTTTGGTTAAAAGGCCCTACCTTTTATATATGTCCTCCAACAGCTTTCCTTTCTTTCTCTTTTCTTGCTTTTATCTTTCCGGTTTCAGAATTGACTTTTTATCCTGTCCTTCTCTTTCCCTCCTTCAGTCCTTGATTCCGTTTTCCATGCTGTGTCTTTGTTTTACTTAGGTCGAAGTATTATAATTATCATTTATGTCATGAGAAATATAATGTGTTGTATAATGTATTATAATGTATTATAATTTCTCTCATTCTACCTTATTCTAAAAATTTTGATATTTAGTTCAGGAGCCCATTTTAAAGCTGCTGCTCATCTTAATGCTGTCAAATTCAAATTCAAAAGTGCTCTGTCTCACACACAAACTCTCTCTCTCTCTTTCACAGCCTCCCTCTCTCTCTCTCTCTCCCTCTCTCTCTCTGTCTGTCTGTCTCTCCCTTTCTCTCTCTCCTCTCTCTCTCTCTCTCTGTCTGTCTCTCTCTCTCTCTCTCTCTCTCTTCCTCTCTCTTTCTCTCTCTCTGTCCATCTCTCTCTCTCTCTCCCTTTCTCCCTCTCTGTCCGTCTCTCTCTCTCTCTCCCTCTCTCTCTCTCTCTCTGTCTGTCTGTCTCTCTTTCCCTCTCTCTCTCTCTCTCTCTCTCTCTCTCTCTCTCTCTGTCTGTCTGTCTCTCCTCTCTCTCTCTTCTCTCTCTCTCTCTCTCTCTCTCTCTCTCTCTGTCTGTCTGTCTCTCCCTTTCTCTCTCTCTCTCTCTCTCCTCTCTCTCTCTCTCTCTGTCTGTCTGTCTCTCCCTCTCTCTCTCAAAAAAAAAAATCAAAATTCAAAAGTGCTTTATTGGCATGACAAATAGGCACTTGTATTGCCAAAGCAGTCATAACATACAGAACAAGAAATCAGAACATTTACCGAACATATACTGGACAGATACAAGAAATCAGAACATATACATATACAGAATCAGAGTATATACAGGTGCAGTATAATAACCAGATTGGTAAACAGATATAACAAATAGTGCTCATTAATTATTTATTTATTATTTAACTATTACTATTACTATTATTAATTTAATTTTATTGTATTTAAAGTAGTAAGAGTTTGGTTGACTGTATCTGTGTGCGTGCATGTGTGTGCATGTGCATTTATGAGTCTCTGTGTGCTTGAGTGTGCGTGTTTGTGTGAGTCTGTCTGTGTGTGCATGTGTGTCTGAGTATGGTCTTGGGCTTCTTTGTGTAAAAAGTAGGAAATATGTGTGTGAATATGTGTATCATTCAGTGTCCCTCAGATGGTGGCAAGTGAGAACATATTGTGCAGCTATAGTACAGCTCTCTTTGTCTTCACCCAATAAGTAGGGTAGTTTACTGTTGTTTGGTAGAGCATCAAATTTGGGGTGTTTTTCTTCAAATTTTGGGAAGAAGCAATCACGGATTGATTGGAATGTTTTGCACTCTGTTAAAAAGTGCAGCTCTGTCTCAACTACATTGTCTTTGCACTGCTGACACAGACGTTTGTCTCTTGGCAGCCAAGTTTTTTTGTGTCTGCCAGTTTCTATTGCTAAGCGGTGCTCACTGAGTCTGTATTTCGTCAGTGTATTTCTCGAATTTGTTTCTTTTATTTTAGTTAGGTAGTCTGCTAATGTATATTCTCTGTCTAGGGTCAAATAGCATTGCATTTTGCTTTGTGATTTTGTTTTAGATTTCCAATATTCGTAATAATTGTTTTTTAGGTTCGAGGAAATTTGTTTAAGCTGAATATGTTGTGTAGTTTGGACCTGGTCTTGTGCCTTTAAAGTGTTGGTATTTGTTAGTAGAACAGGATGGCTGAAGACCAGGTTGGTAAGAGAGTTCTTATCTTTGCTCAACTCTTGGTATTGCAAGGCTTTATAATGGAAAGAGTGTGGGTCACTGAGTTTTAGGTGTTTCCAGAATTTGATTGCCCTTTTTTGAATTTTAATCAGAAGTGGATATTGGACTAATTCTGCCCTGCGTGCATTGTTTGTAGTGTGTGTAGTCTCTCTCTCTCTCCCTCTCTCTCTCTCTCTCCCTCTCTCTCTCTCTGTCTGTCTCTCTCTCTCTCTGTCTGTCTGTCTCTCCCTCCCTCTGTCTCTCTGTCTCTCTCTCTCTCTCTCTATCTCTCAGTTCAGTGGTGTTTTATTGGCCAGACACACAAGCACTGTGTTGCTACAACAATAATTTGAAGTAAATAATCAAAGTCAAAGAAAACATATACAAGTTAAACGGATAACTAACAAACAATTCACCTTACATGTTACGTGTAATAGTAGATTATACATGATTAATATATACATTCCCAAATTCATTATTGCTGTTCCAGTACAGGGCACTCACTGTTCCTCAGGTGTGAGGCCACAAACTGGGCTACTAGTGGGGCCGTGGGCCTCTCTTCTAACACAGCTGACACTTGGTCTGTCAGTCAGCTGTTTAAAATGGGGGAGGATAGATGTGATTTAATATTAGAATGAATATTTTTTGCTTGGAAGTATTCATTACATTTTAGAAGGATGTGCGTCTGTCTCGGCCTCTCCTGCATTGCAGTGTTCACAGAGCCTGTCTTCTCTGGCTTGTCAGGGTTGCCTGTCGGCCCTTTTCAACGGCCAGACTGTGATCACGAGCCCCTGCTTGGCATTTTTGAGCGTAGTCAGGGTGTAATCTCTTTTTAGGGTCCAGTAGCATTCCATTTTATTTTGTGTTAGTGTGTGTTTCCCAGTGTCCCTGATAAGTGTGTTTGAGGTGCTTTATACAGTAATTTGGGTTACTCTAACTGGAATAAGCGTGGCTCTTTGGCCTCAGGACCAGCTGGCTGAGGGGTCTCTTTTCTGGGTTCAGCTCTTGGTATTTCAGGCATTTATAATGGAGTGAGTTTGGGTCATTGTGTTTCCGGTGGGTCCAGAATTTTACTGCTCTTTTCTGTATGTGAATAACCAGTGGGTACATGCTTTATTTGGCCTTGTGTGCATTATTTGGGGGTTTTCTTCATGATTCCAAATTGTTTTTTACAGAATTCTACATGCAGGGTTTCAGGATGGTGTTTATCCCAGTTTGTGTGATCCTGTTTTGTGATGCGACCCCACACCTCACTGCTGTAAAGAGCTATTGGCTGAATGACACTGAAATTTATAGCCAAATTTTAATTGGTGAAATTGTAGAGCCTCCTCTTTATGGCATAAAATGCCCTGGGTGCTTTCTCCTTTAGTGCATTCACCTCCAGGTCAAACTTCCCTGAGGCTCTGTTAATCAGTCCTAGGTATCTGCAGGTGTCTCTAGGGTAGTGCTGCCCAGAGTAAAATGGTATTTATTTATATGATATCTGTTTTTTTCTGAAATATCATGACTTTGGTCTTTCTCATGTTTGTTGTCGGGCCCAGGTCTGGCAGTATGGCTCCTACAGGGCCAGGTTCCTCTGGAGCCACCTTTCTATGGGCGACGGCAGGACCAGACCATCTGCACAGAGCAGGAACGTGACTTCAGTGTTGTGCAGAATGAGTCCAGACTGTCTGTTTCTCTCTCACACTTTTCCTCTGTCTCCTCCTCTCTCTGTCCCTCTCCCTCCCTCCCTCCCTCTCTCTCCCTGCAGTGTGAGCAGCTATGATAGGAACCAGGCGTACTCTGCGGAGTGGTCCGATGATGAACAGCCCGCGTCCCACTCAGGCAACGAGACCAACGGGGGCACCAACCCCGCGGAGGAGGATTCGGGGAAGGGGGTACGCGTACGGGCGCTCTACGACTACGACGGCCAGGAGCAGGACGAGCTGAGCTTCAAAGCCGGTGAGAGCTGATGCAGTAACCAATGGTGCAGCCTCCTCTCTTTCCAGAACATTCTGCACAGCACCCATTCATATGGTACCTGAAGGCAAAGGTAAAGCACCCAGGGGTTATTTCTGAGAAACAACAGCAGCAGGGACTTTCTGAGCCCCTCCAGGGGGGTGCCCATTCTGCCGGTAGGATATCTAATATTCATATACAGAGATGGCCTCTCCAACAGTAGAGTCTGTTGGACCTATGAGAGAGAACAGCTTTGTCTCTGCACTGCACTAGTGAGACACAATTTGGCTATTCCAAGATGCTTAAGGCAGGAAGGAAAATGAACTCACCTGTTTAACTGCATTGAATTCACCTGTTTAACTGCATTAGGATTACCCAGTATATGAGAAATGATTTGAGTGTCAAGAGGATTCTGGCAGTTTCCAGTCTGAGTTTGGAGTTTATGAAGGAGTGAGGCTGAGATGATGAGGGAAATGGGATATTACTGCCGTTCAGTGCAAACACTGTGGAGCAGATCAGCTGACTCAGTAGACAGATAGGTTCAGCATGAGAGATTCATTTGGAATTGAGTTAAAATGCAGCAGCTGTAGGGTTGTTAAGTATAAACTAGAGAAAATGTTCGGTCGGAAGCAGCACACCAAGTACTTCCGAATGTGCTGATAAGAGCAGTTTCTGCGATATTATTCAATTAGACCCTGACCCTGGGTTTCAATTTGTTTCTCATTGGCATGTGTGTTTTAAGAAAACATTTCAGTGTAAAGGGACAAATTCCTATGTAAATTATGCAGAGAAAAATGCAAGACCTGATGGTAAGCACAGGAAGCTGGTGCAGTGTGTTGTGATGATATTATGGGGGTGGAGGTGACTGACCTGTCTGACGTCTCTTCTCTGCTTCTTCAGGTGATGAGCTGACCAAGCTGGAGGACGAGGACGAGCAGGGCTGGTGCAAAGGTCGCCTGGACTGTGGCCGACTGGGCCTGTACCCAGCCAATTACGTTGAGCCCATCTAGTCACATGTATGGACGACGATGTCCCATTGGAGGAAGCTGAGACTGTACTGTCCAATGATACTGCACATAGCCAGAGACTCAAGAGCCACACTTCCCTTGCCAGACAGATCCGCTGGGCAGACTTCACACAATTTCAGCAATTACAAAAAGGCAGTATATACACAGAATATATTTATCCAGTCAGGGGATAGAGGGATTTTAAAACACAAAGCATAAACTTACAGTATATACATATATGTCAATATACCAACGTTCAGGCAAGTGCAGGGATACGTTTTGCATTTTTGTGTAGCCGTGTTCAGTATGAATTTTGTGCAAATGATATGACATTTGTGTAGCAGTATGTTCTCCTATAACAGTATGAGTATTATGTAGTCGATGGCGCCTGCATAGCCACGGTGAGCTATGCCGTGTGCATTGTGTATATTTGATGACCTTTTTTGTGCTACAGTCTCGATGCTATGCGTGTACAGTTCTCATTCCTGCATCAGTGATTCAGGTAAAGCTGCACTGTGTAAGCCGTGTTTTCCTCTCCTTCTGTGGGTTTGGTGCCGCTCGGCTGCGGCCGGTGCCAGACTGTGCCGTTATTTTACCGCCTGCGGACCGTAGCAGCATGCGCTACGCAGCGTGTGTCCCGCCCCGCGGAGTTGGGCGGGGGACCACACCCCTGTGGCGCAGTGGCGGGACAGCATCTCCACCCAGAGTTCTCCCTGATGTTGGCCTTTTGTTTCTGTTATGTTTTTGTTTCCTGTACCATCCCACTTCGCTAACACTTCAAAGAAAGGAGAGCTCATCTCTTAATACAACCCCGTTTTGTTAGCATGTTAGCATCTCCTGTTGTTTTTCGTGATGTCTTTTTATAATGGTATTTTTATTGTAGAGCACACAGAAAGGGCATTGTGATTACTAGTCCTCTCCAGTTCACCACTGGCTCAGAGTTTTTTCTTTTTTCTGAAGGGTTGTCAGGGTTTGAGAATCTGTTTTGATGACTTCATACACCCCCTCCCTTTCCAATGTGCATCTGGGGGGCAAAATGCTCCAAACCCAGTGTAAATGCTTCAGCCAGGCCAAACCAGCCGAACCCAGTGTAAATGCTCCAGACCAGGCCAAACCAGCCGAACCCAGTGTAAATGCTCCAGACCAGGCCAAACCAGCCGAACCCAGTGTAAATGCTTCAGCCAGGCCAAACCAGCCGAACCCAGTGTAACTGCTTCAGCCAGGCCAAACCAGCTTGGACCAGCATGCTCCAGGGCTGGGGCACAGGTCATGTGCTGGAGCAGAAATAAGAAAGGAAAAGGCTGGAAAACATAGCAACCACAGCTGGTCACGGCACTGCATGCTGGTAGTTCTCTCTCAGAGAACATTGTCTTCCACTCAAACGCATAGATCAAAGAGCACACTGCTTTACTGGCCACCCAAACAAAGAGTATGAAGACGAATCAATTCCAAATCCAGCTAAGGACTGGAGTCCCTGTCTGGGTCCATTCTGAAGTGGTGTCCAGACTGTCCCCCAGAGTCCCATCATGCTTTCTGAGCCCCTCTGCTCCAGCGCCCCCATGTGGCCGCAGGGCAGACTCTCATCAGCTGGGCTGCTCCTCAGTGCCAGTCATGCGATTATCCTTTCTCCTGTGGCTTCTTGTGGAATTTGCTGCTGTGTAAAATGTCTCCTCGCTCTTCTGTCCTCTGCCGTCAGAATTCTTCAGTTTAAACAGGACCTCTCTGTCCAAGACAGACACTCCCAGTGATGACTCTCAGTTTGTTCAAAGGGAAAAACTTGCCTTTATGTGCAGTCTGTTATTACCAGGTAGTATTTGGGAGAACTATAAGAGCAGTTACTTCTGTCTCTAAACAGTGCTGCTTTTTCCAAAATTGACTTAATCTTGAAAACACTTTTGCACAGTTCATGGAAAAGTAGGGCAATGTGGGGACAGCAGACTCTCATTGTGCACCAGGGGAGTAACTGTATTATGGTCTCATTCTGTTTCTTTGTCCTCAAATCAATAGCATTTAAACCCAGACACCTTCAGGTGAGCTGTGCAGTCAGACACAGCATCTCTCACAGATCACCCAGCATCTCACAGAACACCCAGCATCTCTCGCAGAACACCCAGCATCTCTCACAGAACACCCAGCATCTCTCACAGATCACCCAGCATCTCTCGCAGAACACCCAGCATCTCTCACAGAACACCCAGCATCTCTCACAGATCACCCAGCATCTCACAGAACACCCAGCATCTCTCACAGAACACCCAGCATCTCTCACAGAACACCTAGTATCTCTCACAGATCACCCAGCATCTCTCACAGAGCACCTAGTATCTCTCACAGAACACCCAGCATCTCTCACAGAACACCTAGTATCTCTCACTCTCTCACCGGGCAGAGAAACGCGCAGCGAGCAGGAAACACGCTGACACACGCTGAAACACACTGACACACACTGACACACGCTGAAACACACTGACACACACTGACACACGCTGAAACACGCTGACACACACTGACACACGCTGACACACACTGAAACACACTGACACACACTGAAACACGCTGACACACGCTGACACACGTTGACACACACTGAAACACACTGAAACACTGACACACTGACACACGCTGACACACGCTGACACACGTTGACACACGCTGACACACACTGAAACACACTGAAACACACTGACACACACTGAAACATGCTGAAACACGCTGAAACACTGAAGTACTGACGTTAAGCTGTGCTCTGAGGGAGGTCTGTGGACCTGAGGAGGGAGCCTCTCTCTGTGTCTCTGCCTTTGCGCATCACCTGACCGCAGGACATGCTCTCAGGTTGCACGTCTCAGTTTAACTCTCCCTGCAACCAATACAGAAGCGCGCACGCACATACACACACACACGTACACAAGCACAAACACACACACACACGTATGCAAGCACACATGTACACACACGTATGCAAGCACAAACATATACACACACACGTATGCAAGCACACACACACACACACACAGACACACACACGCACAGACATTGATCAGCACACAGGCACATTCTCAAAATCCATCCTGTATGTATCTAACTGTACCTACTGTGCTGTTGTTGACCGGTTTGAACGTGCAGTGGACTCTTGCTGCCTGATATGTATATGAGGATGTAATTTAAAAATATATGCTCTATTGAAACCTTGCATCTGTGTGGAGCTGTCAGTGAAATCTGACCACACACGGAACAGTAAAGGAAGGTGTATCTGAAAATGCTTTTTTATTTTGTAGTTTCGTCCCTCCGCACGGGAGAGGTGTGGGCCAGGGGACTTGTGGAAACTCTACTTTAGCAGTCTTAGAAAATGTGTGTCTGTTTAGACTTTAGTGCTGTAATCTTATCTCCAAACTGGTGTCGTGGCTGTCCATCTTAAGGTTAAAATAAAAAAGTAATTCCAATATAAATAATGTTCATGATTATTGTAAGAAAATAAGCCTGGATCAAAGCTGGTGTGAAAATGTAAAAACGATACTGATTTGAAGGGGTGGTGTGTGTCGGGGGGGGGGTTGGTTTCACCACTATTCATCTAACATTTACATGTTTTGGTGGACTGGATGCTCTGTGTATTCAGTAGTGATCAGCATGCAGCCGTGTGCGGATGGAGACTGTACTACCATCGCTGTTTTCAGTCATGTCTGCACCTCCACATGCTTCTGTCACCACAACAGTTCCGATCTCCAACCTTTTCCCACAACGGAGCCTCACACTGGGCCTGCAGCCTCACACACAGCCCTGCCACCTCACACACTGCCCTCACACACACTGCCCTCACACACTGCCCTCACACACACTGCCCTCACACACACTGCCCTCACACACACACACTGCCCTCACACACACTGCCCTCACACACACACACTGCCCTCACACACAGCCCTGCCACCTCACACACTGCCCACACACACACACACTGCCCTCACACACACACACACTGCCCTCACACACTGCACCCACACACACACACACTGCCCTCACACACACACACACAGCCCTGCCACCTCACACACTGCCCTCACACACACTGCCCTCACACACACTGCCCTCACACACTGCACCCACACACACACACACTGCCCTCACACACACACACTGCCCTCACACACTGCCCTGCCACATCACACACTGCACCCACACACACACACACACACGCTGCCCTCACACACACACACTGCCCTCACATTAGGGATGTGCATCTCCATCACTGAGGCCGATGCGATACACATCTCGATGCATTGCCAACGATCCAATACATTAAAGATACATATGAAGCAACAACCAATGTGATACGATACGATTCACCCCTATTGCGATGCAGTGCGATTCAACACGATTTGATTCAACACAATGCGATTCAACGTGATACGATGCCATGCAAAAGAATATGATGCTATGCAATTTAATATGGTACAGATAGTTTTATTTTATTTCTTTGGTTTCTTTCTTCTTAATTTATGATTTGCTGTCTGCTTAACTAAAAAAGTGCCATTTTTACTTCACATATTTGTTTCTCTAGTACTGCAACTCGGTAAGCATTTCATTTATGCTGTTTCTTTTCTTTATAGCAGCACGGCATATTTTGCAAATTGCATGCATCTTCTCAAATTGTCCGTCTCTCTTGAAAAATACAAAGTGTCACCAAACATTTGATTTGTAGCAATTTGGTGGAACATGTATTGTATGTGTGAGGGTGCTGTTCTTATTACTGCTCTGGAGGTTACATCCAGGGTTTTAAAGTCTTTATGGATAAAACTGAACAATTAAAAGATTAACAGACATTACTGGGTCCAGGTCTGAAACGCTAGTAGGGATTGGATAGCCAGTCCACTGAAGGTGGATGATTGGAAACAGTACATTATTTACCAGGGACAACCTAAATGAGATTTATGCAACAATTATTGGCCACAAATTTCACTGAAATGATATACAGTACAGCTGTGGAGGTGTAGATGTGCTTCAAATGAGAGACACCACACCCACAAAGATCAGCAGACCGAAGAAATACCAGAAACACAGAGATCAGCAGACTGAGGAGATACCAGACCCACAGAAACACAGAGATCAGCAAAATCAAATGGGCACCAGGTCAGTGCCAAAGATTGCAAAAATTATCAACATCATACTACTATATAGCACTGATCCTGCATGCTGGATCCTGCATGCTGGGTGGCTGTAGAATGCAGGTCATTGTCGTTTAGCCTTTAGGAACAGATAGTGCCCATTAGAGTTAGGAGATATTTGGGAAATATGAATGCTGGAAATAAAAATGCAGAATCCTCCACTATGACCAAAATAATATTTTAAGATTTAAGATTTTAAAAAACTGCATGACAATCCTCTGTTCTGAGCCACTCCCCTGGGAACCCCCTGCACATGCTGGTTTCCTGTCCAGCCGAGCTTTCTGTTAGAGAGGTTTGATTTTAAATGAGCACTGATCTCTCTTTTACTTCAGTTTAATGTCTGTTGTCAGGTATGGAGGAGGTTCACAACCCTGGAGGCCCGGGAATACTGGGTGGCTTCCCGCCAGCTGTAAATGGCTAGTGATCCGATGGTGCTGGGATCAGTGGGATGTTACTAAAAACTTAAATATTTTCATTTCTATAATACATGAACATAAAATGTTGGCATGAATTCTCTGTTTGATAAATATATGATTCCAATTCGAATACTGTGTATATTTATGGGAGGGAAATGAGCAGGATGTTCAAATCATGAACACGTGGGGCATAGCTGTTTACAGGATGCAGTTCATATCTTCCACCACTAGATGGCAGGAAAGGCCACCTGCAGAGAACTCTCGATGCCCTCGGGGTCAGATACATTAGCTGAGTTCCCAGGCCAGAAATGTTTTGATAACGGAGACACATGCAACACTAAAATCGTTCCTGTATTTCATGTTCCATTCCGGTGAAAAACGGGTCTAAGGTGGCAGGCACAACGCAAAAATGGAGGTTCAATGAGGCGGCAGTCAGCAGGTTCACGACTGAGCCACGGCATCGCAATTAGCGCACACGCCTCAGCGCATCACGCGCAGCTGGTCCTGGTTATGAGGATACGCGTTACGCGAAGATGTTCTCCAAGGGTAACCGTGAGTTAGAGGAAATGTGTGTCGAAAATGTAAAAGTAAACATTGAAAATATGAAGTAGTCAGTATGCTTTTTGAAAGTAACAGCTGAAGAAATGAGCATGGCGCGCAAATAAAACGTTTATTTTACACATGCAGACTGAGAAAAATACAGATAGCAGTCTACCTGAACAAATTTCTGTCATAGTTTGGTGGCATGGTGATTACTGAACATGTATGAAGTAGGTATATTGCTGCCTTGCTGGTTAACTGGTAACGTGAAAGTGGACCGAGCAACCGAAGATGGGAATATCGTCACAACTTCTCTGACAGCAGTGTACCACGCTCGTGTTTCAGCGAGACACAGCACTGTTCACTGGGCACGCGCGTGGTGTTGGGGGACACACGCGCGTGTATGTGTATGAGTGTGAGTGTGTGTGCGTCCTTTTGCCCAATGCGCACTTGAATAGCGCTTGCTTTTCAAAGGTGGAAAAATATTCACCCAAACAGGAGGCTTGACATTAAATTTGGCCCAACTTAATTTAACAATGGAGAAACAGCCTTCTCTCTGCTCAGATGGGAGCTCTCTATAGGTGTCCTTGGTGAAAACAATTGGACTGATTCCCTGGCTTAATGTAGTTTATTAAAATAAACTTTGTGGCCCTTTAATCTTATAATTATAACACTTCTAATGTTTCTTCTGGTTCTCCGGATCAAAGCAGTGCATATTCACGTTAGGTGGAAATAATGACAGGATGACACTTAATCATAAAAATTCATTAATATCATCAGAGGTAATTAATCCTCCACGGGCCTGCAGTTACCCTGAGAGGAATTTGCTGAAAGTATTTTGTCAAAGTATGAGTACAAAAGATGCCATGAAGACATTAACTTTTCAGTTCTGACAGATGACAGGCATCGCAGGTTCATATTAATACAAGCATTACCTGTATATTATGTATGTCCTTGAACTAAAGATAGTGTTTTTTTCCTCCTGCTTTCTATTTTCTGCAAAAGATACACAAATGAGAGGTGAGTGTTGAAAATGTAGGTGTAAAATATCCAGGCATGTAGCTTATCATCAGCTGTGAGAGTAACACTCTTTAAAAAGGGCACTGAGGGTTCCACTTACACATAAAGTGAAATCATTTTAGTTATTATTTTTGTAGTCATTGTGATATTAGTTAACCCAGGCACAGGTAGACTGTAGGTAGAGAAGGAGTGTGTGCATTTGCAGAACAATTTGTACATTCTGATCAGGAGGGACTGAGATCAGAAAATGAGAAAATGATTGTTTCCTTCTCAAGCCTACATTGCAACAAATGCCAAGAGTCACCTTCCCAGAATAAAGGTGTACTTATTTATTTAGCAGAATATCATATCCTGAGTTACCTGCATGAGAAGAATGTTATTAATTGCTCACTTTATAGTAAAACCATCTTATGACACGACCATGGAAAGTCTGAAAGCACACAAGTTACTGGCTTTCCCTGGAAAAGCGTCAGCCTCCAAATAAAAGCTTACGGAGATAAAGTCAATAAAACGGCAGCAGGTGTCTGCTACAACACAGTCACACAAAGTCATTTTCCTTTGTAGAACTATAACTCTGAAATCACCCTCCCATCCCCCCTCTGCAAAAAAACACAAAACATGATTGGCTTTGAGCCATAGTTTAAGCAGTAATGGTCACACATGGAGTTAACCCTGAGGGAGAGACGCAGGCAGGTGAAGCTTACAGACAGGCAGCATGTGGAATTTTCTGGAACGATGCTGGGTTTCCCCCATTTCACTTCCTGCTTCCATCCACTGTGTTCTCAGCGCCCTACTGGCTGATTTTTATCTGTGTGTGTGTGCACACGTGCATGTGTGTGAGTGTGTGTGTGTGTGTGTGTGTGTGTGTGTGTGTGTGTGTGTGTGTGCGCGTGCGCATGTGTGTGAGATCGTGTGTGTGTGTGTGTGTGTGTGTGTGTGTGTGTGTGTGTGTGTGTGTGGGGTGCAGTGTGTGTGTGTGTGTGTGTGAGAGTGTGTGTGTGTGCCTCCATGAGCCCCCTGCTCCCTCAGGTGTGAACGGACCGCTGGGTTCCTGGAGTGAGTGTTTCTCCTACTCCCTCTCCTCTCTCTCACACAGGGTGCAGGAACTGGTAGACGAGTCTCTGGGACACCGCAGGCTTGCGGATGATGCCCTTCTTGTAGTACTGGCGAATGGAGCGGCTCAGCTTGTCGTAGTTCATCGCAGGGCGATTCTTCCGCAGGCCCCACAGCCTGGCTACGTGGGCCGAGTCCTCGATTTTGAAGATGCCTTGGTAGGATAATTATGATTATGATGAATTAAAAGCAAAAGCAAAATAAAAATATAAGTTCACTGAACTCTTTGTAAACCCAGCTTCCAGCACCCCTAAGGTCCTGTCACCCCGTAGCTGAACACTCCCCTTTTCTCTCCTCCAATCCCAGTCCTCATTCCGCTCACTGACCACTCCCCCATCGCCTCGTCCAATCACAGCCCGCTCCTCACCTTTCTCCTGGTTGAGCCAGCGAATGCAGTGTCCGTAGCTGTGCGGTTTGAGGAGTAGCTCACGCAGGAACTGCCACAGATGGATGGGCTGCCCTGAGCAGGATGAATCAGCCTCTGCCCACAGCTCCTCCCCTTCTGAAACACCAATAAGGGAACACGGTGGGGGGTGGGAGGAGTTATAAGTTGTGACAGACAGCACTCAGGGAGAAGGACACTGACTGCTGTGTGTCACCATGTCTGTCAGGTAAAGCCCAGGTACAGAACTCCTTTCTCCCAAATCCTTATGTTCTAGTTACTGACTGGAAACTCTTACTATAAGAAAAAGCTCTTACCTGTAAGCTTGCTGTCACCTGGAGAACACCTTTCCTTCATGCAAGCGGCTGAGTGAGGAAAATAGAGATGGAGAGATTTTAGTCTGGTCCAGTTCAAACATGAGCCATCGTTCTCAGATGTCTGAAACAGAGAAACGCTGAAATGATGTTTGTGAAGTGATGCTTTGGAGTCATCACTACAGAGCTTCCATATCACAGTATCTGACTGATGACCAAATGACATGGCCACCAATGGCTACTCAGCTGCCTGTTTTTCACACATTACACTGCATGAACTTTACTGAATATGGGGCTGTCGTGACTACCAGTCACCTACACACCGTCCTACCTGCCACGGCATGGTCTGTCCACTTGAAAACATTCAGGTTATGCACTTTGATCACCTTGAGCAGGTAAGGTTACAGCAGTGGCTAAACTGAGCTTTGACCCTCCATCCCCGTGGCAACGCTCTGACTCCCTACCTGACCTCCAGATGTCCAAGTGTGCGTGGAGGACATCCCCACTCTGAGGAGAGCGCTGCCGAAACTCCGCCTCAGTCAGGGCGCAGATCTCCCTGCCCCCCAGCTCCTGAAACGCCCCGCCCACCTGGGGCAGCCGGTACAGGTGCTCCGTCCACAGCACCCACTTCTGCACGTTCCCCGAGCTCCACTCCAGGGGGTCTGGGGGGGGACAGCCCGAAAATATCAGTACCTTCAACAGCGAGTGGCCAACTTAAAGTCACACACATCCTCTTTCACACCCCAAGTTACACACCTGTGTCTCCGAGTGGCAGCTGTTATTTACTAAGGGTGGAGGCTTAAGTTTCCCAGGGACCATTCACCTTTTCCCATGTTGAGAACCTGTTTATAGGCTGACTTTAGATCTGAATTTGTTAGATCCTCAATGTTCTCTTTTGGTTTTTTTGTTTATACAGCTGGTCACTCAGTGAGAGCAGCAGGACTGGGAGCTGTATGTAAGGCTGCGCTGGCAGCCGCACCCAGGCTTGGTGTGTCGGGGGTGTGGCCGGGTGTGGTGGGGCGGAGGGGGGGCGTGGCGGGGGCGGGGGTGTGCACTACCTGCTGGGATGTTCAGGAGCTTGCAGGCGGTTTCGATGTCCTTTAGCACCTCCCCCACCACCAGGGTCTGCACCTGCTCCAGCGAGCACTCCTCCTGCTCCTGCGAGCACTCCTCCTCCTGCTCCTGCAGGACGGGCGGGAGGCTCGAACCCGGGGCCAGCGGGACGTCCTGGCTGTCGATCACAGGGCACTGCTCCGGCTCCTCGGGGGCGGGGCTGGGGGCAGGGACAGGGGCGGAGGCAGTGTGGGGCTCCGCCCCCTTCAGCAGCCAGGCCACATCTTCGGTGAGGAGCATGTCGAAGCAGCAGAGAGGAGGCGCTGGAAGGGGGCGCTCGGGGGTGTGGGGGGCATCATGGGGGGCTTGTCCTCCACCTCCAGGATGGTGAGGGAAGGGTGCTGCACACTCTCTGCCACGCCCTCGTCTGGACCCCCCATGGACCCTGACCAGCTGAGAAGAAAAGAAGAGAAACTCTGTCATACAGACCTGTGAAACTACTGTGCAGTGGAGCAGGTGGAATTCCAGCAGGAATTCAGCTGTCAGTCAGTCACCGGTGCAGAGTCTCCAGCTTTAGACCCTTGTTTCTTTTCTTTTCTTTTCTATTGTAAATTAATGCAGATTCACTGACATTTAAATCATCTGGATGTTTCACATCTGACCAGCATTTATACAAAAAGCAGCCTTTATCTTAAAATGAATGATTCACTCCTGAAACTGAGTACTCTTCCCTCATCCATCAGTTTATAAAGCTCTTCTAATATTGCCTTGGGAGGGGGAGGCTAAGCTACCACTTGGCAGATATGCTAATTCAGGGATACCTTCTGGAAATGCCCCAAAATGTGGTCTCAATGCCACATAACCAAGGATCATTTTCTTAAAATTTTCATACTGAGGTCTGGTCATGGCATTAGAGAAGCATCTGCAATATGTCTCTGAATTGAAAGTTCTGAAGTGCACAGTGTACTCTCAGATAGTGGATGCTGAGTGCACCTGTGAATATTGCTGGTTTAGAGTGTTTGAGGAGCTCTGAGGAGTGCTTAACTTTACCCCTGAGTGAGTGAGCCACATGGCCACCATCATGCCTACCACAAATACACTGTCAGAGAACATTTAAAAGGTTTCATTCTTAAAATGTGAAAGCAGGAATAAGGGAAGTTAAAATAAAATTCCTTGTATTTTGTTTCTTTCATATCTCAAGGATATTAATATGTAATTTATTTTCCATGAGTGTGAGCAGTGCAGCCTCTGCCTTTAAGAAGCTCCAGCCTCCAGCAGCGGGATGGACAGACAGGCAGGCAGACAGACAGACAGACAGCTGCCTCGTTCCTGTCACTGCCTGCTGGGGACTGATCCCCACAGCTTGGGCCAGCCCAACACCAGCCCAACACCGGCCCAACACCAGCGCAACACCAGCCCAACACCAGCCCAAAACCAGCTCAACACCAGCCCAACACCAGCCCAACACCAGCGCAACACCAGCCCAACACCAGCCCAACACCAGCCCAAAACCAGCTCAACACCAGCCCAACACCAGCCCAACACCAGCGCAACACCAGCCCAACACCAGCCTACTGCCAGCCCAACACCAGCCCAACACCAGCCTACTGCCAGCCCAACACCAGCCCAACGCCAGCCCAAAACCAGCTCAACACCAGCCCAACACCAGCCCAAAACCAGCTCAACACCGGCCCAACACCAGCCCAACACCGGCCCACTGCCAGCCCAACACCAACACCAGCCCAACACCAGCCCAACACCAGCCTACTGCCAGCCCAACACCAGCCTACTGCCAGCCCAACACCAGCCCAACACCAGCCTATTGCCAGCCCAACACTAGCCAAACACCAGCCCAACACCAGCCCAACACCAGCCTACTGCCAGCCCAACACCAGCCCAACACCAGCCTACTGCCAGCCCAACACTAGCCCAACACCAGCCCCACCAGCCTACTGCCAGCCCAACACCAGCCCAACACCAGCCCAAAACCAGCTCAACACCAGCCCAACACCAGCCCAAAACCAGCTCAACACCGGCCCAACACCAGCGCAACACCAGCCCAACACCGGCCCACTGCCAGCCCAACACCAGCTCAACACCAGCCCACCAGTGCACTGCCAGGCCAGCACCAGCCCTTCACAGGAGGGCCGGCCTCAGCTCTGCTGTCTGCCTCCCATCCCTGCAGGACCCTCGGGTGACACGGCCGAGCTCCGGCCAGCTCTGAGAGCGGTGTCCTCCCTGCCACAGCTCATGCTCAGCCAAGCATGTGAGTTCAGCAAATACCCTTATATTGGCTTTTCCCAAAAGAGAGAAAGCAATGAAGAAAAGACAGAAAAAGGCCCTGTGGGGAGAGGATTAGGCCTCCGCTGATCTCCAAAAGAGTTCTGTTAAGACTCTGATATTGATTTCAGTCACTGCAGAGTGTGTTTCCCCTCAGGGTCTGAGACAGAGGGAGCAGGGGCAGGGTGTTGCCTTGGTAACAGGGTGACATCATTTCGTGCTGCTCAGGCAATTCATGCTGCAAGACTGTGTCCTAAGACATCAAATCACACATCAATGTCAAAACTGTATCAGATTAATGAAGGAAACTTGCCACTACTTGGCAATGCAGCAAAATAAGCGAGAGTAAACTGACTCTTTCCTGTTAACAATGTGCTGTAATAATTATGATCAGGAGTCATAAGCTGTTATTATAAGTGATCACTGTGTGATGTGCCTATGAAGTGTCATGCTGGAGCTATGCAGATGTGCAAATAAGCCACACTCTCACTTTAAGCGTCCATTACTGTACAGCACTGCTAGCAACAGACACAGTCACCCAGCACACGCTGACTCCCTGAAGCCTGGGGAAAGCTCACTACAGAAGAGGGAGAGCACCCAAAAGCAGCCCCCACCTTCCCCCTCACCTCCACATGACCCCCACAGAGCGGAAGGTGTGTGTGTGCGCGCGCGCGTGTGTGTGTGTGTGCATGTGTTTGTGTGTGTGTGCACAGATAGGTGTGTCTGTGTGCTGTGTGTTCAGCTTTCTGAAGTTTGCAGAGAGATTTTGTGCCTCGTGTGTTATTGTTTCTCCCTGCAGTCAGCCATGGGAAGCAAACACACTCTGTCCCTGCATAGCCTCAGAGTCTCAGAGTGTAAGGTGAGCTGAGCACAGCACGTCAAAGGGATTAAAGCAACAGCAGCCTCAACAGTTAAACCGAGCTTCATAACATGCTGACAAACAGCAGAAAAAGAATAGCTATTGTGTCCCTACTGAACATGGTGTTAAGTAAGGATTTTGGTTGTCTCTCATTGGTTCTCTGTCTTCTGATGACCAGGTCTTCAGTGCAGACTCATTTCACATTGTAAAGAAATATTTTTTGAGTTTTTGTCCAGGTTTATGAACCAGAGAAGCAATTAAGGCTTAAACACACTGCAGGCTGCCTGTGGTGTGTCTGACTTTATGCAGTACACCTGCAGAGACCTTTCTCAAACCTTCAGATGGGCCGGCTACAGGAGGCGGAAACACAAGCTGCTTCTTCTCAAGGAGAAACCAGGCGTCACTGTAATGTGTGAGTTATTAGAAGTAAAGTGACGTCTGCAATATTTCCATTGTTAGTATGAGCATTAATGCAAAGAGCGGCTCAGAGCAGCGGTGCACAATGCAGCTTTGGCTGCTGTGGGTCAGAGAGTGTGGGCGGGGCTCTGATGTCTCTGAGCAAAGCGCTGAACCTGATTGGCTTTAGCAGAGATCCCCAGCTGTGTGCAGGGTGCAGGGCGAAGGTGCATATGGCAGCAGAACCGCAGGGTACACAAAGGAATGCTTCTCTCCACCGTCACCATGACGTGCAACACAAGCAAACACATTACAGAAGAGTAAGCAGGAGGGTATGATGTATTCTCCTCTCTTTGGGTCCTTATCATTCACACTTTGAGACTAAGCTACGCCCAGATAAGAACCTTATTTAATCATTTTAATTATCTATCAGTTTGACCAGTGCACACCCTTATGCAGGGCGACATGCATATTAACCAATCACAGCTGGATGCTTACCAACGCTACCCAGATTAGCACCATGCTAAAGCAGATGCCCAACTGACATTTATGCCTGGAGCCTTGTGATTGCATGACCAGTGCCACTGTACCACACTGCTTCTCTAGCATATACCATAACTACCATAACCATAACCCTACTGTCCTCATACCATAACCATAACCCTACTGCCCTAATACCATAACCATAACTACCATAACCATAACCCTACTGTCCTCATACCATAACCATAACCCTACTGCCCTAATACCATAACCATAACTACCATAACCATAACCCGACTGCCCTCACACCATTCAGTGCAGCTGGCCCCTGCCCATGCATACCTGTTCTCAGGTGAGTTCCGCTGATGAGCTGTTGGGTCTGTCCCAGGTGAGGATGGTGTCCCCTCCCCTCCACAGCTCCGCAGGTGAGGAGTCTCTGGACTGAGCGGCCCGTGAGGTGCAGGGTTTCCCAGAGTGCTGTGGGGGTCTGGGGGGTTTCCCCGGGAGACAGTCAGCAGCACACAGCTGGGGTCCACCAAGACTCAGCGAAAAAAACTGAAACGCTCACCTCACCCTGCCAGTACGGAGAGTGTGCTTGAGAAGTAGGTGTGTGACTGTATGTGGCTGTGTGTGTGTGTGTGTGTGCGTGTGCCTACAGTAGGTGTGTGCGCACAGGTGAGTGTGTGCAAAGGAATGCCTCCACTGGCTCCAGCCCATATTTATAAGGAGGCTGTTTTACCTGAGCAAACAATGTCCCTTCCCCCCCACACACACACACACACACACACACACACACACACACACACACACGCACAGGCTGTGGCGGTGGGGGTTAATGTGCTCCTTTATGAGGCTTCCAGAACAGCCAGCAGATGGAATTTCTTCCTTTTTTATTTATTTTTAAACGTCATATAAATCTGTCATCACACAAATGAAAGTGGAATTATCCGCAGTTACAGCTTTTCACTGGCTCTTATGAAAAAGAGTCAATCAATCAGTCAATGTTCACCACCAGCAAAATTCTGTACAACTACAGCAAATTAAATTAGATCACTGTAGATGGAAATATGTTGCATTTTGACAGACACGTGAAACTATACTCTTGAAATAAGTCAGATTATTCTGATTTTAGCAGGAAGTTTATTCAGTTCCTTTGTTTGCAGCCTTGTTACCATCTATACTAAAGTGGTCATATTCGCATTGAAATGTGCATGTATATAGGCAAAATATAGATGTAGTTGTCGCTGAAGAGATTTTTCCATTATTACTGCTGTATATGTAAGTCATGGGCATCTTACTTTCATCAGTAAGAGAAAGTGACCCAGAATGCCACTACAATAAATTTACCACACTCAATAGTGGTATCTACAGTATTTTGACAGGCAAAACAACAGATCAAAAAGTTTGTTCTTGGTGTCATGATAGCTGCTTGGCTTCAAATATTTATGGGGCGTGGTGGATTGTAGAGGTGGATAAGGTATGCTAAAGATTTTTTTCTAAAGGTTCAAGGCAAGGGAGAATGTTGCAGTAAATGTGAAATTCATAAAAATTTGACCCAAAATACAGAGGACACCATGGATCAGCATTAGGGCTACAGCAAACTTCTAGTGGTAGTGTCATGTGTTGTTGTTTCACTTACTGTACTAGAAATGAAAACAATTTGCAGACTTTTTGTTGTACTATAGTATACCTCAGAAATTGTAGCACAGAGCTGTCATGAGGCATATTGCAGCATGTCAGATTTATTTGTTTGGTATTACAATATGTACTGTAAACTTTACTCTTTTTGCAATGCAGCACTAATCTATGCAAAAACAGAGGATACGGCAACACCTAATACATGTATTTTGCAATGCTTCAAGTGTTATTTCTGTTTTTTAGTGCATTGCATTTTGAGTGACAAAGTAGTCTTGCTGGGACAGAGCATTTGCTATAGTTATGGCAGCACAAGTCACTTTTGAGTGAAGTATGAAGTGTTTGGTGGCTGCAGTGCATTTTGCATGAAAGATTAAAGCTTGTGCTCACATGCATGGTAAGCACACAGTGTTAAGAGTTTTGAAAAAGTGGGCATGGTATTGACCTAAATGTGAAAACGGTTGTAAAAAACTAATTAATTAAGAAAGGGATCTGCACAGACAGTTTTTCACAGCCTGTTAATGAATGAATGAATGAATTATTTAATATTTTGTGAGCCAGAACCAGGAATGTTGCCTGCTTCACATTTGTGCAAACTATTATGGTGAATAAATTCAACTTAATGATGAAAATTTGAAAAAAAAAAAAAAACATTCTGAAGTATGAAGGAATTAGGTTATGTGCAAACCCTCAATCCTGAGTTGCGCAACTTTAAAAATAGTGAGTCCTTCATAAATGTTTGTGAATGTTGACCTTTTGACGATTGACAGCAGAAAAGTGAAAATGCAAATTCAAATGCAAATTCTGTTTGATGGGTTTGTTTTTGATGTGGTTTATTAGCACTGAGATGCACAGGCAGGCTGTGAGGACATCAGCCTCACACAGACAGTGGTGAGGAAGTCAAAGGGAAACATTTTTATTACCTGTCATTCAATCCTGTAGATACTGAACCAGATTCAGCTGCAAGGTTTTTTATCCATGGCTTTCAGAGACGAATCAGCAAGTATTGCAGCTTGTCTAGTCTTACACAACATTTAATTGTTTGTTTCAGTGCCAGTCTTAGTTGTCATAAATATAATATAGAGTGTTGTGTCACGTCCTTGTCTAAGAAAAGTATAAAGGAACACTTGGTTCCAGTCTGTTAGCAATGGTAAGTGGAATCACAGCCTGGATCCAGCACTATCATGGTGAAATAACAGCCCAGGGTGACTGTCCCCTTTCAGTCTCAGTCATTTCCATTTTACAGGTGCAGTGGCATATACATGCCTTCAGCTACCTCACCTACTTCAACTAAAATTAGAACATGTCTGCAGAACATACTGATTCTTACTGAAATTATATATATATATGTATATGTATGGGAATGGGACTGTTCACAATTCACAGTTCTTAAAGCTGAAAGAATTTAGAAGATGAATTCTTAGTACAAATAAAGTAAAATTAAATAACACCTATCATGTTCTTTGCATTTTCTGAGAATTAATTAGGCCCCTCTATGCACGGTTGCATATCATTTCAGTTTGATTGAATTTTATTTTTGGCACCCTTGCATATCAGATGATTTATTGTTTGATTACTGAACTAAAAAGAGTAAACTATTCCCTAACTCTTTTTCAAAATGGTCAACTGTCACACTGACAGAATGTCAGAATAACTGATGAGCTTTTACTAAAATACCCAGAGCAAACGGCAGGTGTGGAAATGATTCTGCACGGCCCCGGGACAGCAGGCAGCCGTCACCGGTGTGCACCAGATTTGGGCTGTGGCCAAGTGCTGTCCGTCTCAGGTCCCCGGGCGGTAGGACTGGATGTTTATCGTATTCATCTACATTCACCTGCCAGCCAGCAAACATTAGCTTCTCCTGAGTGCCATCAGGTGACTCATGCAATGATTGATGTGTGCATTTCACTAACAGAAGGAGAAAACGACAGAAGACGAAAAGTCGCAGTGTTTTCTCTGCTCCTCCCCCCTTACATGCATTTCTTCAGACTTTTATCTTGGATTACTAGTTGGAGGAAATTTGCATGGCAGTTAGTGCAACTTTAAAATGAGAGAAGGGTGACACTTTTTGGCCACTAATTTTGTGTTTTTGCCCTCTGTTCATTTGTCAGGGTGGCGAGAGTGTGAATGACAGAGTGCAAGATTCACCAAATACACTTGAGAACAGCAGAGGGGATCTTTTCTGTCATCTCATTTCATTGTGCGGATAGTTACTTCAGCTGTGATGTCTGGAATCTGAAATAGGATTCTTTGCATTCAAATATCAAACAATAAAAAGTTAGCCAAAAATGTTAGTAAAGTTCAGTGTTTATTTGAACACCAAGGCCTTGTGTTTGTGTGCTGGATACATCCATCCAAGCAATCAAGACTCTTTCCAGAATATGACTAATCATTTTCCAGTTGATGCATGTGCAGTATGCAGTTGTAAGCTCCTTATCAGTTATTTTGCACTAGTCTTTATTGCTGACATATCAGGGTGCTCTTTAAGGAGTGCTGTTTTGCTGGTGTCATTTGCTTTTGCTGGGACCTTAACTTGGACCTGTTCTTATTGATTGATGAATCTGCTCATATTGGAAACAACTGTGTTTCCTTCCCATCTGCAGGAAGGACAGTGTGTGAGGCCTGCTTCCACACAGTGGTGATCAATAGAAAACACTAGAAGGGTTTAAATGTGCTCATGATCTGATCATATCTTACTGTGGATTCTCTTCATACATTTTCAATTCCTAAATTAGCAGAAATACTACTGAAAAATATCATGATAATTATTTTTCCAACCATTTTCTTAGACACATGAAATACAAAAATAAACACACACACACACACACACACACACACACACACACACACACACACACACACACACACACACACACACACACACAGCAGTCAGGGTGTGCTGGTAACTCTTTACACTCCTCTCACTCTGTGTGGCTCATCCTCTGTCCTCACTTGTACTGAATGCCTGTAAACTCTGCCACCACTCCATGGAGGATGTGTGTCTTCCTGAAGGAGAAGATTACGATATCACAGATTGCTACATGAAAGAATTATGTTTCCTAGAGGCAGAATTCCTGCCTTAAAAAATTTGACCCCCATCCTTACCTTGTGGCATAGTTCCTGAACCCTATCCAAGCGTTACATCAACATTTCCTGAAGAAAACTTTAAAAGGGAATTTCCTTGTTCATTGTTCATCATTAACTTTAATGTAATGCATGTAAGGTAGTGTATTCAATTGTTTTTCATGAAAACTGTGCCATTATTTAGTGCTGCTTCCTTGTAGGATATTAAGTTACCTAAATCTGACTACCTGAGTGCACCTGCAGCCCGGACTCCAGCTGTGAAGAGGCCAGAAACGGGGTAAGAGGCCCTCCTGCATCCCATATTCTGGGGTATTTCCTCTCTGTTCAGGGATAATTTATTACATTGTTTTCCAGGACTTTCTCTCTCTGCCTTCTCCTGGACTGGAGAATAGTTTAACTGGTTATGAGATGCCAGTTTCCCTCTGCAAAACGCATTCAGCACAGTTCAGGTACCAGGTGTGGCAGTTTGCCCCCCCCACACACACACACACACACACACACACACACACACACACACACACACACACAAACACAAACACCGCTGTCTGAGGCAGCTCTGACACATTCCAGCACTACGCCTCGGCTGTGCTGCACAAAACTGCTCCAAACACAGAAAACAAACCCCACAGTCATGTGCAAGTACTAAAAGAATAACAGAATTAGTGACACACTGTGAGCCCCCTGCTGGCAGATCAAGGGACTGCAAGCTCCACATGCAAGTAGATGATTTGTGATTGTTGCCAATTCCCTGCAATCCCTAAATCATAAGATTACCTGTACTTACCACTCCTAGGCATGAGAGGGATTACAGCAATGAACCACTGTAGCTCCTGTAAATATCCTACTAACACTGAAAAACAAGTTTTATCATGAAGGTAGCTAAACCACAATTTATGTTTGATTTCTCCAGGTATCCTTAATCCACTGTAAGGAGTAACAATAGAAGTTATGCAGTGCAAAGACAACTCCTTTCCTGCTTCCTCTCCATATCATTTTTAAGGGTCAGAAATTTAGTATCAGTGACAGTACATGCCACTCACATCAGATCCTGAACTTCATCTGCCTTATATGTTTTTATAATATTAATAGCTGCACAGACTGTGAAACTTGTTAATCCAAACTGAAGAATCCTCAGACACTGTAACACTCTAGTTCCCTAGTTTACTAATAAACTTGTGCCTCTAATAAGAAATAATCTGTCATTTAATGTAGATCTGTCCTACCTCTGAAAGCAAGGAAGATTTTACCTTTAACTTCCACATTGCAGGTTTACTGTAACTGGATATACTAGTGTCACTGTTGAATGAAAGGATTGCTGGTCGGGGGACAGGTCTCCGTGGAGTGTGTCTCTGTGGATTGCGTCTCTGTGGATCGCGTCTCTGTGGAGTGGGTCTCTGTGGAGCGGGTCTCTGTGGAGCGGTCTCCGTGGAGCGGTCTCCTTAGAGCGGGTCTCTGTGGAGCGGGTCTCTGTGGAGCGGTCTCCGTGCAGCGCGTCTTCGTGGAGCGCGTCAGGGTGAAAGGTCGTTGCTCTGTTTGCCGGGGACCGTTTTCTACATCAGCAGAGCAGCTGCGCAGTGCGGACCAGCGTCACACTCTACAGGCATCTCTGAAATGGCCGTCACCTCACCGTCGCCGCGGAGACACACCCCGCTCTGAGGCACACAGGCCAGGGTGCTCTGCACACCTGCTCCTGCAGCGTGGCAGGAAGTGATGTCACAGAGTCACTGACATCCTGTGGGGATGCTGAAATCCAGCAGCGAAAAGTGCTCGTCTCCATGTTTATCCTGACAGCCTGCCTGCAGTGCCAGACCTCCAGCTGCAGCCTCTGTGTGCAGAGACCAGCACAGCAGCATCCCTGAGGGTAAAACACTGCATTCAGAGAATCTGGGAATCTTTCGTTAAAATGAGTTCAGAAAGAAAATTGTACAGCTTATACACGTAATATCTGCCTTTAGAATCGATGGCTGTGTGTGCGCACGTGTATGCACATCTCTGTGCTTGCAAAAATGCATGCACACACACGTGTGGATGAGACTCTGTGTGTGTGTACGTCTGAGTGCACACGTGTGTGTGTGTGTGTGTGCACACGTGTGTGTGTGTGTGTGTGTGTGTGTGTGTGTGTGCGCGCACATGTGTATGTATGCATGAGTGCACATGTGTGTGTACTTGTCTTTTGTAAAGGCTGCTTGTACTCCACACCCAGACTGTAAGCATTACTTCCTGCCCTGTCCTGCATTCTCCATATGGCTGGGCTGGGCTGCTGGCTCTGGGCTGCCTGCCTGCTGTGAGTATGGAGGGTGTGGAAGATCCAGGCTCACAGTGCAAACACTCCATCATTGGTCATTTCACTTCATCTCATAAATGCTGGACATGCAGGTTTGACTCCTGCTGCACTGAGCTTTGTCCCCTGCAGGAGGCTTATGGGAGACAGTCATCAGTGAGTGAGGAGCAGCTCTGGAGTGCAGGCAGAGCCCCACAGCCTGGGGTTTGGCACCAGCCGTGTCTTCTGCCGAAAGTGACAGGGAGACCCCCCGATGCTTATAGCTCCCGCTTACAGATTCAGGAGAAGAATCTTCAGACAACCCCTATGCAATTACCAAACCTCACGGAACCCATCGCCTATCCCATCCCGCTCTCCACTGCCTTTCCCCTCCAGCTGTTCAGGGCAGACGTTTCTCTTTGAGGAAATCGATTCACCTTCATTATTATCAACATTCCAAGTCTAACACAGGCCAAATGAAGTCCCAACAAAGTCTGTGAGAGAAGGCGTGAACTAAACTCTCCATCCACCTGCTTCTCACTGCTGATGTAAGAGGGAAAAGACAGCGAGTTAAGGGATCTTCTGAACACAGCCCTTTCAGACAGACAGAAAACCTCCATAGTTAATCAGCTGATTACATTTACATAACACTTACAGATATTCCAATATTCTCTAGTGTATGTGGTTTACATCTGTGTTCATAGATTTGATGTTTATGTGAACATCGATTTTTCATTCCACAGGGACTTTAAGGCACCTTGCTTTCATTACACTTTCAGATACTACATTTACATTGGTCCATTCACAGGCAATTATGCTGTTAGTATGGATTATTATGTTATTAAAACGGGTGATTATGTTACTGATATGGGTGTTTCTGCTGATAACATCAACACACCCTTGTTTTGTGCCACAGCACACAGATCGAGCATAGGACTGCTCCGTCTGTCTTAAGTATTGAATATACTGTTTTTCCTCTCTGTTTATGCAACGGGCTGGTGGGTCTTTGCACCTGGGCAGGTATTCTGAAAGCTGTAATTACACTGCTGATGCCTGCAGACTGCAGCGAACAGCAGCACTCCAGAGACAGTATCACAGGATAACAGCTCCTTCAGCTGACAGCTCAGGCCTGATGGTGACAGACATGCAAACAGCCCGTGAGATCCTGAATCCTGTCCTGTTTCAGGACGGTGCATCTGAGTTCACCCTGTAATTATCCCGAGTGTCACCTCAGGGGGGTCCTCTGTTCCCCCTGCCCCCAGCGTCTCACATGAAGCACAGGTCTGGACAGGGAGTCTGACACTGTCCAAACACCGTGCTACACAAAACATTTTACAGGGAAAAAAGCCATCATGTGATAGTATGCACTTTTCAAATGGTAAATATTAAATGTTCCATATTATGAAAGAATACCATACATTTTTATGTCAGGTAATTCACGATGAACATTTTCTTTCACTGGTTAAATATTTCACTCTTGACTATATCATTTAAATCATCATGACTGATGTTATGACATGCGTCTACTGGCTGGTAGTGTTTCAAGGCTTAATTCATGTCATTCTGCTTATTGTATATTGTTAATAGACACCCTCTACTGTATGAAACATGCTGAACTGTTACACTGATAAATAAACAGCTTTATTAACAATATATCAAGGTAAGCATTGTCCGATGCAGCGTCATGTTTTTGTTTATTTGCAGCGTGTATTTGGAGTACAGCACTCTTTTTGGCTATGTGTGGCAGTACACAGTGGATTTGATCTACCTGGAGCATTCATTCACACAGGTGAGCGTGCAAATCACCTGAGGTCTAGTAGAATTTTCCTCTGATGTTCTTTAAAGCTCGGCTTCCTGATCATGACGTCACACTTTAAATCTCCTGCTCGTGAGGGAGAGGGCGCAGGGAACACATGGTCTGCTTGCGTTTTGTTTGCAGAATAATTTCCGTAATCAGCGTCTACAGCTGAGTGATAAGGGTCAGGTATCTGAAAGCTGCTTTAGGTTACAGCTCAGGATGGAGGCCATAATGTTCTACCACCGTCAACAGCTGCTCAAGTCCTGCTGTTCCTGGAGTAATTTCACTTTTCCTCATGCTGTGCAAGCAGCGAAGTCCTATCAAACCAAATATGTCGAGTTTGCTGCATCTTGTGGTAGCATATGCTGATGACTGTTTCACTGATGCCCAACTGACTCCATTTCATTGCTGATGAGTTATTTCCTTCGCTTAAAGCCCACAGAACAACAATGATAAAAGGACAACAACAGCATTGACTTCTGCTTCATATGAAACACCCAAACTCAGAACAGTCCTGAACACACTGAGAGACTCAGACATGGCACTGTTTTCCAGGTGAAGGAAGACAGTCCAGGGGCAGGTCTGCAGACAGACAGAGTCACAGGTTCTGAAGAGCCGAGGTGGTGATGGCCTGGATCTGCAAGCAGGCAGCCAATGACAGCAAGGCAAGGTGACAGTGAACTAATGCAGCAGGGTGAGAGTGAATCAATGAGGCAGGGAGTCAGAGCGGCACGGAGTCAGAGAGGCAGGGAGTCAGAGAGGCAGAGAGTCAGAGTGGCAGAGAGGCAGAGAGGCAGGGAGTCAGAGAGGCAGAGAGGCAGGGAGTCAGAGAGGCAGAGAGGCAGAGAGGCAGAGAGTCAGAGTGGCAGGGAGTCAGAGAGGCAGAGAGTCAGAGTGGCAGAGAGGCAGAGTGGCAGAGAGTCAGAGTGGCAGAGAGGCAGAGAGGCAGGGAGTCAGAGAGGCAGAGAGTCAGAGTGGCAGAGAGGCAGAGTGGCAGAGAGTCAGAGAGGCAGGGAGTCAGAGGCAGCACCACACAGAGGCAGGATATGAAGCCTGATCTGCCTGGATCTGATCTGCTACAGAATCTACTGTGCTGCTCTGTTTCCATCTTCATGGCAGATTCTCTAAGTTTAACAGCAAGGTTCTCCCCATGAAGCACAGTCAGCAGCAGCTTGGTGCTAAACAGTGATAGCGGCATCTCATCTGTCCAGCGGCACCTTACACTACATCACATTACAGCACGTTTGCAGATCCTGCCTCCGCTGTGCGGCTTCTCGCTGTGAACAGGAGGGCTGGGGTGGGGTCACTCTGTGTGCTGAGTGTCATTATCAGTTTGGAAGGTCAGCAGAGTGAAAGCATTTAACAGTAAGCGAAATCTGACACTCAGTCATAGCCATCTCCCTGTGAAAGGACTCAGCTGCTGCAGGCCAATGCCTGCCTCATAAAGCCAACGGCAAGTTCGTCTGGGAAATTCTCCCTCTGTTCCACATGTAGATCTACAGACATTTTTTTATTACCTGAAGCATCAGGGGATCATGACACCACATGTGATTTATGTGCTGCCCTTTTCTGCTGATGGTGCAGCTATTTACACAGTGAGTTTGATGGGAGTTAAGTAAGAAAAAAATGTATATTACTCCAAGCAGATTCAAGAGTTAGCATACTGCTCTTGAAATAGGTATAAATTTATTTAATTTTATTAAGGTTTAAACCCAGTATAATATTATTCATTTTTATGTGCCTTTTCGAAGTAACAATGTTAAAACATTTAAACTTTGCTTTTGGGAACAGACATTCTGCAGACGTTTAATTTGACACAAAACAAACCTCCTGGGGCATGATATGACAGATAAGATATACCCCTTATCTCTTTTTCAGACAGGGAGACTGAGCACCATAATAGAAAAACAAACAGAAATACGCAAACAATCTGCTCATAGGTAGATAATGAGGCTGAGAGCAGTCAGCACCAGCCCTTTAATCCTGCGATGAAACAGCAGAGAGATAAAACTTCCTCTCAGGAGGGGACATTACAGCACACAGCGCCGTCACTGCTGCCATACGCCATTAAAGCCCCATCAGCCGAGGGGAGGCGGGTCTGGGAGAGTGAGAGACAGCGGACAGGCGGTACCCAGGCTGGCAGCAGCCCTGGGCCCTATTCCTGCTGCCTGTGGACCTGATCAAGGGGATACTGTGATATTTACCTGCTTCACCAGCTTCTTCTTTAGAGTTGTCCACATTGTCGCATAAATAAATACTCACTTTCAGACAGGATCTGATAACATAAGATAAGATTTGAGTGGTTAACATGAAAAGGGGACTTGAGGTCAACATGTTTACTCCACATGCCTCACATCCCATTTACCTGTACAATCTTTGGGAATAGATCTACTAATACATGGAAACCATGTCATAAAATGAACACACACTTTTAAAAGTGCCTTGAATCCCACAGTAAGAGGTTAAATGTGACAGGCTGCATTGAGGGTGTTGATCACTGCATTTGATGGGAGATGGGAAAGCAGGTGTCTCCTCCTTAGTGCATAACAGCAGGGGTCAGAGGTGGGACCTGTGTTTGCTTGCCTGCGGTGTTTTCCTGGAGAGGCTAAACGCTGCACTCACACACACAGATTAGCCGTTTGACTTGGGGGCATTGCGTGGAAGCAAAAAGGGGGGATCGGGCTACACCTGGCCACCCCATCCCTCCTCCAGTCCGAGGCTGCTGATTGGCCCTCTGTCTCCTGCACCCTGTGCGACCCTGTGCGTCTGGCCCCCAGCGCTGTAACCTCTCTGCCTGCACATCCGCTTCTTCTTCTTGGTGAGTCCTCATACGAAGCTAGATGTGATTCAGCCAAAATTGAACACATTCTGAAGCAACATCATTGTATTCTGCGAGATCCTGTGCTGCGCATTGGTGCTCTAATGATGGACATCTTAGGAGGGACTCCATGGTTTGTGGTTCTGTACCACATATACAAGTGAGATCCTGGTTGTCTTGGTATCCCCATTTATTTAGGCACACTTTGGAATGTCCAACGCCACATCTCAATCTGTTGAGGCATTTCCACTTTGTCTAATGTAGCTCAGAGCCTGGTGGAAGACCTTCTTGTATACTCAAGAACATTTTTGTCTGCTGGTGAGAGGTGCTGTAGTCTTTCCTCCCACTTTAGAACTCTGGTCCTTTCTGGTGAGGCTTCAAGCGGGTTGACACTGTGAAAGAAGCTCTCTCTTGACTGTAGGCGGCTCTGTGCTGGCATATGACCAAACAGAGGGTGCCGCTCATCTCCTACTTGGCGCTGGCACTCTTTCACACTAGATACTCTGCGTCTGATCTCAGGAGGGGCAATGCCCGCTAGGATGTACAGACTGTCAGCTGGAGTTGGTCTTAGGCATCTGGTGATCAGGCGGCATGTAGCATTGAGAGCAGGATCCAGCTTCTTGGTATGGGGAGAACTTTCCCATACAGGGCTGGCATATTCAGCTGCTGAGTAGCAAAGAGCTAGAGCAGAAAATCTCTGAGTTCCTGAGCTTCCTACCCAAGTTGTACCAGTCAGTTGACTAATGATGTTGTTTCTGGAGCTCACTTTGCTTTTAGTCTTCTCTACACGATGTTTGAAGGAGAGGCATCTGTCTAAGGTGACTCCAAGGTAAACTGGGTGCTCACAGTTCTCGAGGGTTGTTCCTGATCATGCAACTTCATGCTTGCGCTTGGCCTCATGATTTCTGAGGTGGAAGGCACACACCTGTGTCTTGGATGGATTAGGACGAAGATGGTTTTCTTTGTAGTACAGTGTCAGCTCGTTGAGAGCATTGGAGAGTCTTTCCCCTACGACTCTGAAATTGGTGTCGAGCTCCTACAGTGAAGGCCGTCTGCATAGATGAACCATCTGGTTCCCTCACTATGTGGTTGGTTGTTAGTGTAGATGTTGAAGAGGAGTGGTGCTAGCACACTCCCCTGTGGAAGACCATTCTTGAGTGTTCTCCATCTACTAGGCTAGTCGTTGACTTGCCTGGGTGGAAACCTGTTTGTTCGGGGAGGAGGTGTTCATCAATAGCAGGAGCAGCTCTGTTAAGAATGAGGCGCTCAAGAAGCTTCTGAGTGTGACTCAGTAGCGAGATGGGCCGATACTTCTTGGGAACCGATGGATCTTTCTCCGCCTTTTGCAGAGTGAAAACATGAGCTTTCTTCCAGATCTTAGGTAACTCATGGGATCTCAAGCAGTGGTTGTACAGTTTTAGGAGCCAGTTCTTAGCCTCAGGGCCAAAGTGTATGATCTGCTCAGTTGCGATGTTATCCAAGCCAATAGCTTTGCCACGTTTAAGTGAGGAGATGCCCGTGTTCAGCTGTTCCATGGTGAAGGATCTTGTGAAGCCAGGGTCATCGCTGTACTTTCTGCGGTCAAGCTTGATCTTGTTCTTTCTCTTTCCAGTTCTACCGTTGACAAGCAGTTGGGCAACTTGGTTGGCAAAAACCTTTGGGTGCTGAGGGGCTGCTTTTGGGTCATCACGAAGCTTTCTGATGCTTGACCATGCTTTTTTGCTGTTGTGTGTCATGTCTGTTGACGCAATCAAGGAATGCCAGGTTTTCTTGCATTCCTGAGAAATGCTTTCCATCACTTCCTCGCCTTTGGCAGTTGTCTGAGAAAGGATCGGTCTGGGACATGTCTACATAGTCGTCATAGAGTTTAGCACGTTCTTTAGAAAGTCCAGGGATGTATTCAACTCTACAGCCTTATGTCTTTGATATGTCTTTGAGTGGTCTTCTTTACTAGTTCAGCAAACTTATCACAGTTCTTTGAAGTTGGGACTATCCTCCTAACTTTCTGATCTAGTTCCTGTGTGAACCCATTCCAATCGGCTTTCTTGTAGTTGAAGCGCCTTCTAAAAGGCACTATTGTAGGAGTTACTGCAGCATTAACTTTAATGCCGATTGGGCAGTGCTGACTCTGAGGGATAGGATCCAACACAAACTTTTTGCACACTCCAGCAATGTTGTTGGAGACAGCGGCAAGATCTGGATTGTAACCGCGTCTCCAAGGGGTACTGTGAAATGAAGGTGGGGTCGTGAATGAGACTGAGTTGGATGCAGCTTACCCATCCTTGTTGGTTTCTTTGTACCCCCATTGGGTACTATGGATGTTGAAGTCTACAATGATGATTTGCAGTTTGTTGTGTACACTTGGAACAGAGTAGGGGAACCTGAAGTCTACTGGTGGTGGTTTGTAGACAGAAGTTACAACAATGCCATTTAGCTCAACAGTAAGAACCTTGATGTTATTCTCTTCAGATGTTGATGTTGCTTCTATAACTGTGCCTACTTTAATGAATATGGCATTGCCATATTGTCGGTGAGGGCGTTCTGTGGCCAGGACCATACCAGGTATGGTTGGGCGGTGGTTGGACCTTCCTCTGTGTGTCTCCTGAAGGCACAGGATATCACACTGGTGATTGCTGCACAGCTCAGCTGAGATGTTCTGTTTCGCAGTAGAAATCCCTTTGACGTTGGCAGAGATGACTGTGAGTGCAGGTATTAGAGAAGGACTGCACTTATGTCTGCTTGCGTTTCTGGGCATGATGTTGTTGGTCAAAATGTTCTTGTAGTTGCTCTTGTTGTACGTGGTGGTAGTAGGACTGGCTGGTTATCCAGGGCCGCGTGACCAGATGCTCAGACGCTCCTGCCATGGCCCCTTCAGCTGTAAAGCTCTGGACAAACTCACTGCCACATCACCACAGCAAACCCCTGCAAGCAACCAGCCAAAAGTGAAACAGCGGCCACTGCTGGAGACTCTGAGCATGTGCACTTGCCAAGGGACCAGCAATCAGCGATTTACTGACAGTAGAGCTGGGGTTGCAGTTAGGGGCAGGGTTAGAGTGAAGGTTACTGATTAAGAGTTAGGACTAGACAACAGAATTAGGGTTAGGATTCGGGTTAACGGGAAGGGTTGACCCTAAATCTAGCCCTTGCCCTAACCTTAATTAGGGCAAGTAGAGGAGTAAACTCCAACCTCCGGGTCCATGTGCCCCATATATCTACATATCATGTGGCCTGATATGCAGTAACATTCACACATTACAACTACAGAAATCTTATTTTCAATGTGTCTTCACATTCAGTGCGCTGTATTCTCTTAGCTTCACCAGAATGTGTGATAGGCGTCGGAATGGAATACTGATACAAATAATTAGGTCACGATTCAGAGAATATACACTCACCCACATACACAGAGCACTGGGCCATCACATGTTTTTGTCAATGTTAATTTAATCATACAAATGTTCATTTATACATACAGGAAAAAAGCTTTAAACTGCTTTGACATTTTCTTTTATTTTCTCTTTAAATGTGCTATCATAGAACTGTATGCAGACTCATCCACTCACCGTGTCACCCTGCTCAAACGCTACACCCAAATCACAGAGAAAAACACCAGTATGCCAGAAATCAGCACACACACACAATTTGCAGAGATTAGACTGTAAAAGTTAAAGAAAAAACAATAAAAAGGGACTGAAGGCGGCAGGACAGTGTATACTGTTTGGGAGGGGGTGAACTGCCTGAGGAAACCCCTCTGTGACAGTGAGGAGGAGGGGCCACACTCACTGCAGCTAACAGCTTCCAGAAAAAAAGCCTTCACACTTCAAACCACCAGTCATAATCAGACACGCTCTCAGCGTCCAATCAGACACGCTGTCAGCGTCCAATCAAACACGCTCTCAGCGTCCAATCAGACACGCTCTCAGCGTCCAATCAGACACGCTCTCAGCGTCCAATCAGACACGCTCTCAGCGTCCAATCAGACACACTCTCAGCATCCAATCACACATGCTCTCAGCATTCTGTCAGACACTGCAGACTCAGTGTCCAATGTGCCAGACAAAATCACAGGCTGAGAAGATGCACAGAGGGAAGCAAACAGAAACAGTCACATGCACAGGAGGCTCACTGCTCTGCTGGCAGCAGCTATGGGCATAGGCTCTGTAAGGGCTATAAAAGGAAAGGAAGCAAATAAAACACACGTTACAATATTCAGTGCACTACATGTTAAATCAGTGGTTTCGTATTTCCTTCACTGTGTTCACAATGTGAGTTTAGGTATATGAACACACACACACACACACACACACACACACACACACACACACACACACTCAGCTTAATACATTTCATATGCAGTAAGCACTAGAGCACAATCCATACCACACAGGACAGAAGCTTGCTCATGCAAGCCCTTGGTTTGACAATGAGAATGTGTAGTTCATCATTAGCACTGTCACTGTAGCTCTGACACCATCTGAAGCTCCCCAGTTTCAGCTGATCTTTGTTCTGCTCGTGTGTGAGAGTATGAAACACACTCTTTCTGACGCCCCCTCCCTGACGCCCTCAGCCTGCTCCAGTCCTGTGTGATGCAACACAGCGGGTCTGAACCACAGCACACTGCACCGCTCCCCACACGCAGTGCACACCTCTGCAGCGGCACACGCGCAGGTCTCTGCAGCGGCACAAGTGCACACCTCTGCAGCGGCACACAGCACACTGCACACGCGCCCCACCTCTGCAGCGCACACGCACAGTGCACACCTCTGCAGCGGCACACGCGCAGTGCACACCTCTGCAGCGGCGCAGTGCACACCTCTGCAGCGGCACACGCGCAGTGCACACGCGCAGTGCACACCTCTGCAGCGGCACACGCGCAGTGCACACCTCTGCAGCGGCACACGCGCAGTGCACACCTCTGCAGCGGCACACGCGCAGTGCACACCTCTGCAGCGGCACACGCGCAGTGCACACCTCTGCGGCGGGACAGCAGCGACGGGGACCGTCAGGCCAGGACTGCAGCAGCTCAGGACTCCCTGTCTGTGTGACGTGTTCTGCGCTGTTCCTGCTCCTGCTGGGTCATCCGACCCACAGTGCCACCTGCTGGACTCTAGGAGTACTACTCTGCCTGAATCAGAGCAAGGCATTCCTGTGTACCCAGCTGGATCTGCAAATCGGGGGTGGGCAGAGATACAGCCCGAAAGGCCCAGGACTCACACCATCACTCCAGAACAGAACCACCTCTACTACACAGAAATATATATACCCCAAACAGTATACACTGAGATTATTGTTAAAATTTGAAAAGACAGAAACACAAAATTGAATACATTTCAACACCAATTCAAAAACTACCAATCGCTCAACAGGCAAAAATAACTTTTAAATGGCTTTTTCACCTCTGCTAGTTCTCTGACACACTCAAACACACTGTTCACACACCCACATACGCAACAAGCAAACACACCCTCTCTCTCTTTCAGCTCACCAGTCTACTTAACTGTGTGACAACAAAAAAAAAACAAAAAGAAAAATAAGTTGTGTATTTGACTTCTCTTTTAAAAGACTTCTATCACTCTTTTTAAGTTAGCATTCACACATGCGTACATTGGGTGCTTGTGGATGTCGGTTGATTTATTTATAGGGAATAAAAGAGCAGAGTCTTCGCCGTCACTGCCGGTAGGGGATGGGGGAGGGGGGAAGGTGTAGGGGGGCTCCCAAGTGTCAATATGAAATCTCTGATACCCCCTTCGCCCCCTCTTTGGGGTGGCCCCCAAGGCGACTGCCTGGTGACGACGATCCCCCTCTTTTAAGACTGTCCAAAAGGGTAAGGTCCGTGTATACCCTGGGGGAGAGAGGGAGAGAGACGGACAACGGTTATCAGAAGAAATGGGTTCAAATCCAGCATGTTTTCTGCTCTCGGCCCCCTGTGAAAGAGGCTCCTCTCCTCGGAACGCTGCACCCCCTCCTTCAGAGAGCGCTCCCGTCAGCTGCGCCTGGGAAGCTGCTCTTCTCCAATCTCACAGGCAGGTGGCACTGTGACACAGGCAGCGGCAGCTCCCAGCATGCACTGCTGTTGCACCTCACAAAGAGGCTTAAACTGAGTCGCTCCTTAAATATCCAGCTGTATAAATGCACACAGACTTAGTGCTTAAACATGCAAATAAAAACCAGTGGTATCCTTGTAACAGGAAGCAATTCCCAAATCCTCAGACCTTTTCCCTGCCATTCTCAATGCATAGCTAAGTCATGGCAGCCTTCCTGAGGGGCAGTCCTCAGCGGCGCCCCCTGTCTGCCCTCGTTTGCTCCGCAGTGTTGAGGATGAAGCAGCCCTGGACATCACAATGTTTCACACTCTAAAGACCACTGTGTTCACTCCTCTGCAATGCAGTTTGCTGATCAATAAATCCTCTGCCTCTGAAGACCATGAGAACGTACAGTACAGGACTTACACAAGCAGGTGCATGAGGCAGGAGACCTGGAAAGAGTGAAACAAATGCTGGTGACCAAACCTGAGTACCAGAGAGACCCTCTGAGCTCTGCTTTTCAGCAGCGTGTCCTGATAATGACGCTCAGTGGGTACGGGCTTTGGATCGGAGGTTCTTGAATCCCTGGCACTTAGTGATTTAAAAGTCAGGTGAGAACTGCTGGTGTAAAACCCTGGCTTTGGAAACACATCCGTCCCACTGTGTGCAGCACGGCTCACACTGCCACAGCTGCTGGGAAAGTGAATGAAGAACGACATAAGAGTGACATCAGCAAACAGCCAGGGGGAGACAGGAAGTGACATGTCCCACCACACCCTTCCTGCAAGGCTCCTGTGGGGTGAGATTTCTCAGGGAATTTGTGAATTTTCTTCTCATGCACAGGAATCAATGCACAGGTCTCCATATGAGCACACCTCTCCCTGCAGAGACATACAGACAGCCTGCATGAGGACGACACGGGGGACCTGAAATAAATGTGTCTGTGTGACGTCAGCTGTGACCATCCCTAATGTTAACATTCAGCAGGTGTCTGCCATTGGGCTGAATCTGCCAGATTCACTCTGACAAACCCAGAGCGCTGGAGTGAAGCGGCAGTGATGGAGACATTCAGAATGCTGGTCTGAGCTTCACCACCTCCCTCTGCACTGTCAGACAGAGAGGGGAATTCTCCCTGCAGTTCCTGTGTGCTCAAACACCAGCTCCATCAGGACCCCCCCTTACACACCTCACTTTCTGAGAGGCTGGTGATTGGCTGACATCTGATCCATGCTGGCCTCATCTCACAACCTTTGAGAGGTGCACAGATTTTAGTCAAAACCTCCTGTCCAGCCCAACCCTCACCTCCTGGTGAGTTCTCCCTTCGTCTCCTGAGCGAGAAGCTGGCATCTGGCCAATGAAACAGCTGGAATTCAAGTTTTGGAGGCTCTCAGTGGAACACTGTGCTCAACTCCTGTCAGAATTCTAGCTTCAGTGAGAAACCCAGTTACGGTAACTTTTAAGGATAATCTAGACCAAGAGCGCTGCCTCCCAGCATAACCAAGAAAGACATAACATAAACATCAACAAGAAAAAACCTGGACTCATGTTCAAAAAGGAACAGAAAGTGATGGTTCCAGGTCTACCCAGCACACAGACAGAGCCAGGCAGGAGATCCAGCCCGACCCAGCAGAGAGGATAACCCAAATGCACTTTCCAGCTATGCTCAATCAGGGAGAGATCTTTGGTATATGATTTTGGATAAGGTGAACTCTCACAGAGCTTTTGGTATTTGGACATTCTGTGACAATGCTAAACTACAACACTATTCATATAAGTAAAATAATGCCGTTAGTGGTCCTTGCAGTGATCAAAGATTGTTCTTCCACTGTAAGACAATATTCTCCAGAAAACTTTTCATGAGCCAAAATGTTTGTGGTTCAGTTGGCAAGGCATTCACCGAGTGCAGGCTGAGCTGTGTGCTGCAGGAAGGAGCCTCGCCATTAGCCTGACAGGGGCGGAACAGAGGCCCACGGGGGCGGAACAGAGGCCCACGGGGGCGGAACAGAGGCCCACGGGGGCGGAACAAAGGCCCACGGGGGCGGAACAGAGGGGCTTTATTTTGGGACGGGGTGGGATGGTGTCCAGGTATCTCACCACTCAGGTGTCAGGTGTCAGTCCTCAGATGAGTGCCACTTTGCTGTGGTGCATTGTGGGAGTTGTAGTGTGAAAAGCAGCCCTCGGCTGTGTGTGAGCGTGTCGGAGGACTGTGCTCATCCTGCTTCAGTGCTCCTGCAGGACTACAGAGGCCGTCACAGTGAAATCAGCCTAATGTGTAACTGGCAATCCCACCGCACAACAGGAACAAGACTATTTTTCAGAAACTATACTTGAAAAACGCTGTAAATATCTCAGGTGTTCCTTCAGACGCCGCGGTGAGCGCAGCCGGAGCCTGGCGGTACGTACCTGGCTGTACGTCACTACAGAGAGGTTGTTTTGGAGGCCGTTAGCCGCTATATTTACAGCGCTGTGTGACAGTCCGTTTTGATCCTGCGGGATTCGGTCTGGGGGTGCAGCCTCCCAGGGGCCCCCCGGGTCCTTCAGGCCCCCGTCCGAGGGGTGCCTGTTCTTCTGCGGCGAGGCAAAGGGGTTGAAGTCTCCCTCCACGCTGCGGTGCGGCTGCGTGCTGAACTCCGTCTGGAAGGAGGACAGCTGCTGCGTCACGCCGAGCAGGCCGCCCACCTCCACGCTCAGGATCACCCAGATCACATCTGCAGGGAGGGGAAGCCTTTTACAGATGCACACAACACATCTGCAGGGAGGGGAAGCCTTTTACAGATGCACACATCTGCAGGGAGGGGAAACCTTTTACAGACGCACACAACACATCTGCAGAGAGGGGAAGCCTTTTACAGACGCACACATCTGCAGGGAGGGGAAACCTTTTACAGACGCACACAACACATCTGCAGAGAGGGGAAGCCTTTTACAGGCGCACACAACACATCTGCAGGGAGGGGAAGAGTTTTACAGGCGCACAGATCACATCTGCAGGGAGGGGAAGCCTTTTACAGACGCACACAACACATCTGCAGGGAGGGGAAGCCTTTTACAGAAGCATATAACACATCTGTAGAGAGGGGAAGCCTTTTACAGATGCACACAACACATCTGCAGGGAGGGGAAGCCTTTTACAGACGCACACAACACATCTGCAGGGAGGGGAAGCCTTTTACAGAAGCATATAACACATCTGTAGAGAGGGGAAGCCTTTTACAGATGCACACAACACATCTGCAGGGAGGGGAAGCCTTTTACAGACGCACACAACACATCTGCAGGGAGGGGAAGCCTTTTACAGACGCACACAACACATCTGCAGGGAGGGGAAGCCTTTTAAAGGTGCACTCAGTTACAATGACATGAAAGTGCAGTTTTTTTAATTCACTTCACTAATTCACTTTAATTCGCCGTATATGAAACCTGGAGAAAATTAAAACCCTCCCGGTGTTCTGTCTTTAACAGGGGTGGCAGGTTTTCCGTCAGTATTGTGTCCCCGTTGTCGTGGCGATGGCGGGAGGTCTTACCACCGTAGAAGAGGCCGGTCGCCGTGCACATCCTCCACTGGCCCTGGTACATGCCGGGCGCCGCCGGGCTGCGCATCTGCACACTGACGTCCGCCACCTCCTGCGGCTCCAGCGACCGCACCATCACCATGTTCACGTGCCCAAACTGGTCCCCGCCCACGTACTTCAGACACACCCCCGGGGGCCAGGACTCCGAGCCTGCAACAGCACCACCGCCACACCGACCAATCACCAATCACCATCACACACCGACCAATCACATTCATCACTATGACACAGCCAGGCACACACAGCATTTCACACAGGCATAAACAGCAGTGTCTCACCCAACGCAAACAGACATAATCAAGCCCAGCGATGTGCTTCATTACCAATGCCAAGGGCTGCAGGGTGGAGTGTTTACACGCCAGTGTAACCAGCGTGGATGCAGCTGCCCTCCTCCCGGGCTTCAGCAGCTGACACTGTGTGCTAACACTGCTGTGATGGCGCTGTGTTAGCACGCCCCTGTGTGTTAGCACCCCGCTGCGTGTTAGCGCCCCGCTGCGTGTTAGCGCGCCCCTGTGTGTTAGCACATTGCTGTGTGTTAGCGTGCCGCTGTGTGTTAGCGCCCGCTGTGTGTTAGCGCCCCGCTGTATGTTAGCGCGCCCCTGTGTGTTAGCGCCCTGCTGTGTGTTAGCATGTGAGAATGCTACGCTCACCTGTGTTCTGTATCCTCCAGGTCTTGGTGAACTGTGTGTCCGGGGGCACAGACTCGCCCTCCCCAATCGTCACATCCTCCACAAACGACATGGACGGCGCGTTGATGTTGGGGCTCTCGAAGTCGTAATAAGCACCGATGGCCGCCTGCAGGTTCCTGTGGGGGGAACACAGTCATTTTAGACTGGAACACATCCGGCCCCCTCTTTCCAGCTCACTGAGGTGCTGCAGCGCTGCACTGAGATCAGCAGCACTGAGACGCACGTCCCGGCCTGCACCTCGGTCAGAGCAACACCACGGAATGCTTCACAGTTTGCGGTGACACACCCCCAAACTCAAGTACTGCAGTGTGAGTCTGTCAGCTTGGTCTGCATCTGTGAGCTGAATCTGTGAGCTTCGTCTGAGTCTGTGAGCTGAATCTGTGAGTTTGGTGAGTCTGTGTGAGAGGATGGAAGACCAAGTATGCAACAAATACAGCTGGGGAATAAATGGCTGAAGTGACAGACAGTCCTGTGCTTTCTCCACAGTCACAGAAAGCAAACGCTGCCGAGGCACCCTGTGATCTCACGCCTCTCTGCCTCCCACACTCCCCCCGGCTGCACACACTGTGTGTGTGTGTGTGTGTGTGTGAGAGAGTGTGAGACTGTGTGTGTGTGTGTGTGTGTCTGTGTGCATGAGTGTGTGAGAGTGTGTGTGTATGTGTGAGTGTGTGTGTGTGTGTGTGTGTGCCTTTTATAGCGCCCTGCAGCAGGTACCACCTGTGTGCTCTGCTGCTGCAGCTTTAGCCTTGAGTAACAAACACAGGCAGGTGTGATACTTTTTTAAAGCTTAAGAACAAAAGCCAAAGGGCAGCTACACTGCATTCCCCTCTGTGTATATCAAGGCAGCCACTAATATCACCCAGTAAACCGGCAGGTCACTGACTGATAGAACAGAGTTTACGTTGTAAGAAAGACCCTGCAGAGCACAGGCTACCTGCTCCTCTCTGTGTTAAAGCCGATCCGCCCTGCAGCCTCCAGTCTGGCTGGTCTTTGATCAGCAGCCACACCCTCTCCTCTCCACCCCATTTCCCCGAGTCTCTAATTATCCTCCCCGGCTCCCCCCTCCAGCACAGAGACTTAATCCTGTCTCCACAGACCACGCCGCCGGCACCAGTGCCACAGCATATCAAACACTGCTTCTGCAGAGTGCCTCTCGTATCACAGTAACCTAAAAAACTACACCATTACAGAGGAATGTTCTCCTTTTTTAGAGTTATGCGAGACCTTTGTATGGAGTGAACAATGACACATCTGCATCAGACTATCCTGTACAAAATGATGTACGTGCAAAAAGACAGAAAGTAGCTTTTACTGCCGCTGAATGACCTGCAGCTGACGCAGGTGCAATCCCTGAGAGCAGACTCCAGCAGGTGCAATCCCTGAGAGCAGACTCCAGCATGTGCAGTTCTGTGAGCAGACTCCAGCATGTGCAGTTCTGTGAGCAGACTCTAGCATGTGCAGTTCTGTGAGCAGACTCCAGCATGTGCAGTTCTGTGAGCAGACTCCAGCATGTGCAGTTCTGTGACTGTACTGTGTATCCATTCAGCACACCAGCCAGACCACTGCATAGCCAATGAGGTTCTGCCAGCAGCACAGACACTGTGAGTGGATGCACCACAACCTGCTCTGTTTACTTAGTAAAATGAGACCACAGCCTCATGCATTAGCTGCACAGCGACGTGGGGCAGCTGGTGCCCCAGGCAGTTCAGGCAGCTGGGAGGCCACAGAACAGCCCTGTAACAGGTGCTCCCGGGGGGCCACAGAACAGCCCTGTAACAGGGCTCCCGGGAGGCCACAGAACAGCCCTAACAGGGCTGTTCTGTGGCCTCCCCGGAGCACCTGTTACAGGGCTGTTCTGTGGCCCCCCAGGAGCACCTGTTACAGGGCTGTTCTGTGGCCTCCCGAGCACCTGTTACAGGGCTGTTCCTGGAGGGGGGAGGCCACAGAACAGCCCTGTAACAGGTGCTCCGGGGGGGGGGCAATGTGTTACACTAGACAGGCATACCTACAGCAGGAGAAAAATATCTGCAGAAACAACAGCATAAATGTCACCACACGTACTCAAACAAAACACATTTACTCAGAGCTAAAAACCTATGGTGGTATCTCACTCAAACAGAAAGTGTCCTGGAAACACAAGGGACATGATGCAAATTCTCACATGTAAACTGGGGATGATCAGAGCAAGACAAACAAACAGGTCAGGAACAGAAAACCAGGTATTTACAAAAGACAGAAAAGGCTCAGACAGGCACACTGACAACATTCACCAGCTGTGCATTCACTACAAACAGTATACAGAAGTGGCTATTTCTGTTATTCATCTGGAAGCATATGAAAAAATGTAGATCTAGAGAAAATCACAGCAAAGCAGTTTCTGTGATTTCGGTTAGCTTAAGAGGAAAAGCGGAATGAGCTTCAGGTTAACAGTAACCTTTGATCACTTCATAAACGCTCATGTGACCCCCTACCTGGAGCGGCTGCGTGCAGGCGCAGGTCCAGTATCTAATTTTAGCACTGCTACTACACTGCCCTTCGGAGCAGTCCATGCTGTACACTGTCTGGCTAATTGCTGTTAGATCTAGTAAAAAAGCCCTCTGAGTGGGTCTAACGCTGTTTGACTTCAGCAGGGTACACGGTGAACACACCCCAACATCACACCGTTTGAAACCCACCAAACGACACAGTGCAGCGTTACCCTCCTCTGCAGGTAACACCTGGCTGGCTTTTCCATTTTACACACTGTCACAAGCCTGTTCGCATCTGTACACAGTGACAGCATGCTGAAACTCTCAGAGAAGCGTTAGCCTGCCCTGCTGGCTAACGCTAACTGACACACTTCCCCTGTTTGCACAGCTACCGTTAGCCAGCTGTGCAGCCGGGGCTTCACACAGTCCAACAACAACCAGACACTCCGAAAGTAAGCACTTTACAGGCAGATTAGCTCATCCATCAGCTGACTTTACAGAGCGGAATTCCCCCACACAGCTCAAAGATAGCCGGCTTGGCTAACGTTAATTAGCAGTACTGAACGCACAGCGCAGGGCAGGCGGCTAATGAGCTTCCATTCCCCGCCGTGTGGCTCCCCAGCTGGAGGCGAGCAGCAGGCTAAACTAAGTCAGTGGTTGTGAAAATAAAAGCAAATCTGTCTTGAGCAATAGAGTGATTGAGAGTATTCACATCACAGATGTAATGACTGTCCCTTCAGCGCTGCGCAGTATAAACAGCCTGCTGGTTACGGCACTGACAGCCGCTCCGGCTGCGGGCGCCGCGCCGCCGCCAGGCCCCGCATCCCCGGCCTCACCAGTTCGTCATGTCCAGGAAGAAGGCGCAGCCGGCGGGGTTCAGCTGGAAGCCCAGCAGCCTCTGGAACTCGGAGATGAGCACGTCTTTGTCGGTGGTGCCCATGCAGCTGAATTTCTGCATGAGCTCCGGGTCCAAGTCTATGTCCATGCCCTCCATGGCGGGTGTCCCGGGGCGGCAGCGGGGGTTTCGCTCTAATTTAGTCCGAGGCCTCGGTCAGTCATAACAACCGAGCCAACAACAAGCCGAGTGCGCATGCGTCCGGGAGCGCCTGACGTCACCGCGCGTCACCATGCGGGGTGTGACTGCTACGTCATCTGTTGCTATTCAAAGACCGTCTCTCATTGGCATTCCCGCTGGAGTGATCGCGGGCATGCCCGTCACCCCCGCTGCCGGGGCCGCAAACCGCTCACTACTGCGCTGATATTCCAGCCGGTGACAGGGATGCGTGTGCTCCAGAAATAGCTGCACACTTTTGAGATTCACTGACGTTATGTAAATGATTCTCAGTATTTATGATTCGGGTGCTCATTCATTCGATAGCATTTTTTCCAGAATCAAAGCATTTTAAACATTTCTGGAGTACATTCTCGCAAAATAGCATAACAGAATTAAAAAGCATAATTTCTGAATAATTATGGATGGATACCAGTACATTGTGTAGCTCCGGTGACACTGAAACACCGGAGTATTGACATAAATAAGACGGTAGATGGCGCTATAATATACGAGGCTCTCCTGTTCAGTACCATAGAGTTCCCCAAACACCCTGAGGACAGATAATTCCGGTTTCAGGCCGGAAGAGCGGCTTTCGCTTGAAAAGTCGTGTAAAGATGCCGAAGTGAGTGTTTCTTTCCATTTCAAAAAATCTTTGAGGCACATTTTTCGTACATAGCTAGTTGTTATTAGGCATCGTAACTGAAAGTGCCAAAACTATTTTGTATCATTGAGAGTTTGTTTATGTGAGCGGGAAGGAAGGAAGCTAGCGTTAGGTTATAATGAATGAGTCATTCCGCGTGTGTTTTGCTTGTTAGCCTGTTATTAGCTACCACTGCAGTCCAGCACATTCGCCGGCAGCGGTTATGATAGAGGTGTATGTACATGGCTAATCCGTTGCGTGGCTGGCAGGCAGAATAGCTAGCCAGTTCAACCAAATAGTTAGCTGCTTAGGTAGGATAAGGTAATTTTATTCTGCAAATGTGTTCGCTAAGTACAGGACCAGTGTAGCTATAGCAATAATTCTGAAGGGTAGCTGTTTCATTTGACTGGCTCGCTAAGTTACCTCTTGTGAGACTTTCTGACCGGCTCTTCTTGGTTTGTTCTCTGCCTGCTTGTGCTAAATCCTGATTTTGGCTGTTTTTCTCCTACTAGGTTTTACTGCGATTACTGCGACACCTACCTAACCCATGACTCGGTGAGTTAGAACCCCGTCTCATAATGAATGGAAATGGGTCGGATTTTCTAACATGCCTCATAAATTGTCTCGGGCCTTCACCTGCAGCTTGGCTTTGGAATCTGGGACATACACACGCACCTGGTGTCCCTTCCTCTTTCACTGTGGAGCATGTAAATGCTATGCCTGCTATATTCTTGTTTGGTTTGCTCATTGTAAGACTGCCGAAGACTTTGTTTTGGTGTATTTCTCTTGAAGGAAAGAGATGTCAGCATCTGGGCAGGAAGTTTGTCTTTGTGGTGATATTTATGGGATCCGGGAAGAACAATGGAACGATTCTTTGGCATATTTTCACCTACTTCTATAGATTATTTTCAGTCTTTGCAAATGGACAACCCGCTTTACAATAAATCATGTCTTTGTAGAGTTATAAGCCTTGCACAAAATTCAACCACAAACTGATCATTACTAAAGATAGATATCTGCAATATCAGTCTACACCCACTGCTGGTAGCAGCCTTCAGTAAAATCTGAGAGGGTTTTTCTTACAGAGTGATGTGAGTGGGAGTGGTGTAACTGGTTGTCTGTGCTGCTGTATTGTAGTTAGTACAGTTTGATATGTCGTCCTCAGGAGCAGGCCTGTCCGACTGTGTCCTGATCTTTCATCTTCACATTTGCAGCTTTTGCACCCGGGTGCTCCTCTGCACATATGACAGAGTCAGAATACAGTGGCAGCACTAATATTAATGTTCATTTGAAAGGTTGGGCACTCAAGGGTCACCCTGACCCTCTGTCACTGTAGACCTCTGTATTTACCCTTTATATTCATATGGTCAGTTCAGTATGACAGGGTAGATAGATTTACTGTAAGATTTAGCACTTCTCAGTCCTCCTGTGCCATTTCTCTCTTTAAAAAGGCTTGTGTGCTGCATCAGATTGCTCTAGTCTTCTGTTCAGTGTGGCGGAATATTTAGAATGTGGTTCAGACTGTTACCTGAATTACACATGCTGTTACTGGTTGTATTTTCTTGAAAATGATTGATTTGAGGAAATTTGTTCACTGGTAGCCATCTGTGAGGAAAACGCACTGCAGCGGACGCAAGCACAAGGAGAATGTGAAGGACTACTACCAGAAATGGATGGAAGAGCAGGCCCAGAGCCTCATCGATAAGACCAGTGAGTGGGCGGAGGGCAGGAGCGTGGCTCTCTGAGCTGCGTGCGCTCAGGGCCCTTTTACGCTGTTTCAGAGTCAGTCTGAGTGAAACCACAGCTTTTTGGTCACATCAGAATTTCAAGTTTCGAGACAGATCAGCATTGCATTATAATTTGCTTCTGTTATGATCACATTCAGAACTACATGTAGCATAGATTTCTAATACTCTTCACCACTACATTTGGATATTTACTCACGCAGTTTAGATAAAGTGCCTTACTCAGGGGCATGACAGAAACTGCCCACTTTGGAATGGAACCTGCATTGGAAGCACTGTGTGTGTGTTGTGAAGAGAGGGTGTGTTGACTGTTTTCTTCTGTGTTGTGTGTCCACAGCGGCTGCCTTCCAGCAGGGCAAGATCCCGCCCACACCTTTCCCTGGAGCTCCGCCCCCAGGTGGAGCAATGCTCCCTCCTCCAAACATCAGTGAGCAGCGCCCAAATCTTTCTGTGCACCTACATTTCACTCCAAACACTGTATATCCATTCACAGATTGGATGAAAAAAGGGAAATATAAAATGCAGGGTTTGGATTTAATAGTTTTTACAGTGTGTTCTGCTTTAAGTAAAGTTGAATTCAACTCTATTTAATTTACTATTTGCTTTCTTTTCAGTGTGTTTCCAAAGAGTGTCTTGAGGGTGCTACTGGTAAAATATTCCAAATAAGTAAAAAGCATTCAGGTGTCCTGGTTTAACTAAATTCTCACTAAACTAAATGATTTGCTGTGCAAGTAACCAAACATTAAAAAGGCCTTAAAACGATCCCAGCAGGTTAAGTTAATTTCCCTGAACTGTAAGGTCAGCTGTGCTCTGTTAAAACTTCTTTTCAGGTGGCCCCCCACGTCCTGGGATGCTCCCAGCGCCCCCTATGGGTGGTCCTCCGATGATGCCCATGATGGGGCCCCCTCCTCACGGTATGATGCCAGGTGGGCCAGGTAAGACTTCCTCTCACCTTACACTGGCATTGGCTTAGTCTCACTCCTCTGAATGTTAGCCTCTCTGGCAGATTTACAGCCAAGCGCTGCTGAATGAAATGCCAGTTTTTGTCTCCATAGATTTTCAGTTTGCTCTTCTATCATCCATATTTAAATATTATTGGCATGTGGTAAATTCGCATGCATGTACTCGGCCTCACCAAAGCTCTGTAACCTGCAGGCCCTGGCATGCGCCCACCGATGGGCGGGCCTATGCAAATGATGCCAGGACCCCACATGATGCGCCCACCCTCCCGCCCAATGATGCTGTCCGTCAGACCTGGCATGGCGCGACCTGACAGATAGGCCCTGCCCCCTCCACATGCTGACTCCGCCTCCACCCAGTGAAAGAAGACTCGGCCAAGCAGACTTCACACTGCGTTTTCATCTTAGTTTTCCCCCCTGTGGCCCTGCTGCTCAGTGCAGCAGCGTATCTGTCCTCCTGCCCTCAGTCTGCATCAGACACCCCAGAGTCGAGCTCTTTAAGAACATTTTCTAGGGTTTTTTCCTCATGGCCATAATCAGCTCAGTGCCCTGCAGCACAGCAGTGGGGTTTGGGTTAGGGTGGGGGTGGCAGTGAGTCCTTTCGTATGAGAGTTTGTAGGAGTTTCAGTGGAAGTGCGTTTCTGCCACTGACTCCAGCACACAGCACTGCATTGTGCTGAAATATGATTCGGCTCATAACTCCGGCAGGTTTATTGGTGTCCCGTTTTATTTTCTTTGCAGATGTTTGTCTCTTGGGTTTATTGCATTTTTCCGATTATGACCTAAACCGTGATGGTTCTATGTTTTATTTTTAGTCCATTGTTTTTACCTTTACCTTTTGCCTTTTTCAACAGGTCTGTTTTTAATAAACTCACAGAGCTGATTGAACCCTGTGTCAGTGCGGTGAATCCTGAGAAGGGTCTGAGTGGAAAGAGAGATTATATCTGGGCCACATTTGCTTAAATAGGAAGAAATGCATTAAATGAAATAAGTGTGATGGTTTTAGTGTCATTCATTCATTGGGTCAGCCTGAATACAGAGAGCTGATTGGCTGTGAGGTGGTTGGCAGGCTGTCAGTGAGGGAATCTCAGGTCAGAGATCAGAATCTCCACAAAAGCAGTCCAGTGAAGGACCTGGGAACCCTACATATTTTCCATCTTCAAGAAGAGCCATCATTATACTATTAATATATTTATGGAGACATAAGATGAGGATTATGGTGTAGGGTGACGGTTTGCATGGAAAATAGTTATCAGTGCTTTGAGTTGGGTTGTACTCTGGATTTCAGCTGCATTCAGAGTGAGCCTGGTTAAGGTCTCTCGCTGCTGCTGAGTGCATCCCCACCTTCAGAGCCTCTGGGGAGACTCAGCTGAGTCCACCCTGAATGAAAATGCACTCAGCAGGATTTGACCAGCGATGTCACGATGTCCACCTGTTACTGCATACAGTGGTACAGCAGTTTTCAATGATCAGGTTCTGTTGCAATTTGAAACAAGTGTTCCAGTCTGCGGAGGGATCACTGAGGGAATCATTTACATGGAACTTCAATGCGGAGAGCAAAAGTGGAATGAGATGCAGTACTTACTTATAACAGCACTACAGTTAAAGGCCAAAGACAATCGCATCATATACAGTGACTTGCATGAAGAAATTTTCCTTAACTGCCTGGTCAGTTAAACTCGATGAGTAATTTCAATGCAGAGGGAGAAGTCAACAAAACCTTTAATGACTATTTACTCACAATAAACTCACAACACACCATCATACACTACAGAGCTAAACCATTTGAGTAAAAAAATCTGAACATAGAACAGAGAACACTCACTTTGCTAATTTTACAATAAAAAGTTCAGTCCACTGTCTCTCCAGAAACACCTCAGGTGTCCATATGCTCTCTGCTTTGTGAAGAAGGTCAGAAACAGCAGACTGACACCTACAACTCTGCAGCTCTCGGACCGGACCGGTTCCAGCGCTGAGCTTCACGGTGCGCCGGTTGCAGCGCTGAACCCCACAGTGTGCCGGCTCCAGCCGGCTCAGTGGAACAGGATGTTCTTGAACTTGGTGTTGGGGATCTGGTCTCTGCTTTTCAGCCTCCTTACCGCCTCCCTCAAGTGTTTCGGCTGCAGGGGCGGCGTCTCGCCCCACTTCTCACAAACGTCCAGGGCTGCGAGGGCCAATCAACACACAGGGAGCGTCAGCAACAGCCAGGCAGCAGGCAGCACCTCCTGCTGAAGCCTGATTGGAGGAGAGTGCTGCTTTTTCATCAACACACAGTACACACTGTAGAGAGCAATCCTTTCAGGACAGCATGAGCCTTTTCTGTTCATTAGAATCGCTACAGTAAGAGTACAACAGTGCTCAGACAGGATGTAATTTATTTCAAGGTTATGCCCTGTTTGAAATGTGATGTGTGTCAGTGATCCAGCCACAGAGGCCTCTCCACCATTTTATTTTACAGTAAAAACCCAGTGTTCACCCAGCTCCGCCTCCCTGCTGGTGATGTCACACTCACCTTCCTCAACCACCTCCCCAACGAAGACCTTGGAGATGCCAGACATGGCGATGACCACGTTCTGAGAGACGGAGGAGCCGGTGATGGACTGAATCAGCTGAAACCAAACACACAGTTAGCATTCTGTCTGTACCTGCCACCAGACAGCATTACAGACTGCAGCGTAAAACAGCCCGGTCTCCTGCACGAAGCCTTACCCGTTTAATCGCCGCCTTCGGGAAAGCAGAGCGCCTGTACATCTCGTAGCGGTTCAGCTGCTCTTCGGAGAATGACGACACTAAAACCCTTCAAGCAAAATAAAACAAACGATTCTGAACACTGGAGACAGAGGGATGCTGTGTGTTTATACAGCTAACCAGCTTTAAACTGGCTACTTCTGTTTCCATTTTCCTGCTGGACTCACTGCATCTTCTGGATCTCGTCCTCGTCCACCTTCTGCCGTTTCTCCTTCTTCTTCTCAGGCTCCACTTTGAGTTTTTTGGCGGGAGGCGGGTGGAGGCTGGAGGAGCCCTCCCCCTCGTCTCCGGCACCGGAGTCCTTGAACAGCCCCTGGGGACGATGACAATGCAGCAGTTACTCCTGGAGGATTGAAACTACACCTGGATTTTTAACGCTTTTTGTCTGTTTTTTAGAGTCACTGGCTGTCAGGCAGCACGGGACAGCCCCTGCCCTCAAGCAGGACAGCGGAAACACACCGCAAGTGCTGCCTCACCTGAGCAACTCACAGGTGCCTGAGGAATCACAGGGTACCTGAGGCAGGTAAGAAAAGCGACCCCCCCCCCGACGGAACCAGGCCAGTCTGTTCTGCTGATGTGCGGCAGCAGTCAGTTAGAAAATGACACGGCCGGTTACAGCACACCATCAGGCCAGTCTCTGAGATGCCTCATTGTTATGGTCCAGCTATGCAGCCAGATCAGTACGTACTGGCCCTGGTCCTGCAGACACCCTGCATGCTGGTTTGTGTCCCAGTTAAGCTCTGATTATGTTTGACTGAGCAGGTTAGACTGCTAACAGCGTACTCCCGGGACCCGAGCTAGGAAACGGGGGTCTAATGGTCTCCACACAGTGGAAGCTGATGATCTGATAAACCATCCAGGTATAACAGAAACGAGCGGATCTTTCCCTGCGTGTTACGCTCAGCGCATGTCAGCGATGTACAGGTCACATGAATAGCGCATGTTAGTGTAGTGTTAGATTTTGGATGCAGAATTGAAATTATATCAGCGCTGTGACAGCAGACCAGCGCGGCGGCGGTACGTGCGAACTAAAAACCCATCCTTTCCATAGCACATTCACAAAATGCAATTTCAGTTCAGCAATCAATTATTACAGGTTGCCAACCCTGTGTAACCTATTGCATGAAAATATTAACACACAACACAAAGCGTTCATGTCAGAGGACAGCTACCTAAACATTAGAGTTAATTTCAGGATACCGTTTTATCGTCCTCTTTATCTTGACTGAGCAGCGCTGCGTCGGTGGAGGCCGGGGCCGCCGCTGCGCTTTCGCCCGCCGGAGCCTCGTCCTCCGCCCGCGGCAGCTCCTCCGGGGTCAGCCCCGGCTCAGAGCCCCCGTCCTTCTTCACTTGAGCCGGGTCAGCCATTTTCCCACGTTGTCTGTCTGCCTGATCACTGAATTAAAGAAAGTTGTTGATAGAGTGAGAGTTTTAAAATGCGCATTCAAAATTTCACACGCATGTGAAACAGCCAGTACAGATGAGCTCTGCAAACTGACCACTGGAGTTACACCAGCGCTGAGATCGCTGTTAAACAGCTGGCGAGCTAGCTGCCTCTTTCGGCTGGCTAACAATGCTCTCATACCTTTAGCTAACAAGACCAGCTGATATCTGTGATCATCACACAAGACAGTTCTTACACTCTCGTGAAATACCAATGGTATGCTTTTCGATAACACTGGCCAAGCGACGCCTAGCATACTTGCTGCTACGGCTAACGTTAGCTGGCTGCCTAGATCTAAGAGTCAACAAAATGCTAAATGTATGTGTATAGATTTAACGTTTTAGCTATTACATTTCGCAGAATAATAGGTAAACTTACCTTTCTGAGCAGCAGCAGAGTTCACCGCCTCATTCCAACAACAACCTGGCAAACAAACTGCCCCAGCGCACTTCCTCTGAATGAACTCGTCATTTCCTTCCATGCGGGGCAGAGCGCTGCGGAGTGCGTGCGTGCGGTGCAGGGTGCGTGCGCACGTGCGGTGCCCACCTCGGGAAGGGTGGGGGGATGGGGGGTGTAAAAAATCTAGATATTTAGGGAAAAACGCTCAAATAAGGCTCATAACGCTCAAAGAGGTCGCTGACCTCTAATATATGACAGGAAAATGGCGGCAAAAATCAGTCACAGTCACAGTAATCACATCAGTCACAGTAATCACAATGACATAGCTGGTAACTATGACCACATGAATGCATGAATGAATGAATGAATGAATGAACACAAAGGCAACAGTATGACTCATTGTCATTACATTGCATTACATGGAAAGGGGAAAGCAGTACTGGTCCTGGAGTACCAGAGATGTTTCTCATTTTTATTCAAAGTTATTTCACGTTTTCCTGCAATAATTCATCATAATTATAGATAAAAATAGTCTTGTTAAGAACACACACGTCCTTCACTCCAGGAGCATAATTCATGACATAATTGCTATTATCTGTTATTTCCTAGGCTATTTTCTGTTGTTCTACTCACATAAATAATACATGCATGTCTAAGTAGTATGTAGGCCTATGTTCATCATCTGGCCAAAATGGAGAGGTTCTTATGCTTCAGCCAGAAATATCACAAGTACTTACTGAGTAGGTTTATTTTACTGACGACTGTGGGGGACCCGGCAGCAGACAGAAATAAACATTTTCGACCCTTTGCAAAGAGTTCTGAAATGACATAAAATGTGACATAATGACGCCATGCTGACTACAGGAAGTGACGTTATAGAAGCAGCAAGCGAAGGAAGTTTTCTCATTGATGCTAATAAGAAAGTTTCCCCGAAGCGACAGGAGTCCAGCTGCTGCGCCCGCTGCTGTCGCCGCTGCCGCCGGAGAGCGGGGACTGACCGTGCAGCCGCTCCGTTTCAGCGGGTACGCCTTTTAGGCTGGGAAACGAATATAAAGGAATTCCTTTAAAACAGCTGCTGGAATATATATCCCCTTTCTCCCCGTGTCCTTTCTCCAGATGAGATGGGGAAAGAGCAAGAGCTACTGGAGGCGGCCCGCACAGGGAATCTTGCCGCCGTTGAGAAGCTGCTGTCCGGGAGGCGGCAGTCAGCAGGGACCGGCAGCGGCTCCAGATCCAGCCTGCTCAGGTGAGCGGGGCACACGCCGGTGTCAGGCAGGACGCGGCGCGGGGAGGCGAGCCAGCCATTCGGCTGAAGCGCACTTTATTATCTTATTATTAATATACTATGTTATTTCTGTTTCACAGACGGATGTTGGAATTTAATATCGTTTAATAAGAGGAGTGTCAGACATGCTAACTTTATTTACAGTTACAAGCTGCACAAGCCGAGAGCTTTCATTTGCGCTGAATCTGTGCACCACTCCCCTCTGCTGTCGCGTGCTATACTGTGGTACCCTGGTCATCATCGTATTGCAATTGTTTAATATATTTGCTTGTGTTTTAAGTATTGCCCCCATTTTGCTTCGTGATCCTCAATATTAACATCAGTCTCTGGCGTGCACTTGCGCGAAGGAATTCTTTGTTTAAAAGTGATGATGAATAAATCATTAAAATTGGGTTGGATTTAAGAAGAAGCTTATGTTCGCGCGCCAATGTATTTTCCTTTTTACATTTTGTCACGTATTATTTTTGTTATTAACTTTTAAATAAAAACATTGAGTAATGCAAGTTAGTGATGAAACGGCCTTTTTAAACTCATCACTTAAACCCCATTCTAATTCCCCGTAAATCTGTCAGAAGACATTAGGGTAATATACCGAGGGGGCGTGCGGGGAAGGCAGAGTCATCGCGAAACCAATGGAAAGAGCTGTCAGCGCGAAATGGGTCACGATTATTCCCCTGATGTTTCATATGGATTTCTTCGGTTTAAGTGATTGCTGTCTTAATGCGATGCAGTCTTGAGTGGCTTTCTCATTCGCACGCTCCTTCACTTATCAAGCGTGTGATAGATTTACTTTGTTCGTCCGCAGACTGACAGCTCGTCATGTGCTGAGCGGAATGCCTGTCTTCTCCGCGCTTTTGTTTGGATGCGGCGGCGCACGCCGGCTCGGGCGCGCGCCTTCCTCCCTCCGGATGTGTAATGTGCGTGCGCGCTTACGGTGACATCAAACGGCATGCTCGCTCCTGATGAGGCTGACATGAACACGGCTGTGTTTGGCTTTCTCCTTCGTTGGCCTTTTGATTAATTGTCGATTAAAATGATTTGTGTTAGCCTACTACTATCAAATTTATGTTGCACTGTACTGCACTTTCAAGATTATCTTGCAAAACAAATAAACCATCTACACCAACAAGATTGTCATTTCTGAAATGGAAACGACGTTGAAAAGATTAATACATTATCTAATGGTTTAATTGTTACATTCGTCCTTGAAATAGGCCGTTTAGGAAGTGGATGCTGCAGCAGTCTCTTCTGTTGTCTGATGAACTAGATGTCCTAGATAATGTTCTCTGGCTGCCCTTTGGTGTACAAGAAAGAAAAAAATGAGTTGATGTTACAAAAACAACCAGCACCACATTCCTGACTCAGTAATGTGCAGTTTGGCAGAAGTGGTCATTCTGAATATCAAGTGGTACTAAATTCTAATAACCATGACAGGCTAATAATGTTCTGTGATAGCAAATCTGTGTTACAAGTGCCAGAGAAATCCAATTGATTGTTGCTGTGGAAATGATATAACAGAGGTGATATATCACAGAAAGTATACCTATTAATCTCCACAGTGTTTGAAGTAATTACATTAAATGCTCTTAATGGGAAACGTGGTTCAGGAACATTATGCCCTCTGGCTTCCCTCCCCCTCTTCACAGAGTGGCAGAAGCATGCTGGGGAAGTCATTGTATCGTCTGGTTATGTCTGCCAGGCCTGATCAATGGCTGGCAGGGCTCCACAGTAGGACTGATGAGCTTTGCATACATCTGAAGTAAGTGAGAGGAGCGCTGGGAGGAGTGTGCCAGCTTTCTGTCTCTTCTCCCCGGGGGGGGCATCGTCCCTGGCTCCACATCCCTCCCCTCCTTCCTGCTGTCTGTGTCTCAGTGTGACTCAATGTGTTTTTGACAGTCTCTTTTCAGGGTTGTTGGCATGAAGCATCATGCAGCAATGTACACAGCGTTACCTTGTCTTCAGATTTGCCTGCTTGATTTCTCTGTAACTGATGTGCTGTTTTGTTTAGGGCATCCTGTAGGTTGGTCTTTCTATGGTCAGTGGTATTTTAAACAGTCAGTATTCTATCAGAGGCAGTTTGAAGGAGACCCCGGTAGGAGTGATCTTGCCTCACATGGCTGTGAAGGATTAGCCTTCCTGAAATTTGAAATTGAAATGGACTTGTGTAGTCAGTAGTACATTTTTATATATTGAGTAAGTCAATGTTTAATGATTTCAGTTGAGAATCCTCGTTGTCCACTTTTCAGGTGGATAAAAACACGTCTGTGTTCTGTGATGTTGAATTTCTTTTTGGGTGACTGTCTGAGGACGGTGGGTGTGGCCAGCCGCTGGTTAACGAGCCGGTTAACGAGCCGGTTAACGAGCCGGTTAACGAGCCGGTTAACGGGCCGTGTGGGGTGCTGCCAGTGCAGGGGCCTGAACTATACAACTAAAACCGTTTTGTAAAAGTTTCCCTTGTGTTTTTGCATGCAGTGCATCCGCTAGCACTGTCACCATGTGTTTCAGGTAGTTACAGAGTGCAAATCTTTCCCTCCCTGTGAAACAGTGGCTGTTTCATTTCTCTCATTTATTTCACCTTTATATTAAACCATCTGCTGCCGTGTGGCTAAACATGACTTCTGTCAGCTGCTCGACACTCACTCTTATCTAAGATGCTTCCATGTCGTGGTATTTTCCAGCTGGGTAATTTGCTGAAGCCATCATGTTTATTTCCTTGCTAAGGATATGATGCCAGTGCCTGCCCTGGGTGTGAAGCTGCAGGGCTCAGGTTACAGGTGCCTTGGACTGTTTCCTCCTGCTGTGAGAGAGAGGCAGGAAGAATCTGTCATCCATTAAATCTGTCATCAGCTGAGTGAAACATGCCAGCTATGAGGTCATTCACTCAGTGCAATATGTCATCATGTAGTCAAAGCATGCTAGAGTGAAACTGTACAGTCAGTGAATATGTCAGTATTGTGGATGATGTGTCCTCTGCTAGTGAACACATTTACACGTACTGAGAAAGAAGATGTTCTGATTTAATCAACTTAATCTCTAACATGGAAAACACTGGAGCTGAGGCACTTCTTTATTCTAAGTGTGATGGCGGCAGCACAGGGCTGTGTGAGTGTGCATCAGTCATGGCTGCCGTGTCTCTCCCGTTCCTCACGCTGGTCACGCTGCACATGCCTGTGTGCTGTCCTTCACTCTCACCCGCAAGTTTAAACACGTGTTAATGTTTTCTGTACTTACGCAGAATTGTTTGTTTGCCGAGTGCTGAGATGACAGAGTTGCATAAATTACAAAGAGAAAAAGTCTCAATCTTTTTGGAGAAGGTTTAAGATGCACTAAAATCCAGCAGGACTAAAAAGAACCTTTTTCTGTAAGAAGCTGCTCAGTGGATTAGGTTGGAATAAAATGGTCTACAGTTTTTCTGCAATAGAAGCTGCTGTTGAATTCTTCCCAGGAACCTCCAGCACATATTCATCCACGTTCATCTGAAGAACATTGTTATTATTAGCTTAACTGACTGTGTCCATGGCAGGGAAAAAAGAACAAACAAACCCTCACTTCTCCTTCAGTGCTTGTATGGTTATAGACAAGACAAGCAACATCATCCTGCATGAACTGGGTCTGATGGCACATTTAGGGAGACCAGCAAGGAGGATATTAGCGAGCAGAGAGAGGCTGTGTACAAGGAGAGGAGGAAGGGACCAAGAACAGCTCTCTGTGGGACTCCTGTGGTAAGAGTGTGAGACACAACCGTGTTGGGATACACTGTAGGAGAGGCGTAGATACACTGTAGGAGAGGCGTAATAGGAGAACTATTTGTGGGCACTGCCTGAGATACCCAGAGACAGGGTCACTTAGAGAACCTGATGGTCAGGCTTGTCTGTAAAGAGCTTCCCGCTAAGCCCTGTGGCTTAGTCATTATCTGCAGTCACATTCATTGTGTTATTCATTATCCATTACTCTGTACACTCCCTGCGTCTCTCTGTCAGATGCTTCTGAAGGTGTGGTCCAGGGCAGGCAGTCAATGCTGGCTGACCAATGGCTAATCAGATTCTTCAGGCCTAAAGAGCTGACTGATTGAAACATGATGCTCTGTACTACACTGAGAGCATACAGCTGACCTGAACTGCCCACAGCCTACACCTCTACACCAGGCAGAGTGTTATCCAGCTACACCTCTACACCAGACAGAGTGCTATCCAGCTACACCTCTACACCAGGCAGAGTGTTATCCAGCTACACCTCTACACCAGACAGAGTGTTATCCAGCTACACCTCTACACCAGGCAGAGTGTTATCCAGCTACATGTCTACATCAGGCAGGCAGAGTGTTATCCAGCTACACCTCTACACCGGGCAGAGTGTTAGCCAGCTACACCTCTACACCAGGCAGAGTGTTAGCCAACTACACCTCTATAAAAGGCAGAGTGTTAGCTAGTCATTTTCTTTCTGTTAGGTGCTTTGCACAGCTGCTAGCTGGCAGGATAATTTCAGCAGTAATTTGATTACCTAGCAGCCCCCCCCCTCCCTATATATGTATATACACACACATGCTCAGTCATGGTCTTACTGTCTTCCTCTGTTCTCCAGCCCTGACTGTGACAGCATTCCTTTGCAGCTAACAGATGCACTACTTTAAATTCATCCTCTTCAATATGCTGTTAACATTGACTATGATTCCATGCTGAAGTTGTGCTGAAGCTGTGCATATAGTGTAGGGATAAAGCTTTGTCTGGGAAAGGAGATTTGGTGAAGACCCTCTTGTGTGGCTATCCACAGGTGGAGTCTGACAGCCAGTGGCCGTGCCTGGCAGGTTTTGCAGAACCTTCCATCTTTGCATCTGCAGTATGTGGCGAGTTGGGTAGGCAGCAGCACAGTAACAGCAGGCTGCAGGTGACTGATGACATCACCGCTGCAGGTGACTGATGACATCACTGTGCCTAACAGTGCTACAGAGAAGCCCAGCCCATGCAGGACACCCCTGGGAGGGGCTAAATATGCCAGCCTGGGTGCTAATTGGCTCTTGGACAGATACCCTTACGTGACACATGGCTGGAATTCACCTTATTACTGAATCTAATAAATGGATTATTTTTTGAGGGTTGATTACGCCAAGTATATGTCATAATAATTATAATGGGATTGGCCTTTCCTTTAATTCACAAGAACTGAATTAATTTCAGTAGTGATTAATGGCTTGGTGCGAGTGAGTGAAATTCAGAGGAAATTAAATTGTAGTTAAATATAGTATGATTAAATATAAAACCTAAAAGAGTTTTCCCGAAATGAAGACTGTGGATAATGAGTGGCTTCAATTCTGCCACTGTCAAAGATCTACTTTGAGTTTCATACTAGAATATTTTTGCTTAAGTTTACTTGTCTTGAGCAGAGATGTTTGCAGAATGGCCCCGTCGCAGGAAGCTCTCAGCATAGAGCAGGCCAAGCGAGAGGACAGGCCTGCCGGGTGGAGGTGAGAGGGAGAGCAATGCAATCATCATGCCAGTGTCCTGCAGAGAGGCTGGGGTTGCCTCACACACTGGAGTGTGGTTTGGGGAGGCTGTGTTGTTGTGAAGCAGGGGAAGCACAGCACGGCCGGGTCGGTGCTGCTCTGCCAGGGAGCAGCAGAGTCAGCCTCCTTGAAAGCATCCCTGTCGCTGAGCTTCAGTGTGGCACTGCCAGTAACCCTTGATTTCGGGGTGCAGGGGTGTCAGTGTTCCTGCCCTTTACCAAGCTGGCAGATCCCCCCCACCTATCTCTGTTCCAGCATCTTAGGTCAACTCCCCCCACCCAACCCATTATTTAAGCACCCTGACACCCTGAGCCTGTGTGCTTACTGCGTCTTACATACCGATTGTAAAGAAGATCCCCCTTCTTGTCTTTAGAGTTGGTTGGGTCCGGCATCACTCAGGAGGACTGCTCTGCGGGCAGAAAGAGAGAGACGTTGATTTAGCAGGACAGCTCCAACTGCGTGCTGCATAATGAAGGCCTTATTACTGCTGTGGGGAACGTACTGCTTCTAAGAAATATGGCCAGCACTGGGGGGGGGGCTTTGTGAGAGAAATCTCTCTGCCACAGCGGGGGTGGGGCTCAATGTAGGGCCCCACCCCTGACAGCAGCGGGTGTCACCATGGTGATGATGATGTCATGGGTCTGGCATGCATGGGTATCAGGAGACATTATTGGCCATGATGTCATCATGGGTGCAGTATGCAGGGAGGCGGGCAGTGCGCTGGCGGGTGGTGAGGGGAAGATGCTGTCAGTAATATCTCCTGCTCCTGCGGTGGCAATCACAGCATCAGAGCATCAGAGCATTACAGCATCAGAGCATTACAGCATCAGAGCATCAGAGCATTACAGCATCAGAGCATTACAGCATCACAGCATCAGAGTATCAGAGCATCATGCGTTTCTGATCAGGCTGCAAACAGAGCCATTCTGAACAAAGCCATTCCTTTAAATACATCCTGATCTTTAGAAGAGGCCATGTTTACTCTGGGACTGTAAGGACCAGCATGGGGAAGCCTCTGTCATGGCTGTTTCTCCCCTGTGTGTGTGTGTGTGTGTGTGTGTGTGTGTGTGTGTGTGTGTGTGTGTGTGTGTGAGTGTGTGTGTGTGTGTGTGTGTCTGTGTGTGTGTGTGTGTGTGTGTGTGTGTGTGTGTGAGTGTGAGTGTGTGTGTGTGTGTGTGTGTGTGTGTGTGTGTGTGTGTGTGTGTGTGTGTGTGTGTGTGTGTGAGTGTAAAAAGTAACTCCTGCTTGTGTCTCTGCAGCATTCTGAGGGGTCCCAGCGTGAACTGTGTGGACAGCACAGGATACACCCCCCTGCACCACGCTGCTCTCAACGGCCACAGGTGTGTCCCGTCTGGCACTGCCACGGTGCCGCCTCCCCTCCTGCTACTGCCTCCCCTCCTGCCTCCCCTCCTGCTATTGCCTCCCCTCCTGCCTCCTCTCCTGCTACTGCCTCCCCTCCTGCCTCCTCTTCTGCCTCTGCTGTGCCTCTTCTTTCTCCTCTGCGCCTCTCACTGTCACCGTCTCGCTGGCAGTCAGGAATGAGGGTGCTGATGTGTGTGAGAATGCACATCCCAGCCAGCTGTGTTATTGCATGGAAACAACCTCCCCTCACTCTGCTCTAACCTGTGATGAAACAAACATGTTAATACGTGTAATACATGGAATTACAACCTCTCCCATCTTCTCTTTTGAAAAATAACTCTTATCACACCTCAATAGCCCCACTCTTTTCTGAACATACAGTGAAATGACAGTGACTGTTATTACAGCATAATAAAGCCCACTCCCTCTCACTGCACTTGCAGTATGACGCAGTAATGAATGTTATGTGTGTCTGGCTGTGGTGCTGCAGTGAGGTGGTGGAGGTGCTGCTGAGGAACGAGGCGCTGACCAACGCTGCTGACCACCAGGGCTGCTCACCGCTGCACCTGGCAGCCTGGAAGGGAGACCAGCGCATCGTCCACCTGATCCTTCACCAGGGCCCCTCACCAAAACTCAACCAGCAGGCGAGACCACACACACACACACACACACACAGGGGGGAAACAGCCATGAAAGAGGCTTCCCCATGCTGGTCCTTACAGTCCCAATTTTCTCCCCTGTATGTGAGCAGCTGTGGAGTGTGTCTGCTCTTCTCTCTCGGAGCCGGCCTCAGACTCTCCGCATGCTCCGCCCAGTCTGCACTGTGGACTGTGACATCAACAAGATGTGCCGCTGCTTCAGATGAGGTCACAGTCCCTCAGCCTGTGGCAGGCAGAAGGCGCTCCATGCAGCCAAAAAAGAAAGAACGCTGTACCAGAACAGGCCACTAGGGGTCACAAAAGCTCTTTTTTCTCCGGAGTCTGGAGAGACAGAAACCTGCCAGTAACCTTCAGTTAGAACAAGGGTGTTAATGAGCCGGGTGTTACCCAGGCGATCAGTGAGCTCAGCCAATGAGCCAGAGGAGGCAGGAGACAGAGGGAGCAATGGCTGCGGCTCAGCGATCTGACTGGGGAGGGAGGTTAGCGACGTGTGCGGCGTGCTGCCCTGGAGCTGCAGGTCACAGCTGAGTGAAAAGTGCTCTTACTGGAGTGCAGGACAGAGACAGAGAGGTAGCCAGTGAAGAGTGGGAGCTGTGCAGAGAGAGAGAGGGAGAGAGAGAGAGAGAGAGAGAGGGAGGGAGGGAGAGAGAGAGAGAGAGAGAGAGAGAGGGAGGGAGAGGGGGAGAGAGAGAGAGAGAGAGGGAGAGAGAGAGAGAGAGAGGGGGAGAGAGGGAGGGAGAGAGGGAGAGAGAGAGAGAGAGAGAGGGAGAGGGAGGGAGGGAGAGGGAGAGAGAGAGGCTACACTCCGCCTGGGAGAGGGGGCTCAGAGGAGAGAGAGAGGCTACACTCCTTGAGTGCACCTCACTTCAGACCTGCTATAAAAAGGATCTGGTGTATCTGGTCTGGATGCTGTGGAATCTGATAAATGTTGTGTTTGGTGTGCTGTGGACTCAGGCAGAGGCTGTAGAGTGCTGTATACACTGCGAGAGGTTAGAGTCTGTTTCAGGCCAGCTTCGTTTGGGTCGGGCAGCTGGTCCTCTTACCTCTGCTCTCACAGTGAGGGAGGGGGCGTGGCTACCTGCCTGCAGGTGATGTTGGGTGCTGGGCGGGGTTTCTGTGTTTGGGGGGTGCAGTACCTGTGGCTGAGCCCCTACCCCCCCACCCCCTCCGCAGAGGCGATGAGGAGGCACAGCTGCCGTTTCTGGCAGGAGGGCAGGCGCTGGAACCACCCGGGGCAAAGACTTAATAAAGCTTAATAAACCCTGCTCTGACTGGCACTTATGGAGGGCTGGTGTTATTAATAAGAGTATTAATAAATTCTCTATTAATAAATGCACACTTGGAGGACTTGAATAAAAGCAATTAGAGTGTTTGTGGGTGGAATGCGGCTGTAATCTCAGTCCCTCCTGCTGTCTCCCCTCAGAATAACGACGACGACACGCCGCTGCACTGTGCGGCACAGTACGGCCACGCCCGCGTGGTGCGCCTCCTGCTGGAGGAGCAGAGTGACCCCACCCTGTGGAACCGGCGCCTGGAGACGCCGCTGGACCTCGCTGCCCTCTACGGGCGGCTGGAGGTGGTGCAGCTGCTGCTGGCGGCACAGCCGGGCCTGCTGGCCGGCCATGCCCACACACACACACCCCTGCACCTGGCCGCCCGCAACGGACACCTGGCTGTGGTGGAGGCCCTGCTGGACGCGGGCATGGACATCAACTGCAAGGTCAGTGCTGGTGGGATGGGGGGCGGGGTGGGGACGGAGTGAGGGGTGATGGGTAACCGTCTGTCATTGTCCTTCCTCTGGTTCTCTGGAAATGCAGCTTGATCAGAAAAGAACAGCAGAGTGTAGGGACAGAGGATCTCCTCTGATTGGCATGTGAAAACAGCTCTGGTCAGAGCCTGGTTCTGGTGTGTGATTGATTAAAGCAGTCTACAAATTCCAGTCCTGTTTGGACCCTGAGTGTGTCTCCTGCTGGCGAGTATGTCTCCTGCACTGAGTGTGTCTCCTGCACTGAGTGTGTCTCCTGCACTGAGTGTATCTCCTGCTGGCGAATGTGTCTCCTGCACTGAGTGTGTCTCCTGCTGGCGAGTGTGTCTCCTGCACTGAGTGTGTCTCCTGCTGGTGAGTGTGTCTCCTGCATTGAGTGTGTCTCCTGCACTGAGTGTGTCTCCTGCTGGCGAGTGTGTCTCCTGCACTGAGTGTGTCTCCTGCTGGTGAGTGTGTCTCCTGCTGGTGAGTGTGTCTCCTGCACTGAGTGTGTGCCCTGCACTGCGTGTGTTTCCTGGGTGACACGCGTGTTGCGGACGTGGTGTGTTTCAGACGGAGAAGGGAAGTGCTCTGCATGAGGCCGCGCTCTTCGGGAAGACGCACGTGGTTCACAGGCTACTCAACGCAGGTCAGCACGTGTCACTTCCTCTGAAATGACATCACTTCCTGTTTGTAATTCCTGTCTCTAAATAGCTGCTTTTGGTGTTTGTTACCTGTGTGACAGCAGCATATTTACTGGGACACAGTGACATCCACTCTGTTAGTTACTCCCCTGATCCACTGAAAGTTAAGTCACCTGCTGCCTCCTCTCCTTGTGTCTCAGGGATCGATGTGAATATGGTGGACTCCAGGGGCCAGACAGCGCTGGACACCGTCAGGGAGATGCCCTCGAAAAAGAGCCGGGAGATCGCTGCTCTCATCCGCGGTGAGGGACTGCGCTCATAGTGATCCATGCGACATCTAGTGGTTCATTTGCATCATAACAGGTGTCAGAGTCACGTGATCTGTTATAGGAACTGATTCCTGAGACTCCTGCAAGCATGGGAGAAATATCTGAAAGCGGCAAAACGGAATAGTTGTGTTTTTTGTTCAGCCTTAACTGAAGCAGTTTGGTTGGCTGCATTAGCAGTAATAACAGCTGACAGCCTTTGACAGACCAAGACTAAAACACAACACAACAGAGGAACAGAAATGAACCTGCAACGATAAAAACAGTACACAGGTTGAGAAGTTATAACAGCTGGCAGTCTACAAAGAGAAACTAAGGCCACAGGCAGCGGCAGGTAGCTGGGTATCTGGTACAATGGTGTTAAAATAAATTAGGTGCCAGTGAGCAGTTTGGCACCAATGGATATCAGTCATCAGCGAAAGAAACCTTGACCTCAGATTTCAGCACAGGTGCAGAGCCACAATGTGGATATTATAACACTAATATTCAGCCAGACTGTTTCTTTATCAGCTGCTGGCCTCTCTCTCATCCTGCTGCGACGCAGGTCACATGACTGGCAGCTCGTATGACAGGGACCTGCCCCCTCCTCCCCCCCCCCCGGCCAGGACACACCCAGCTGCAGGGTCAAAGGTGAGCGTCCATCTACAGCAAGACCCTTTCCCTGTGTGTGTGTGTGTGTGTGTGTGTGTGTGTGTGTGTGTGTACTACCAGTGTGTAAGACAGGGCATCACACTGATGTGGGAAAGGGCTGGTCAGGTAGATCAGCTTTCATCCTGGTAGGGTTAGGGTTAGGAGATATTTTAACAGCAGTGTGAGGGTGCTCCTGTCCCCTTCCTCATGTTCCTCTGAGATTCGGAGCAGCAGAGTGAGGAGGAGAACCCGTATGAAGCCCTGTTTGAGGAGACGTCCAGCCCCGTCCCAGACAGCCTGGCCAAGCGCCCCGACCCAGGCCGGCCCCACAGCCAGGTGAGCACAGGGAGCCGGTCCACGCCCACAGATACAGCACCCACAGACAGGACACCCACAGACACAGCACCCACAGACACAGCGCCCACAGACACAGCACCCACAGACAGGACACCCACAGACACAGCGCCCACAGACACAGCACCCACAGACACAGCACCCACAGACAGGACACCCACAGACACAGCACCCACAGACATGACACCCACAGACACAGCACCCACAGCAGCGCCCACAGACACAGCACCCACAGACACAGCGCCCACATACACAGCACCCACAGACACAGCACCCACAGACAGGACACCCACAGACAGGACACCCACAGACACAGCGCCCACAGATACAGCGCCCACAGACACAGCACCCACAGACAGGACACCCACAGACACAGCACCCACAGACACAGCACCCACAGACAGGACACCCACAGACACAGCACCCACAGACACAGCACCCACAGACACGACACCCACAGACACAGCGCCCACAGACACAGCGCCCACAGACACAGCGCCCACAGACACAGCATCCACAGACACAGCACCCACAGACACAGCACCCACAGACAGGACACCCACAGACAGGACACCCACAGACACAGCGCCCACAGACACAGCACCCACAGACAGGATACCCACAGACACAGCACCCACAGACAGGACACCCACAGACAGGACAGGACACCCACAGACACAGCACCCACAGACACAGCACCCACAAACACAGCACCCACAGACAGGACACCCACAGACACAGCACCCACAGACACAGCACCCACAGACACAGCGCCCACAGACACAGCACCCACAGACAGGACACCCACAGACACAGCACCCACAGACACAGCACCCACAGACAGGACAGGACACCCACAGACAGGACACCCACAGACACAGCACCCACAGACACAGCACCCACAGACAGGACAGGACACCCACAGACACAGCACCCACAGACACCCACAGATTTAACAAGGTGCCCAGAGAGGATAAGCTTCTAACACACTGAATCCTCTCAGTACCAATGTTTGACAGACAGTGTGTATTTTCTGCAGCTGAGGGACACAGGGCTTTGTATTTGCTTTTCAGACTCCTGAATTTTACACCTCACACGTCCTGCCACCCATTCTCACCTCTGGGGTTTTACTGTTAGTAACAGTACCTCACTGCAGGTTCCCATCTGAGACTCGAACCCAGTGCATTCTAACTCAGACATTTTCCTGCACAATGGTATGGCAGATAGTAAAGGAAAATGTTTTGGCAGAAATGAGAAAATTAAAAAAAAACTAGGACAAATAAATCCAGAGGTTTTCCACCACTGCAGAACAGGATAAGCAGCTGCCAGGTTTTCCAGCATTAAGAACAGTAAAGTGGTGCTGCAGGTTAGTCTGACAGACAGGCTGAAAGTAAAGTCAGAATACCATCTAATACACTGCTGCAATCGTGCTGTAACAGCCAGAATATTGCCATTGTGAATCTAGATGGCAGTGTGCACCAGGAACATCCATCACAGAACATCGGGTCTGGCCACCATGCAAGATGGAAAAGGGCAGTTATGTGATTATATCTCCAAAATAAGTAGCAATGATCTTCTGTCTAAAACACTAGACGCGCTTCTGACCTTCCTTCCGGCAGGACCACAGTGTGAGTGTGTGTGGCTCTCCTGATTCCTCTGTCCTTCTCTCTCCAGATGGAGCATCACACACACCCCCCACACCCACCCCCTGACACCCGGAGGGAAGTCAGCTCTGAGGTAACTTCCTGCATGAAGCCAGTGAACACCAACAGGCAGCAATTTTCATCTGAGCTCGGAAAAGGACTGACTGTATCAGCACAGGACTGTGAGCTGGTGCTTCACTGCAAGGCCCGTTTAATGCAGCCATTAAACTGCTGATCTGGGGAAATATCCATGCATCTGCTGCAGAAAGGCCCTAATATATCTGAGATCAAGGTTAAATATATGCAGAAATGTTGTTGTTGTTGTATTTGAATGCATGGAAAACAGTAAAATTTGAATGGAAAACACACGTAATCGTCACATGACCACATGGCAGGCAGGTTTTGCCCTCTTACATACTCACACTGAGGAGAATCTGAAACCATCCTGGCATCCTGGCATCCTGACACCTCAGACAGCCTGATGGTGCCTGATCAGCAGCTCCCTGAATCGGACAGCAGGGGGCGCTGTGGTGCAATGATTCCCTTTCCCCCAGGGCCTGCATGCCAACGGCGTTGTGGATGAGGAGGAGGTGCCGGCAGAGGAGGAGCGAGGAGACCACGCCCAGCCAGACACGCCCCTGTCTGGAGAGGACTCTGTCTCCCTCACAGGTGCACAAACTGTCCCCTCTCCCAGCACACTGCCACACACCACAGCACGTCCCTCTCACAGAGACCCCACACACCACAGCGTCCCTCTCACAGAGACCCCACACACCACAGCACGTCCCTCTCACAGAGACCCCACACACCACAGCACGTCCCTCTCACAGAGACCCCGCACACCACAGCACGTCCCTCTCACAGAGACCCCGCACACCACAACGTCCCTCTCACAGAGACCCCGCACACCACAACGTCCCTCTCACAGAGAGCCGCCACCAGCACATCTGCTCAAGGGTTCCTGCAGTGCCTCTTACATGAAAAACACACTCACACTATGACAGACTCCGGGTCTCAGAGACGCCACACACCCCGTGGGACAGATGTGGTGCAGAGTCAAACAGACCATGTTTAGGAGCTGCATGTGTAGGTGGCGTTGCCTTTGGCATGGTGTGGACACTGCTGTGTGGTCTGCTCCTCTGCAGAGGATCATTGCCATATTCTTTACACATGTTAGTGTGTGCTGTAAGTTCTACACATTGCTCTTAGGAACAATTGTCAGGCACTTTGTATATATGCTTATAAATGTACTTATATTTTATCAGGTTTTTATGGCCTTGCAAGACTGGTGTCTTTAGTCCCAGGTGGGGCATTGCCATCACCCCTGAGCATGACGCTAAACCTGGAGACCACACTATTTTGAGGACAACAGAGCAATCTAAGCTGCCCTAACTCTCTCGTGCTGTGCGAAGCGATGATATCTATGCTTCTAGGCTATGTAAAGATAATGATGTTTGCTGTGCATCGTCAGTAAACAGCGTGTTACCACGGAGTCGCTCGCTGTCAGAGCGTGAGCTGTAACACAGACACGCCTTTGCGTCCTGTATCCACAGCGCTGACAGCCCCTGGGTGGGTCATGTGCTCAGCAGAATTTCCCCTCACGCTTAACCCGATTACAGCATCACTTGGGCTGCAGGGGCTTCGGGGGTTCCTGCTGAGCTCTGGAGGCTTGTCCTGTATCTGAAAGAGCGTTTCGTGTGTAAAGTGCAGTACAGTGAGGCGTGAGTGATTAGCATGGGATTGCTCTCATTACGCTGTGTGTGTGCATAGCCGTGCGCTTGTCTGCAGTGCTTTGAATGGCACAGAGTTTAATCGCATTAAAGTGCATTTAATTAGCAGGCCATTAGCATCAGACACAG